>JAHGAU010000024.1:600000-949580 GCA_019925105.1 Niebla homalea
ACTTACCCGGTCATCGTACGGACGTACGATCTTTAGCCTTGAGCTCTGATGATCGTATGGTAGCCTCAGCCAGTAATGGCACTCTTAAGGTGTGGAATGTCCGCACTCAGAGCTGTATTCGCACTCTTGATTGTGGCTACGCTTTATGTGGTGCTTTTCTGCCAGGGGACAAGATATTCGTCGTAGGTAACCGGAGTGGAGAGCTCGAGCTATTTGACATCTCTTCATCCGCTCTGATCGACACGATGAAGGCTCATGATGGACCAATCTGGGCTTTACACGTCCACCCAGACGGTAGATCAATGGCTACATCAAGTGCTGACAAGTCCGTGAAATTTTTCAATTTCGAGGTGGTTCAGGAGGAAATCCCAGGCACGAAACGCACCACGCCGAAATTTCGACTAGCACATACGCGCACGCTCAAAGTCACCGACGACATCCTCAGTATACGCTTCTCTCCCGACTCACGACTTGTCGCTTTGGCATTGCTCGACAATACCGTCAAGGTCTTCTTTGTGGACTCATTAAAGCTTTTCTTGAACCTTTACGGCCACAAGTTGCCAGTCTTGAATATGGATATATCATTCGACAGCAAGCTGATAGTGACCTGTGCAGCGGACAAGAACATCAGACTCTGGGGTCTGGATTTTGGCGACTGTCACAAGGCGTTCTTTGCCCATCAGGATAGCATTATGCAAGTTGCCTTTGTGCCACACAATCAGGACGGTGCTGGCCACCATTTCTTCAGCGCCAGTAAGGATCGAACAATTAAGTATTGGGATGGAGACAAATTTGAGCAGATACAAAAGCTCGAGGGACATCATGGAGAGATTTGGGCTCTTGCCGTCAGCCGGACTGGTGAATTCTTTGTGAGTGCAAGCCACGACAAGAGCGTTCGTATCTGGAACCAGACAGATGAGCAAATCTTCCTTGAGGAAGAGCGAGAAAAGGAGCTAGAGGAGCTTTACGAAAGTACGCTTACAGCGAACCTTGAACAGGATGATGACAACAACGGGGAGAAGCCCGAGGCGGTAGCGGCAGGGAAACAGACTGTCGAGACGCTTATGGCTGGCGAGAAGATCATGGAGGCTCTTGATACTGGCATTGAGGATCTGAGGATCATGAACGAGTATTACAGCGCCAAACCAACACAGCCTAATCTGGCCGTTCCATCTCGGAACCCAATTTACCTTGCCTACAATAACATTTCCGCAGAAGCTCACCTGTTGAACGTGGTTCAAAAAATCAAAGCAGCTGCTCTGCAGGATGCCCTTCTCGTTCTGCCCTTCGATAAGGTGTCTGCCCTCTTCACTTTCCTGCGCATTTGGGCCGAACGGCAGTGGAATATGCCGCTGACATGCCGCATCTTGTTTTTCATGCTCAAGACGCACCACAAGCAGATCGTGGCAAGCAAGCAGATGAGAGTTCTCATGGATGGGATCAGACAAGATGTGAGAGGAAGCCTCGAGCGTCAAAAGGACGAAATGGGCTTTAATCTGGCCGCGCTGGGGTTTGTTGGGCGGAAGATGGACGAATTGGGGCGGAGTAACTATGTAGATGAAAACTACTTTGAAGCGGAGAACGGTCGAGGTAAGAAGAAGCGAGGCTTCATTGAGCTATCGTGAGGAAATCTGGGCGGATGAGGCTCTATTCGCTGTAATATATTGAAGATTCAGGTTCAAATACTTCATCTTTGGGTATCATTCTGGCTTCCGATACGTTACTGACTGCTTCCCCATGCTCTGTTGTCTTTTTAGGAGCTTCGTCTTAACTTCCTCGTTCCATCTTCCGCCAGAGCAAAAGCTGTTTTGAGAAATCAAACATCAACCTTGAGACCCAGCTCAGGACCAACCCGTCCTGACGCTTTCCCCCCTCCTCACGCAGTGCACAGCCCATAAAACAGCGTCCAAGTCAACACAAAGCTCATTCCCCCTCCCAAAACATCACCCGCCCATACCTCACTCCACGAGTTCTGGAAGTACCGCTTGCTATCCCCCTTGGCCAAGATCCCATAGATCAATACGGAAACGAAGAAAGTGCCGAGAAGGTAGAAGAGGAACCCGTGGTACGATTCGAGGCCGAGGATGCCAGAGGCGATGCCGAAGAGCGAAGCTGTTATCGTGCGGATGTTGGAGATGACCTGAGTGGGGGGCTGTGAGCTCTTTGGGGGGGCAATCGAGCGGGAATAGCTCTTGGTGGAGAAGGGGACTCACTCGTGTGTTGTGTTGGACGGAATCTTGGACGATTGGGGAGATGGCAAGCTCGCGCTCGGTAGGCATGGCACCCGAGGCTGCAAGTTGCTTCAAGTTTCTTTGCGATCGTATAGGTAATATGCCGTGGTGGTAGGGAACAGCCAGGGAATTTCAAGCTGTGGCGCCGGATCTGGAAGGTGCGGCGAAAGGCGGAGACGCGAATTCGTGAGTTTCTCTTGATCTCAGGCTCTCAGCTCTCAAATAGAAGACAGGTTCTTTTGATATCCGCTTTCCCTAGGGCACCTGTATTATAGCGACATGTCACAAGTCTCAGCGGGTCCTGGACGGTGGCATATTTCAGCTTCGAATAAACGGACTTGACGATCATTTCGATGCTATCGCTGAGGGTCTATGCTACCGGTTATCTTGCTCCCCAGCAAACCTATCGGATCGCATCTTGTATTCGAAGATACTCATCGTCACAGGAACCTTCAGCTGCTGGTACCAAGACACCGGTGCCAGATGACGCAAATCCGCCCAAGTCCAGATCACCCTTTTACTTCGATACTGGATATGCACTCTTCGCCAAACGACCATCACGCCCCTTCCCACCGCCGTTTCTCTCACCACCGTCCGGTTCCTTCTCGGATCCTCTGAGTACTCACAACAAGAGCAGACATCGCCGATCGCGCTCATATGTCGATGGAGAAATGATCAGAGGCGTAACCAGCGGAGACGACGCAGTCCTCGTGAGCGAGAGCTTCATAGGGGCGAACGATGGTGTAGGCGCATGGGCAACAAGGGAAAGAGGCCATGCCGCACTGTGGTCGCGCCTGATCTTGCATTTCTGGGCCTTGCAAGCCGAACGAGATGTGTTAGATATATCGACGGCATCCGAAGCCTCAGAGCCAAGTCCTATCAGGTACTTGCAAAAGGCGTACGAGCAGACAGTTGCGGCCACGTCATCGCCAAACGAATGGAATGGAACCACCACAGCTTGCGGGGCCTTGCTTCATCATGCCACCAAGGGAAAGCGGCAAGTTCCCATGCTCTACGTCACCAATCTGGGCGACTCACAGTGCCTCGTGCTACGTCCCAAAGACGGCGTAGAAGGTGACATCGTCTACAAGACGGACGAGCAATGGCATTGGTTTGACTGTCCGAAACAACTAGGAACCAACAGCCCAGATACCCCACAAAAGGACGCCGTAACGCAAGAGGTCGAGATCGAAGAGGACGACGTTGTGCTGGCAATGTCTGATGGCGTCATCGATAATCTTTGGGAGCATGAGATTCTGGAAAATGTGGTCGAAAGTATTCAGAAATGGGAGAAAGGAGAAGTCGGACAAGGCTCTGGTCATCGTGAAGCTGGCGCTGATGGGGGTATGCTCTACGTTGCTGAAGAGCTCGTGAGAGCTGCCAGACGCATTGCAGACGATCCGTACGCCGAAAGCCCTTTCATGGAACGCGCCGTTGAGGAAGGTCTCGCGATGGAAGGGGGAAAGCTCGACGACATCAGCGTTGTTGCTGCATTGTGCCGGAAGAAAGACCAAGGATGACCTGGCCCCCCTCAATTCCTTTGCAAGCTTTTCTAACTTCGACGGTCGTCTAGCTTGTTCTGGCCAAGTGCCATAGGCTGTTTGGAACCGTCGTTGTACATTTGCGCCTAGAAGCTTGGTGAGAAGTAGCGATACCACCTTCTCACAATTTCCGCAGAAGGAATTCTGGCCTGATTTTCTTAGATCAGCAGCGGCATCACAGCGCCTCGTGTCAAATTCAGCTGAGACTGCTCACTAGCAAGGTCCTGTTACTCGACTAGTAGCTATGCCACAACGGCTTGTTCGTGGCAAGCTCCAGAGATGTGAATCTATCAACTTTGAGGCTGTTGTCGACCGCTCTAGAATTTGGGGGCAATCCTGGGGATAGTACGAATCAGGAGAATCACGAGAATTAGTACTTAAAGGCCAGCATTTGTACTGTCCCGACGATTGAACGAGCAACCTCTTCTTCAAATCCAGAAGTCGATTCATCAATACCATTCCTTTGACACTGCACTTGTTCGTTTTGTATATCTAAGATGGGCGAAGAACAGGGTAATGTGATCATCGTGGCGCCGGAGACTAGATGGGTTCTTCAAAACGTCGAATGGAAATTGGAATTGAGGACAACAGAGGACGAATACTACTGTGCCAGTTTTGTAGACGCACCAACTGAACGGAAAGCTCTGCAATATTCTATAACAAAGTTGACAAACGAAGCCGGCGCATCTGAAAAAAAAGGTGTGATACTCATCCAGAAGGATAAGGCTGGCGACTTCAAGAGCCTCACTCAGAAGGAAGGTCACAATTTCTAAGTCACCAATGCCGATACGTTTCTGTATGGTTAGAAGAAAGGAGTGAGCAATCGCTTCCTCCTCGACCATAACCTAGGTTGTGATATTTTCCAGATAATCTCACGTTCGAATAGAGCCCATTCACCCCTACTTGCTAACCTTTCAAGCACCCTTTCGTCAAAGCAATGCTGAACATTATCTGCGAGAACACTATTGATGTGGTCAGAAAGTAAAGGTATGAAGACGTCAAATATCTCTTTAATTCTATTGAGTGCTCGGTTGCGGACCCATTGAGTAATCTGAAATCATTTGCCTGTCCAAAACATCCACAATTGATAGGAAAACGTCATCGCGCGATTGAACTGTTTTTTGCGCGCGCCGAGCCGCAGCCGAGGACATGGGATGCTTCAACAAAAAGATCTTAGGTCAAGATCCATAACGATCCCACCAAATATCCCAACATTCCGAAACAATGAGGGGCAAACGAGCGAAGCAATATCGGAAATTGCTCAGGTAGTGACTACCTGTACAAGAAGCGAGTTCATTTGCTGATACCTCTCCAGGCAATATGCGCTCACATTTGGGTTCCGAGAACCCTATCAAGTAATAGGTATGGTCCATTTCTCATCCATTCAGTCATTCTTACAGTCGCTGATAATGAAATCAACCCAGTTGACGCACAAATGATCCAAGATGCCGCCCGCTTCACCATGGACCTCCCCACCTCCCTCTCGCGCACATTGAGCGGCAAAGTCAAACCCATGATCACACAATGCTCCATCCGCCATCTTTACGCTCTCCCCGCATCCGAACATCCTTACAAAGAAGCTCTCATTGCGGTTGCCAAATCTATGGAGAGGAGACGATGTAACCACCACACCCTGGACGAACCCCTCACAACGCTAGAATGCCTAAAAAGCGTTATTGACCCGAAGAGCGTGAGCACGGATCAAGCGCTGGTCAACAAGTTCAACTACGTCATCGCTGTGCAGGATGAGGAAGTACGGAGGTGGTGCAGAGGTGTGAGGGGGGTGCCACTCGTCTATGTGAAGAGGAGCGTGATGATCATGGAGCCCATGAATGAAGGAAGCTTGGGGATCAGAGAAGGGGTGGAGAAGGGGAAGATGAGGAACGGGTTGCGAGGCCGAGTGGGTGATACGCTGGGGAAGAGGAAACGAGAAGAGGAAGATGGGAGTGGAAAGGGGCAGGAAGGGGCTGATGGTGTGGTGGCCACGGCGAAAAGCGACAAAAAGCTCAGGAAAAAGGGACCAAAGGGGCCGAATCCATTGAGTGTGAAAAAACCGAAAAGGATGACGCAGGCGCCGAGCCACCCCACTGTGGACGAAGTGGGTACGAAGGAATCTGGCACACAGAGTACTGACGGCAAAGCTGTGGCGGATGTGCAGCCTGAAGTGGTGAAACGAAAGCGCAGAAGGAAGCACGGCTCCAAAACGGCGGATCGATCCATGAGTCTCGCAGATGGTGATATCGGAGACTCTGCATGATATGGAAATATCGGTTGGAGTTGAGTGTGTTGGTTTTGAGATACCCCAAATGCTGTTCATTGATCTCTCTCGGAGAGCAATTGCCTTATGTTCGATCTCTGCGGAGCGTTGTGTACAAGCACTGCAAACAAGTCCGCCCATTCTTTGCCATCTCCGGAACGCCACGCTGTAATCACCACCATCAATCAAATCATGGCAACCCATCCTCCACCCCTCCACCCCGTCCTCCACTCCTGCGTCCACTTAGATCAATGACCATGCCCGATCATTCGCCTCAAAATCTCACGACTCCTCATCGATCTCCCTCCACAATTTCACAACTTTCTCCCTCCTCTCCTTCGCCTTTTCCCGATTCTTCGCCGTGCGCTCCAATCGCTCCGCCCTCAAGCATTTATTCACATTACGTTTGGCTTCGTTGCAGCCGCCCAGCATTTTCTGGATGTAGCCGGCGGCGTGGCATTCGTCCAGGAGGGCCATGACTTCTTCGCATCCTGATGGAGAGGGTTAGAATGGTTCATGAAAGTGCTGAAGGATGGGGATGTAGGAGTTTGCGAGAGAGAGGTGGGGATACCTGTATTGTCTTTGGTGTGGAGGTGGGGATGCATGTTGGCGCCTGTGTGCAGATCTGTATAGAGAGAAGAAGAGTGGTACAACGAACGACGAGTCAGAGAGTCTATTCTACGGATGGCGAGAGCTAGGATGATGTACCTCGTTAATTGCACATGAGGTTGCTGAGGCCCACCGCACCACACCAACAACCCCGGACCTTGCGGATTCAATTCCACCTTTGAAGATTCTGTCTTGGCAAAATCTGTCCCTTGTATCCTTACTTCCTCCAGCTCCAATCGATCCAAACAGCCCGCTTCCTCGCCCTTGCGGCTCATTCCACATCATTACACCTCTAAAATGGCGCCCAAACGCTCCCAGATTTCGTCCTCCTCCACCAACGTCCCTCCGATCCCGTCCCCCCCCTCTACCACCACCACCACTACCTCCTCCTCCTCCTCAACATCAAACCCCCCCTCCTCGAAATCCTCCTCCTCATCACCCGCAAATGCCCAAGACGTCGTCCTGGACTTGTGGGATCGGTACAGGCAGACCACCCAGCAGCGGACGAAGCTGCTGGATGCGTTCATGGCGTTCCTGGTCCTGGTTGGGGGGTTGCAATTCGTCTATTGCGTCGTGGCTGGGAATTATGTGGGTTCTTCTTCTACTACTACTACTCCCCGTCCCCTCCCCTTACAAGTCTCGTTCTCATGAATGATGTGGTTGGGGATGGCTGGCTCTGGGAGAGCGCACGCGCGCAGCACGCAAGAAAGCAAGAAAGCAAGCAAGCACTTGGGAAAATGAATGAGAGAAACACTCAGTTCAAGAACCCCCCCCGGGCGGAGGAAGCCCCCTCAAAAAACCCGAAAAAAGGGGGGAGCAGCTATGGATTGTGTAATGAATTGATTGACTGATGTGTGGGAGAGAAAACACAAAACAGCCCTTCAACGCGTTCCTGTCCGGCTTCTCGGCCACGGTCGGCCAGTTCGTGCTCACCGCCTCGTTGCGCATCCAGACGAACCCGGAGAACGAGGGGGAGTTTGGGGCGAGTATGTCGCATGAACGGTAAATCATTTCCCCCCCCCCCGGCTCAATACACACAGCGTGTTCTCCAATCTCTGTGCTGTGCAGTGCTTCGTAAAGAGCAATTGGTGATGGGAAAAGGGGCAAAGGGGGCTGATCATCTGTGTGATAGGGCATTCGCGGATTTCGTGCTGGGGAGTGTGATATTGCATTTCTTTTGCGTGAATTTCATCAATTGATGATGATGGGTGTGTGTGTGGGAAAGGCAGGCAGACAAAGGAAAAGGCGACGAGAGTGGAGGGGAGCATAGCATCTGGGGCCCATCAAACTCGAGAGAGCACTTTGGCATTGTTCAGGTGCGCCATTTAGATGTGATTGCAGCCATGTAAGTTCCTGCAAGGATTATATGAGGTATGTACTATATTGTGAAAGCATTGAGCATTGTCAATCCCAAACGCCACTGCATCATACGTTTCAGTCGTTACGGTCATTTCCCGCGGCCATCTCCTGCGCCAGGTCAGAGCGTTTGTTGGTGTCTTTTTCGTTTCTTTCGAATAAGGATTGACTTCGGGTCATTGCGTGGCGAAACTTCCTTGATGAAATGGAGAGAACGGAAATCCAACACGGTGCGCCTGAGATGCACAAATTGTCACTATCGTGGATGCTAAGGCGCTTTTGCGGGGATTAATCTTCTTTGTAACGTAATTAGAAGAACACACATATCAGGACCGATGATCCTTGCCAGGGATCTTGTTTCGCAGTCCACAAGTACTTCAATCCTGTTTCAACCACCGTTGCCATTGCCGATCTCATTACACATCTTCCCATCCAGGCCGAAGGACTCTCGAAGCGCTTCTCCGAATCGTTCGATTCCCATTCGGACCTGCTCGTTGGATGCCGCCGCGAACGTGCACCTGAAGAAGATCTCATCGGCTGCCTCGCCCTCAGCGCGGAACCAGCTACCCTTGCAAGCAAGCGTCCCCTTCTCAATTCCAGCATGGAAGATCTCATCCTCCACGTCCGAGACCGACTTCTCGCCGAAGCCAGGATGCTTGGTCCAATCAATCTTGATCCAATGGAACATCCCTGCCATGGGCGGTACCCACGATGCCACCTCGCAAGGCAAATACTGTTCGCAAGCAAATAGCATGTTATCCCGGCGCTTGGTGTACTCGAGACGCATGTAGATGAGCCAGTCGATGAAGCCTGCGTGACCCCACGTTTCCTCCAGCAGCTTGAAGAGGATGATTTGGGAGGTGCCCGCAGGGTTTTGGACGCAGACCTCACTGTGGCGGACGAAGCGCTCGACGATCTGCTCGGATGCGGTGATCCATCCGGTGCGGAGGCCAGGGGCGATGATCTTGGAAAAGGAATCCATGCGCATGACGCGCCCGTCGACGTCCAGGGAGAGCAGAGAGGGGACGAGACTGTCAAAGAACTCCTGGTGTGAGGAAGGGGGCGGGGCGTCAGGTGCATCGGCGCCCGTGTAGGGTTGCATCTGCAGGAAGAAGTATGGTTCATCTTCGATGATGTAGAGGTCATGCCTCTGGGCTATGCGGTAGATCTCTTCCCTACGCTGACGGGACTGTGTTGCGCCAGTTGGGTTCTGGCCAGTGGGGACTGTGTATAGCAGGAACGGCTTGGGCTTCTTGTTGTGAAGACTTGGGTCCCAGTCGCTAAGGATTGAATCCAGACTTGACGGGAGAAGACCCTCCTCATCGACATCCACGCCTACCCAAATTGCACCCAATGGGCGCGCAGTCTCGGCTGCAGAAGCGAATGTGTATGCTTCGGTGAAGATGTAGTCCCCACGATTGATGAACATGCGGAAGGCAATGTCAAGGGCGCTGGTGCTGCCGACGGTGAGGGCGCAGCCCCAATCCTGGTAGAGGGGATGATGAATGATTTCTGTATGCTCGGTCACGAACCGCAGCATCTGTGCAGAGCCGGTGGCCCGTCCATAGTTCAAGGCGACGTGGAGATCGTAGATGCTTTTGCCATTGGCTATGTCCTGCTTGCCAATCCTTTTGATGACGCCCAAGACCTCTGTCTCTTCCTCGGAGAAATGTGGCACAGATGGGAACTTGACGTCAATGTGTTCAATTGGAAAGTATTGGCTCGAGGGTAGGCCACCTCCTAGTGAGACGAGGCCTGGCTTTGTCAAGTATTTGCCGGCGGATTTCAGTGACGACGGCTTTCGAGATTGGCTCTCCTCTGTTATCTTATGATCCCATCTCTTTGCCTTTGTTTTACCGGGGCTGGGGCTTTTGTACATGTCACTGCAGGTATGGGCTGCGATCCCTCCAACGAATTGGGGCGCCTTGGATCGCCTTGCCGGTACGCCATTGATGCTCAGCTTATCCGACTTGATCGTAGCGATCTCTGTGTCTGTGGATCCTGAAAGGCTGTAAACGTTGGTCTCCGTGGCAGCTGGGGGTGTCATTGTGAGCTGTAGCAACTGATGGTGAAGCCTTGACACCTAATTGTGGTATGTAAACAGTGGTTGATAGTGACATTAAGAAGGAAAAACAGGGGAGGTAAGAATGGAAAAAGGGAAATATATAGTGTCCAGCAGTACGGATTCCCCTCATAGTAGAGTAAGCAAACGGCAAAAGGCAAAACGGACCCAGGTTTCGTTTGCGGTACCGGCTTTCATATCTTAAAGTTGGTCCATTGCTTCATTCTTATCAGCCATCCTTATCGGCCAAGTGCCGATGGTAGCCGATCACCATGGGGGCCGAAACAGGCATAGCTCCGTCACCACAACCAATGACATTGAACTAAAGAAAGACTCCCATTAGGTACCTCCTGTCCTGTTTGGCAATTTGGAAATCGAATTTGGAAAAGGAAGAAGCTTGCCGGATACGCAGCTTCAATGGACTCTGCGGCTTCCCGCGCAATAATGGGGCCAAAGAGTATCAGATTCCTCCATCGGCGGAGACGGGTACATACCTTCTAAGGCTTCTATCCCACCAGCCCTGGCTAGCAAATTGCGAATCCGATCAATCCGCAAATTTTTACTTACTTGCGGGAGCTTGCAACTGGTGTGGATCTGATCGAGTTTCAGATCTAGTTATTGCCATCTAGTAGGGATGGTAACATAGGAGGAAACCGCACGCGAGCAGCCTTGGCCGCGATCGAAAGACCTCAATGAATCTTCGCCTGTCCACCAGCATTGACTTTGTGAAACGTGTTTGGGTATCCTAAAAATCTGTCCAAAATGCTGTCCCTGATCAGGTCATCGTCTTGCAAACAAACCAAGCACTGACCGCTGCGCCAGTGTGATCCCATCGGAATCCTGTGCCTGTGTGCGTGCCGCTGAGCACTTGCAATGTCTATATACCCCAATTCCTTCATCCCAGACTCCTGTCCATAATCACACAAGTTGTCGCCGTAATCGAATCGCTTTTCGCGCCTCCACGACTTTATTATCAA
This sequence comes from Niebla homalea, assembly GCA_019925105.1. Taxonomy (NCBI): domain Eukaryota; kingdom Fungi; phylum Ascomycota; class Lecanoromycetes; order Lecanorales; family Ramalinaceae; genus Niebla; species Niebla homalea. Next base: position 611,034 of record JAHGAU010000024.1, read on the forward strand.
ATGCAAGCTTGTCGGTACATATACAGTGATGTCGACCAAAGTCTGTTGCCCTTGGTCTGCGATCTGCGACTCCACACCATTATCCACAAGTTGATCCCTAAGTAACGACACAAGAGTGAAATCCGCATGGTCGCCTGCCACGCCAGAGTTGTGAGGAGGTAAGTGCTAGGAGATTGTGTGTGGTGATCGTGTGGAGGGCGAGATGCTGGCAGTGAGGATGCCAAAAGAAACTAGTAATGTTCCCCCGTGACCCCGTTGTTCGTGGTCCCGGGGGGGTACACACTGCTGTAGGATTCTTGTTGGGATGGATCGAGGCCATGAGGACTAATAAGATGGTCGACACCGCCGTCCGAGCTTGGGAAAGGAGCTTGAGGATTTTGGCCGCCAGCGCTGGTCGGAGGCTGACCTGCGCCGTAAGAACTGCCTGGCCGTGGTTGACCAGCCTGATTGTCTCCTCGTTGCGATTGAGACTTTACCACATGATTATTCGGGTGAACAATTGTAAGTCGCAAGCAATAGGAAGGGACAAGGGGGGATGGCCGGGGCGGGGGGAGAGGCAGAAGAGGAGGAGGAAGAAGAGGAAGAGGCGACGTGTCCATTGGAGTAAACATACCTCTCTATATTTGGTCAAGTATATCTTCAATGCCTCAGCATAATTCTCGAAGCCTGTCGATGTCATGGCAAACAAGATGTCTTCGCCGTTGACCGTCTTTCTCTTCTCTTGTTGGCACTTTTCCGACGCTGTTGTGGTGATATAATCAGAAAAAAAGGGTGGTCGACGCAGCAGAACATTCTCTACACGTACCTTCACTAGTGATGAACGATATGAACTCACTCACGCACTCCTGCATGCATTCTTTTGCTTCTTTCGCAATTTTGGCATTTTCCGGCAGAGCAGTCTTCATGATTCGGGCCACTGGAGCAAAATTGCGTATGTTAGCATCTGGAACGTAGCTATGAGGTCTGCCACTCCGTTGCAGCGATGGCTCCAGCGGGGAAATTCGGGACATGACGAACGCCCACTAAAGGGAGGTGTGACTTGGACCATAGAGAATGAGGAAACGAACTGCTGGCGCAGATCTTTAGATTGTGTGGAGAAGGCAAACCAGTCGATGTTGCGCATGCGAGGTCCCCTATCCTCACAAGCGACACCTCTCCCACGCCTCCCTAGCCAACATCTTGCATCGGTCGCAAACCACATTAAGCGCGCAAAAGTTCAACATTCTCTTCAGCTCTCGTACATGATCGGGGCAAGGTGCGACGGCATTTGGAAATTAAAGTGGGATTGAGGAAATTTTGTAAACCAACCATTCGCAATCGGCAGCCAGCGGTCTTGTTCCTTGACGTCGAAGTCGTAGGCCTCGCGCGCCTGAGCTTCTTCGCCGCGCTCCATCTGGTCTGAATTGTCGGGCGAAGCATCTCCAGCACCCTCCCCGTCCTTCGGGGGGGATACGGACATAATGTATACTGGCAGATCCTTGGGCGAATGAAGGGAAACAATTGGGTAACCGATGTGCTGTCCTTTCGGGTGCTAGTAGTCACACAGGTACCTGTGATCGCGAATTTTGCAAGCTTCACACAACTGACTCGTTACTTCTGGCAAGGTCTTTGAGCGCGTGCAACGGTGAGGCTTTGCAATGGCATATGCTATTGCTGCGCCAACGGTCTAGAAAATGAAGGCTCCTGTATGATGACGCAGAAATTGACTTCGAGCACAGGGCTCCACCCCGTCCACGTTCTCGCGTCTGAGTGAAGGATGCCGGAAGAAGGTCCTGGTACCGTTGATAAGGCTGAAATGAAGTCCCAATACGTGGACTGTAAGCCAGAAGGGGATGAGGAGTGGGGTGCTTTAGGTGTCAACGGACTTCAGATCGGATGTGCTTTAAACTTGGGCCTTAGTTCCTAGCTGGATGACAATAGTACGACATTTAATACTGAGCGGCGCAGATGAGCGAGGGCTAAGTCTAAAGGCGCTATGGATGAATGGTTCAGATCTTGACTCGAGGCGCAATTGGCGGTGGAGACGACGTCTCAGGTGTCAATCGGGGTGGGAGCTTCGTTGCCTCGTTGGGCCTGGGATGGGCGGGTCTCAACGCTCAATGAGAGACAAGCTCAGGCAGTTTCGAGTAAGGCGCCGTCCGTGGTCTGTGGAGGATTCGGGGAGGACAGTGGCCCCCCTTTGATCGCGTCAAACGCGTGTAAGAAGAAGGGATCAGTTGTCTTGCGTAATTGGAGATGAAGTATTATCCCAAACGGTGAAATGCTCAAGTGGGGAAATGATTGGGTGTGCATGCAATTAAAAGGGATTGTCCAGTAGCAACTAGCAAGGGGTTAAATGATGAAAATACCGCGGTTTAGGGTCCCACGCTAGGCCGGGTGAATCTGGCGGGCCCCCTCAGCCCGGAGTAAATGCATGACCAAGATGACGCACAGGACCATCAGTTTGTGGAGGCAGGCAGAGCGAGGCAGGGCAGGCAGGGCAGGCAGCATCGGTGAGAAGAGGAGACAAGGAAAAGTGAATAGGTGCATAATTAATCTTCATTCATTCCAAGCAGCTGTATGTAATTCTCCGACCTCTGGGCGACAAAAACAACCCCGTATCTTGTCTCATGTAACGATGCTCGGGAAACGCAGAAGCGGGCTGCAACCCCAGTGGTCAAAAGGACCACTCAAGGTCAAGAAGGTCACGGCAAAAATTCCCGTTGCTTCCGCCTTTTAAGGTGCATAATCTCACGTGTGCGGCGTGCCTACCTACACATCGATTTCAGTCTCGAAGGTAAGGCCTTAAGGGTTAAGGTACCCGTTATGCATGCTGGCCTCCCTCCATCATGCTCGGCATCAAGGCGCGCAGTCGAGCGCCAAATTCTTCAGCCCAAGTGGCGTCCAAATATTTCTGCCTGCTCCAAAGTTCGGGTATCGATACGTTGAACTTTTCAGCCCATGGTGTGCTGGAAGGATTTCTCCTACCAACCCCCCACCACCATCGCAAAGCTGTGGGGGCACTGTCGTCATGAAGTCATGCTCACTCACCGTTTTGCTGGACAAACCTCGATCCCGACGTTGTTTGCTAGCACGTAAATTTTGACCCTTCTTTGACAAATTTTTGGCGATAAGCAATACAGCCACGGAAAAGGTGAATATGTGCAGAATGTGCCGGACCCTAAGCGGGCCGCTTTCTTGAGCACCGTCCACCGCCTCTTCGATAGCAGCTCAGGCTGAAAGGTCAATGCCCTCTTCCTCAGCCCCCAAGGTGATTTTTCCTCATAGAGCAAACGCTTTGAACCTAGACAATTGCAGCAAGATCGAGAGATCAATCTTGACTTGGTTGACCTGACGTTGACAGAGCCAGTAAGATCGTGCATTCTCAATCGCGCAAGTCCTCCTATGAGAGAGCATAACGCGAAGCTAGATCAGAGTATTAGACGCCGATCCAATGGCCTGCCATGCCAACGCATCCCGCCGACTGGCCGCCATAGCCCTGCCCAAGGCACATCACAATCGAGACCCTCGGGAGGCGAAGTGCAAGCCAGATTTTTGAGTCTTCGATATACGGATAAGGTGAAGCGCCGCGTGGCTTTCCTTCTTCCCCAAGCCAACGAGTTCAGGCATGCATGCAGAAAGTTGGGGTGCATGCATGAAGATTTGGTCATGTGCTGGGTGGGCCAGGTCGCTGCATGCCGACCATCGCACGGCTGATTGACCTTCACTTCGGTCCGTGCGCAACGTCCTTTGGAATCGTTCCTCAACGATCGGACGCTCGTCATAATTTAGCAGAGTCAATGTTCTAGTGTGGAAGACATGTAGTCGCCAGGGCCGTTGGGCTATTGCTGCACCACCTGAATATTATTCTTCTTCTACAGCACACGTGCTCGTCAGCATCAGCTTCCACGCGACAGCCATTTTCGAGGTCTACCTTCCATTTTTCCATGTCATCTTGTTGCTTCTTGTATTGCTTCACCAACTCCTCTAGCACCTTCTTCAATCCATCTGAGTTGATTTGCAATGCCGGGGTAACATCCTTCACGGTCCTTTCCACCAGCACACCATTGATCATTCGGAAGCACTTGCGTTCTGGAGGCAATGGTCCCAGAGTTTCGAGCACTAGTCTTTTCAAATAGCGGTCAGCGCCAGCGTTGACTTGACTCCCCGAGGGCAACCGTTCTGCAGATACGCCGCGTTGCCAGTTCCAGCTTCACAAGCTCCTCCACATACCTGTGTTCTTCAGCATCTTGTTCGATGTCGCCTATCCTTTGGGCAAGTTGCTGTAGATTGTTCTTGTAATTTGTGTATTGCTGTTGCAGCTCTGGCTGACCGTCAGATTCTATCCCTCAGGCAAATAAGGGGTCACGTACCTTGTTGCTTCTTCTGTGTTATCTGAGGCTGCGACATTGTAGTATGAGATGTCAGTCTTTGTCCAGAAGCTCTGCACGAAAGATAATCGATAATCCAGTCTCGGGCTAGGCATATTTGGGAACAAGCCAAGGGGTTAGCGTCGTAGCGGAATGTGCCGCGCTCTGGTGCGCCGAGGTGCGCCCACCCAAGCCACCTAAGCTTCCTTAAGCTCCGCAATCACCTAGGTCAATGGGCGAAGCTTGACAGATATTACTTTATTACTTTAGTCTTCATATCGACAAGCCTTCACAATCATTGCAATGGTATGTAAAACCCAGGACTCACAATACCGTAATCAACGACTTAGATGTGAAACATGATGTAGGCTCCCACAGCTTCCTCAGGCGTGGAGAATGAGGCGTTCTTTCTAGCTCTTCTGACGGCCGGCGGTGGCATCACCGGATATGTTAGAACGGGGTCGATTCCTTCTATCGCAGCAGGTGTGACTGTTGGCACTCTGGTACTTCCCTTTGAAGACCATCGCTTTCTACATTCAATTACTGACGGAGAGCACCGCAGTATGGCCTGGGCGGGCTTCGGATGAGGAACCGTCAACCCTATGGGTACGTTGGGCGGCTACGATGGACAACTGAAGCATAACGACAAGATATTTCCATGAAGGACCATGGCTGACTGCTCGACAGGTTGGAGATGGCACTAATGGCAAGTGTTTTGTTGGCTGGTAGTAGCATACCTCGGGCGATCAAGACTCAGAAACCGTTACCGATGGGTTTGAGTGTCCTGGCGGCGTATGGACTGTACAGATTTGGAATGATCCGGTTTGGTTGAACGGAGCCACGCCAAGTTGAATGGTCAGTTGTAATGAAGCTCAACGTTCTCTGTTCGAACACATGTTCACCAAACTCCATCTGAATTGCCAACATCAAATTTTACCATACGTCTATCGGGCAGCTCAGATGCAGATGCCAATCATGCGAGAGTGGGTATCATCATATGCTCAAATATGTTCCCAGCAAATAGCAATCATTTTAACATAAGTTCGTCGACGTCCGAGTGAGATGTGGCGGGGATTTCGTCTTCTTCCTCGTTCAAGAGGTTCCCAATGTCCACACTCTCGCGCAAAATCTCCCTCGCTCCATCTGCGTCCACTCGCATGTCGTCCATCACGAGCATTACTGCTAGTTCAGGAGCGAGAACCGCTTGAACGTAGCCCGAGACTCCACCAGCTGAGATCAGCTTGTCCGACCCTGCCAAATGCCGCAATTTCGAGGAGAAGCGGGCAATGATGTTGTCGACGACCATCTTCGCCCCTCTGGATCCGTAGTAACCTGGTATCATGTCTTCTACATCCGCTCCCTGCAGCATTGCCTGCTTCAGAGTCCGCGTCTTGCCGGCCCGAACAGTGTCGTCGAACGCATTCCTATAGAACGAAGGTCTGTCGCCCCGCAAAATTTCCTCGATCTTTGGGTGGTAGGCTTCGAGCCGTTCGTCAAAATGAGACCAATCGATAAGAGGAAAGTTTCTTTCCCCCCATTGCTCATGGGCAGACTTGATCTTGTGTTCTCTGCAAAAGGCAGCTTGCTGTCTCAATGTCAATCTTCTCCCACCTGTGACTTCCTCGTACCACAATTTGTCCACTACAGCTCTGCACAATGGACACTTAGCATCTGGCTCTGTATCAGAAGGATCGCTCAAGATTGTAGGCTGGCCGTCTTTGCGGAAGCAGAAGTGGGGTTGGCGCTTGGCGTCAAAAGAGTTAGATTCGCCAATAGCACTAGGATCCGTCTCACAAGCTGCATCCGCAGATTCGGATATCAGGATTGGAGCTGTATCCATATTACTCGCAACGATTCCTGACATATGCAAAGGCTCCCCTTGATCATTTATGCCTAGGATGTCCGCAGACGCGCTCATAGCATCGTGGATCTGACTTCCTGACTGTGATGAATCGTTTGGTGTAGAGCCAGGCGTCAAGTCGCCTGGCTGAGATGATCTTGTAACCCTGGACGGCGCTCCATACGACCTGAATTGAGCTTTCGGTTGCGTAGCCTTTGCTTTCGGTTTCAGGGGCTTGGACCCAGGGACCTTGAATTCTGGTCGTCTATCATCCTTGACAGATTGCTGTGAATCTTGAGACACTTGACGTCGACATTCAGGTGGTTTACGAAACACTGAATGCTCTTGGATTGATGAGGCTGCTGCTAAGGGGTCAGCCAGATGATCGACGATTGTGATATTCAATGACCTTTAGACTTGATGAGATTGGTAGGCGGCTTGTTGAACTGCCGGCCTCCTCTTCTATCTTTCTGTGGCTCAGACGATGCTTGACTACTCTTCGATTCTTGGGACCTGCGTTTCGGAAGGGGCTCGTGTATGTTTGGTGTTTTAGCATAAGTATTCACACGCCTTTGGCTCCTCTTGGTCTGTCTTTCGAAAGACGACGGAAGTTCTTCTTCTACTTGTTCACGGTTGCGGCTGTGACTGCCTCTTTGAAACGAGGTCTCTGGAAGGTTTGCTCTTTCCAGACCAGCAGAGGGACTGCGGGATCTTTTCTTTACTTGACTTCTCCCATCGTCCTCGTCACTCGAACCAAGTGGAGGCGCATGGATATCCTCCTCTATGCTGAGCTCCTGACCCTTCACGTTTCCACCCTTAGCACTTGCACTCGGGTGCAAGCTTGCTGTCTTTATCCTATTCGTTTGACCAACTCTTCTAGGTATATCAACGTAGTTATAATGAGGGAGGTTGATGGATGCCATCGTGCGTTGGAAATTGTAATATTTCGAAGCGGAATTGAATGCCATGAGCTCCCGAGTCACCCGAAACACGTCAGAACGCGTCAAACGCGTCCCTAATGGGCTTAATTCTGTTTCTAGTGTGGCAGTTTACACGCTTGAAGATCTAAAGTATTACGATGCCCCTCCCCACATTCATTTACCTGAAAGCCAGACACACTTCTATACTTGCGGATAATGCAATACAATTAAACCCATGAGATCGATTGCTCAACAAGCCAAGATCTACATACATCCAGTACGGGCACTTCCAAACATCATCTTTCAACACGAGGCTTGCCACTGTAAATTTCATTGAAAACCAGTCGTCGATTGGTTACCAACCTCCTATTTTGGAATGTTACAGGAGGTCAGTCGCATCTTGTGGCTTGTAACGTGAAGTCACAGCCATTGTCTGAAATTGATCCCAAGCGTTTGTGGCGTTCGCGATATATCTTGACTGTATGGTTCTATTGGGATATATTGTATGTAGGAATTTATTGTCTATTATCCTGTGCCTCCGCACATCTTTGCAATTTACATTACGCAGACAGCCTTTGCATCCTGCGTATGGAGTGGTCAGTTATTGCCATACAGGAGATGGAGAGATACAAAATCATGATTACTATGGCGGTGAATGAAGAGATCATTGCATGAAGGTCTTGGTGCGCTTTCTTAGCAAAATGGGCAATAGTATGTCCCAAATGTATCCAGCTCTTCTCGGCTACAGGAGGAGATTTTCCGGGGGGGTGTAAATTTGGATTTCTAATGCGGGATCCCCTGGATGTTTTGCTTGAAGGCTTAACCTCGAGGAATCCAACTTAGATTGTCACTCTCTAGAATCCTCTACCTACCCTAGGAGTGAGTGGCCGCTTGACAACTCCGTGCGTTGATACCCTTTTGACGGCACTCGTCACTGGTCGTTCCGCTGCTGACACCTTCCCGTTCTCATCAGCTTTCGCTATCCGCTGGGCTTCTCGCTCTTTGTCCTCAGCCATTTTGGTCTCGATCTCCATCTTGCGATTGAACTCGTGTTCAGTAACCCGCTTGTCCCTCGCGGAGTAGCCCTTTTCTTTGACTGAGTAAAACACCCCTCCAAGTTCGGCAAGCCACTAAACAAAGGGGTTAGCTAAATCCACTCCTGTCAACAGGCTAGGGTGAGAAGTCTTACGTGCGGATCGACTGCTGTCACAGTTGACATGTATTCCTTACTAGTCAGGATGAGTTCGTGATACACAACGTGGTCTGGCAATACGCCGAGCCCGTAGAGTGCACTCGTAGGATGAAGTTGCACCGTGACGCTGGTCCGTAGATTGATGTACTCTCCGATCCCTTTGACTTTGGCAGCCTGGTGGTAGTATCCTGAGCAGATGCATTTACGGATGGTGTCCCAGTCAGTGCCACAGCTAACCATGTCCATCTTCTGCATCTTCATGATGTCAAACAGCTGCTCTCTAATCTCCTTCGCCCGGCGCAGAGCCTTGGGATGGAGAAAGTGCCGTACACACCATCCATCCGAATGTCCATTAGATTTCCACTGCGAATAGATGTGGAGAAGGGTCAGATGGTCCGATTCAGGCACGAAGAATTTTTCACGAGCTGCGTCCGACTCTTCTTGGCGTTCCTTTGGTCGATAAAAGACGCTCGGCACCGACAGCATCGAGACGATGGTCAACATTTCTTCACTGCAGCCATAGTCTTCAGACGTAATGATCAGCTTTGCAAGAGAAGGATCCATAGGGAAAGCCGTCATTGTCTTTCCCATGGGAGTCAAGTCACCAATATTATCCAGGGCGCCAAGCGCCCAGAGATCAAATAGGGATGTGGTGATCGTATCTTGAGGAGGCGGATCCATGAAGTCAAAGTCTAGGAGGTCTTTGACACCAAGGGACTTAAGAAGCAAGACCGTGTTTGCGAGGTTAGTTCGTTGGATTTCGGGTATCGTCTGGATGTAGAACTCATCCTTGAAGGCCTGTTCGGTATACAGGTGGAATGACCTTCCAGGACCGGTCCTCCCGGCACGGCCTTGACGCTGCTGAGCATTGGCTTGAGATATGGGGGTGATTTGTAGCGCGTCCATGCCCATCCGAGGGTTGTAGACCTTGAGCTTCGAAAATCCAGCGTCCACCACATACATGATCCCGTCAACCGTCAAACTGGTCTCGGCGATATTCGTGGCCACTATGACCTTGCGAACACCGGGAGCCGCCTTTTCAAAGATTTTGGCCTGAAGGTCTGCAGGCATTTGACTGTAGATTGGTAGAATGCTTATTTTGGGCGGGTCGTTCAATAATTTCAGCCTCTCTGCAGTAAGCTCACAAGTGATCTCGATGTCTTCTTGACCAGTCATGAAACAGAGGATATCGCCAGCAGGCTGAGATACATGAATTGCAAGTATTTGTTTGACTGCACTGTCAACATAGTCCTCACACGGTGTCCGGGAGTATTGAATATCAACTGGAAAGGTCCTGCCCGGGATGAAGAATTCGGGGGCTCCTCCATAGAATTTGGAGAATCTGTCCGAGTTCATGGTAGCTGAAGTGACAATAAGCTTCAAGTCTCGCCTCCTGGCCAGGACCTTTTTGATCAGGCCCATGAGCACGTCTGTGTTGAGTGCTCGCTCATGAGCCTCGTCCATAATGATACAGGAGTATTTGTCTAGATCTGGCTCGTTCAGCGACTCACGCAACAAGACCCCGTCAGTCATGTACTTGATAGATGTTTCTTTGCTGGTACAATCTTCGAAACGAATGGCATATCCCACGAGACCTCCCAACCGGACTTCCATTTCTTCGCTCACACGTTTTGCGATACTCATCGCGGCCACACGGCGAGGCTGGGTACAGCCGATTAGGCCGCCTTTGGAGTAGCCATCTTCGCACAGGAATTGGGTCAACTGAGTCGTTTTTCCAGAGCCAGTCTGCCCGACAACGATAGTGACTTGATTGTCTCGTATGACTCGCAGGAGCTCCTCCCGTACGGCAAAAGCAGGGAGATATTCGCGTTGTTCTCTGAGGGTCTTGCTTTTGCTGAAGCTGCTCTGCCCCTCGTTTTTCTTCAGATGCTCTGCGAATTTGTTACCACTCTTCATATCGTCCTCTCCCGGAGCTGCTGCTGCGCTATCACCCTCATCTTCTTTGACCCCCATGAGATTACCAAGAGTAGTGCCTGCCGCGTTAGTTGCTTCCTGGGCTTGCTTCTGCCTTTCTTTCTGCTGCCGCTTCTCCTTCACCACCTTACTCCCTTTGCGACTGAAAACGGCCATGTCGCTCTGTGGATCTCTGACTGCTGGTACTGGGTCCAGCTGTTTCGTGAAGACCTTCCTTCCGTCCAAGAAGGGAGGCTTGATATCGTGTACTAGCAGATGGATTCTAGTGGCCTCTTCATCGTCTTCAAAATCTTGCTCGTGATCTCGGCGTTGCGCGACGCCTGATGTGAGCATTCGATTGACTTCCCAAGCATCAACATCTCGTTGCTTCTGGACCGCCTTTGCGCTGACTCGTTTCCCTAGCTTCTTCTCCGTCAGATCGGCTTCTCTCTGTCTATCAGCCCAGGAGGCATCAGACCCAAAGGGATTGTGAGATTCATCTCCCAACGAGTAGCCAAATTCATCTCCGCCGTACCAATCGCGATCCAGTGCGGTCGAATCCTCGTCGCCGATGAAGGGTTCAGGTCCGTCAAATTCGCTCTGACGAGGCGTTGCAGCCCCTCTTGAAGTCCTAGAAGTCGGCGCATACTGGTGTCTCACATGGCTATTTGCGTGTAGATGGGATGCCTGACCTCCTCTGCCCTTTTTGACGAGGGGCGTTTGCGCTGAGCGATTCGAGCTCAATGTTGGCGGTCTTGAAGGTACAACAAATCTGTCGGTGTCCAATCGCCGCCTTTTCGGGGAACTTCCTTCGCGAGTCATGAGCGGCTAGAGCAGACTAGGCAAAAAGGCCTTGAAAGAGCCCGATAATCAGAACGATATCACGTTTTATAAGTTGAGTAAATGGAATGATGAAACCTCCCTCCTCGCCTACGCAAGTACGGAAAATAAAAAGTGAAGGTGTGCCGAGAAACTTTTTTTTCTGACCTCGGCGAGCTCGGAATGAATGCCAGCCCACAAATAACACTCCAATGTCCATTTTGGCCTTGAATCATTTTGCAAACAGCACGCGAAGAGCGAATGACAACACCTCACAATGTCCATGATCACAGCTTCTCTCTGGATATCGAGAGGTGCTCCCGCCGCATTCCCAAAGAAATATGAGGTGGATGAGCGAGAGTTGGAAAGAATATCTGCGCTGGCAAGATTACAGCTTGATGACGCGAAAAAGGATCTTGAAGAATCTAGGTCGGAATCGCATGCACCGACAGAGAAGGGTGAAGAGGATGTAGATGAGGATTCAGATATGGGCAGCGTTGAAGTAGATCCCACAGTTACGAACGGGTAGGCGCCGATATGAAGGCTTTCACACGTTCTCCCTAATAGAGACTTACAGCAACGCAGACGACGATCTCAAAGCATACGACCTGGATCACTACGATGACGATGAGGCCGCAAGCGGAGGCGATGATGAGCCCATGTTCGGGAATGCTAGGTCTCTGGCCTTTCACGACTCGAATTCAGAAGATCCTTATATCACGATGCCTGAGCACGACGAAGATGATGAAGATGAAAGAGAGGAACTTCAGATTCTACCAACCGACAACATGATTGTTGCTGCCAAGGTCGAGGATGAGGTGCCTTATCTCGAAGTATATGTCTACGAAGACGAAGCCGATAATTTATATGTCCATCACGATGTCATGCTTCCAGCAATACCGTTGTGCGTGGAATGGTTCGATATGCCTGTGGGCCAGGATGTTTCTATAAGCGATGAGGGTGCCAAAGGAAATTACGTAGCAGTTGGGACCATGGATCCGGACATTGAACTATGGAACCTGGACACCGTTGATTCCATGTACCCGAACGCCATTCTTGGGCAGGGCGTGGAAGATGCCCACGCAGAGAATAGTGATGGCGGAGTGAAGCAGAAGAAGAAGCGGCGGAAGAGGTCCAAGAAGGCCAACGAGGACTACCATGTAGATGCCGTTCTTTCCCTGGCAAGTAACAAGCATCACCGAAACCTGTTCGCTTCTGCCTCTGCAGATCAGACTGTCAAGTTGTGGGACCTCAATACCACCAAGTGTGCCAAATCTTACTCTCATCATACAGACAAGGTTTGCTCTATAGCTTGGCATCCCAAGGAGTCGACAATGTTACTCAGTGGGAGCTATGACAGGACAGTGATCATGTCCGATATGAGAGCTCCTACAGTGAAGGGTTCAGTATGGGGAGTAGAAAGTGATGTGGAGACAGTCATCTGGGATCCCCATGACTCTAACAACTTTTTCGTCACGACCGAAAATGGTATATTGCACATGAACGACATACGCCGCGCCCCGAAAAGACCCGAGGCGAGCAAGCCCGTGTGGACTCTGCAGGCTCACGACGAATCTATTGCATCCATCGATGTAAATCCTGTCATACCGGGTTTCCTGGCAACCGGCTCATCTGACAAAGAAGTCAAGCTGTGGAACGTACAATCGAGTGGGCCAAGCATGATAGTCTCTCGCAATGTTGGCGTCGGCAAAGTCTTCTCTACTAAGTTCCCCACAGATCCTGAAGTGGCCTTTCGACTTGCAGTATCTGGAAGCAAGGGAGCATTGCAAGTGTGGGATACCTCGACCAACGCAGCGATTCGACGGGCATTTGCAAACCGCCTTGGAAGCGCATCAGAGGACAAAGAAGAAAAAATAATCGGAGTTGACGAAGACAGTAGCGACGACGAAGAGGAAGAAGGAGACCCTGGCGGAAAGAATGGGATCGCCAATGGTAATGGCGAATCCGTGGAAGACGATGAGCCATGATACACGAGCCGCCGACGCCTTTCGACTTAGCATTAATTGCCCCTGGCGTTGGATCATGAAACGAACTTGAAGGCTGACACGCTGACACTCTTACAAGCTTTGCATGCGGTATTCGTGGCTGTTATTTCTGATTCCTTGCATGCATGAATCAAGGTCAGCGGGTCTGGCAGGCTTCCTGGAGAGTGTCATTCTCACAGCATGTTGCATGCCAGATCATTTGGTGATACTGTCGCTCTCAGAAGTGAGGATGGGCGGTATAAATGAGCTGTTTCAACATCTGGCAAGCGATGAAGATCGTCTGGATGCAGACTTCCATCTGGGCCGTGACCCCTCGGACCTAGGCCACCATCTGAAACGGCTTGGTATTTCTGCCATGATTTGCTGTCACATCACTCACAGCTGAAGCCGCCAGGCACTGATTTCAGCCTATCCTAAGCCTGACAGCTAAAAGATTGAAAACCGAGCTATGAGCTTAGGGTAGCCTGGGTAGGAGCTTACGGAGCCGTAGAGCGTGTGCTACCAGAAGCGCTCCAATATTCTCACGCCAAAGGTCTATTTTTTGTGGGGATAGTAATCTCCGCCCGACTTCGCTGTAATTTCAATACTTCAAGCTAATGCATCCTGTAGTGATGTAGTCACAACAATCGGGTTTTGGCTAGCCCAAAGGAGAATCAGGTGCATTTTCAGGGGGGTGATGGGTTCCAACAGAAAGAATGCTGTGGCCTGTGGTGCAGCCGAGCCCCTCCTTGCGGCCTCCTTGCTCAACCGTCCTCTACATCCATAGTTACGTCCCGTCGCTCTCTTCCGTTCAATTTTTCCCTCTTCACTCATTTCATATCCTGGCTTTGAGGTGTTGTACACTCTCTTTACGCGACGCCCTAAGCAATTTCACACTCTCTCTATTCGCTCCTTATTGTTCGACGGACTGTGTCTGTTGATCATCGTTATTGTTTTATTGTCCGTCACTCACTTGTTCGCTGCAAGGCACCGCAGAACACCCTCCTTTCGTCTCAGATAACCGCCCACAAGATCATCTGACCTCTCACCTGAACATCACCTAACCAGCTACAAGCAGATCAAGTCTTCGCTTGAGCAACTCACCTTTGCTACCAGAAGTCCTTCAACAACGTCAACTGTCAACGACCTATTTCAAAGCGATGGAGTTAGCAAGGGCTTTGACAAGTCGGAAGAGGCAAGCAGTTAACATGTCGGGCTCCATGCCTAATCGCGCAGCCAGCATGAGGTCAGGTCAAGGTACCATCAAGCGGAGTGCCATTTCCTCACCCCTCGAGCTTGTCTCCACCACCAACGTCTTGGCATATAATGCCCCGAATATCTACGGATCCTCAGATGAATCGGACAGCTCCATGACACTCTCTGGCTCATCTCGGGCAACGACACCTGAGACCGAGGCTCCGAGTCCTGTCGAACCAAATCACTTGTCCGGCTATTTCAGCTCTGCGACGACTGGCTCCATTCGACGCTCAAAGGAGTCCACGCACAACGACAGCCCTCCCATCCCCAAACGCATGCCTTCCCACACCAGGAACTCCCATCAGGCTGCCGCCAGGAAGCGCGCCGAGTCCCAGACGTTTCAACAACCTCCAACCGCCATTTACAACATCCAGCCTGCAAGTACAAGCCCAATCCACGACATGTTCACCACAAAGCCTGAGGCAAACCACCCTTTCGGCGCCGAGCTCACCCAAGTCAACGAGGTAGCCGAGGGTTTCGGAGCCCGGAACGTCATCATCATGGACGAAGAGGAGCAGTATTTGATGTCCCATGGGCTCTTCAAGGTTGGAGCGGAGGAATACATTGACGAGATCCAGAGTCTGTTCGGGGGCTCTAACAACCCATTCGGTTCCTTTTCGTCTCCATGGATCTAGCATCATTCTTTTCGACACTTTGAGGAACAGGTTCCTCATCGCTCAACACCCGACAACATTATTTCTACTGTGAATACTTTCCACCGAATGATTTGCCAACACGTTGCTGGCTCAATTAGCGAAATGGCTACGATGACATGGTGACCTGGGGCAGGGGAGCAGGTTCAATGAGGGAACAAGAGACCAAGCGGTGCGCTCAGGCTACACAGGGGAATACTGATGTGTCCTCAACCTACAACACTCTTTACGTACTGATTTTCCTTTACCATATGCGTCTGATGTCAAAGAAGGATGGCACAGAAGGTAGTGATAAACATTAAGTAGCGAAGCTGAATCAATGTCTCAAATTCCACAATACGTTCATGCGCAACATCTGAGATAGATCTGCTTTTAACGCGCCTCATATGAATTAGCTGGAACTGCTGAGTGCCGTCTGGCGGACAGCTGGATATGTTGAGAGATGTATGTAATCAAAATGTCACTTTGTAGATGGCCAGATGTGGGCACTCGTCATATCATTGAACCTCCCCAAATTCATAATCCATTGTTCCCATTTATCTCAAACGGTAGTAGATTCCTCGATCCAACAAAGGCGCGCTTTGAGTCCCAAAATGCCCATGCGCACCAACATTATTGAGTATGGCTGTCGATGAGCCGCCGTTACAAAAAGACGGGGCTTTGACGGTTCAAAGCCAGGACAATGGCAAGCCAGCTTCTCCTACGACGGGCCAAGAGCACTCGCAACCTGAAACACCCATAGTTGCTCATGACTCGCATAATCTGGAGGGAAAAGAAGCAAGTGATGACTTTGGGCTTCCAATGGAAAAGCTTGGTAGGCCCTCAACAAGTCTTGAACACGGTGAGGCTGCCTCAGAGGACAGAGGCGCAAATACTTGGGAGCAGCCAGATGAGAAGGCACATGCAGTAGAGCAGCTTGCGTTGCAAGCTCCTATTCTTCATGGCGAGGCAGGAGTCTCTCAACCCAATAGTATACAATTGCAAACTGGCACCAAATCCACGAACCCTGACCGCAAGGCCAAGGACACTCTGAAGGACCACCCTGCTTCAACCTCGCAGCCGTGGACAGACCCTGATGTTACGAGCGATGCAGTGGTGGACAACATCCTTCACGGTCATACAGGCTCAATTTCTGGGTGGTCCCATCAAGCGCTAGCTCCTCAAAAAGCCTGCCCTGAAGAGAACAAGGAGGAAGATGAATGGCAGTCCATGCCGGCATATGCCCCTTATGATCTTTACGATGATGATGGGCATCTCATTGCCAAAGAGGCACCAGACTCGGACGAAGAGGCCAACGCATATCACGGATTGGGAGGGGCTGGCAAGGGGTATACTCGAGTGCAACACGATGAAGACGCCAAGAGTACGACGAGCATGGACGAGAACACCGACTACCTCTTCAAGGCTAAGGACACAGGCCCAGCGAACGATGACGAAGATCAGAGAGATCCATTGGCGCAGTTGCAGGCTACGAAGGAGCTGTTGACTGAGGGCCAGAGGATTGCCTATGTCGGACTTACACGACTGGGAATGGCTGAAATGCTCAAGCAGTTGGAGGCAATAGAAACCACAAAGAAGTCGGGGAAAAAGATCAATCTTGCCATTGAAAATCTGAAAATGTGGAGTCAGCGGATGATGGTGCGTCTGTACATGCACATGGAAATCGATTCATCTGGTGAGCCCTCCTCAAAGAGGCCTATGAGGGTTCGGTGGGAAGTTTGATTTCAGTACTAACGCTGATCATGTAGAGCAAATCATGATAGAGCAGCTCGCGCAGCATGGGGTTCTTCCAGGAGACCTGACACCAGCCTTGATGCAGAATGCTAGGGTCAAAAACCCCTTGGCTGAGCCGGAGAGTGCCAATGGCGAGTCGCTGAAATCGCCCAAGCTCAACGGTGAAAGGCGACCTTCAGCGACCTCTTCAACACACCGCGAGGCCGGTGACGAAGATGTCGATGCAGATGCAGATGCAGACGCCCCACCTCCATATCGGGAGCACAATGAGGGGCCTATGCCGGAAGTGCGAACGCCATCACAATTGGGCGTCAGCAAAAAGATTGATATTGATCTTCGATGGACGATACTCTGTGACCTCTTTCTCGTCCTCCTGGCGGACTCCATCTATGACGCTAGGTCAAGGACGCTTTTAGAACGAGTGGGACTGTCGCTGGAAGTCTCATGGATAGACATCTGTCGATTCGAAAAGCGAGTGACTGACTCTTTGGAGATGCAGGAAGCTGCCAATAAAGAGACCTGGGACGAAGCTGAACATCTGGAAAGCAGGAGAAAGATGGCTTTGAAACGCAGATACATGATGATGGGCCTGGCTACTGTTGGTGGTGGCCTGGTCATCGGCCTGTCTGCTGGTGTTTTGGCTCCCGTCATTGGCGCTGGATTGGCAGCAGGCTTCAGTACCATCGGCGTTGCTGGCACGAGCAGTTTCCTGGCTGGCGCTGGTGGTACCGCAATTATCACTTCTGGGGCAGTCCTCACCGGAGGCACGATTGGTGTTAGAGCCTCGAATCGTAGGACTGGCGCAGTCAAAACCTTTGAATATAGGCCGCTTCATAATAACAAACGGGTCAACCTGATCCTCACAGTATCCGGCTGGATGAGCGGTAAGGTCGATGACGTGCGACTGCCGTTCAGTACGGTAGATCCAGTCATGGGTGACATATACTCTCTGTTGTGGGAGCCCGAAATGCTTCAGAGTATGGGTCAGACCATCAACATCCTAGCATCAGAGGTACTCTTGTGTCCGTCCTGCGAAATGACGATATGCTGATGTGTTCAAAGGCACTATCTCAAAGCATCC
Organism: Niebla homalea; assembly: GCA_019925105.1. NCBI lineage: Eukaryota > Fungi > Ascomycota > Lecanoromycetes > Lecanorales > Ramalinaceae > Niebla > Niebla homalea. Next base: position 628,778 of record JAHGAU010000024.1, read on the forward strand.
AACAAGTCTTAGGCAGCACCATTCTCATCTCCTTGATGGCCGCTCTTCAGCTGCCTATCGTGCTAACGAAGCTTTCCTATCTGATCGACAACCCCTGGACTGTCTCAATGGGTCGCGCAAACGCTACTGGGTTGATTCTTGCGGATTCACTAATTGACCGAAACCTGGGAGTCCGACCGATCACCCTCGTCGGGTTTTCTCTGGGGGCGCGGGTCATCTTCGCTTGCCTGCGAGAGCTGGCAGACAAGGGCGCTTTTGGCCTGGTGCAAAACGTCTATCTCTTTGGCTCTCCCATCGTGGCTGACAAAGACGAGTACCTCCGCTGCCGGTCCGTTATCTCGGGCAGGTTCGTCAATGGGTATGCTTCCAACGACTGGATTTTAGGTATGCTGCTGCCCTTGCAAGCTCATCGATACAGACTCTAAGATGTAAAATCTAGGCTACTTATTCCGCGCCACATCTGGTGGTATCAGACGCGTCGCTGGCCTAGCGCAAGTAGAGGGCATCGAAGGCCTTGAGAACATCGACGTCACCAAGCATGTGAACGGCCACATGGCCTACCGTGCCGCCATGCCCAAACTCCTCCGCGAAGTCGGCTGGGAAGTCGAGAGCGACGAGTTCACCGAGATCGAAGATCCGGACCCCGACAATCACGACAAGCGGCAGCGGGAGCTCATCCGGGAGCTCGACGAGGCTCGAAAGGAAGCAGAAGCTAAACCGGAGAAAAAGCGGTTCGGATTCTTCAAGCGTGGCAAGCTGGCCGAGAAGAAAGCCTGGGAGACTTACGATGATCGGCTCCGGGAGCCGCATGATGACTTCAGCACCAGCGCGGCGGACACGCAGGGCAATGTACTTTTTGACATTGAGGCTATCAAGAGGGAGCTGGAGAGCGAGCAGATTGATGTCAGAGAGCTGGAATCGACGCTGCCGCCTATGAAGCTCACGGTGAATGATTTCAAGAGCGATCAGGAATCGCCGCGCTCCAATCTGCGCGAGACGAAGTCTTACGATGCTAGCATGATCCCGAAACCCAAGGGCGCTGCTGCCGCCAATGGCAGCCCCAAAGACAATCCATTCAACCAGGGATATGATGAGTATAATGTTTCGAGCGAGACCGTGCCGGCCCAAGCAAAGTCATCTTTCGAAGCCCCACCCGAGAACTCATCGCCTTCGCAGCAGCTCTCTCCACAGCTTCACCCATCCCGACAGCTGTCCCCGCAACAACTGCCTACGCTGGCTTCGCCTGGGCCTTCATCGCCGCTCAAGGAAGAAGTCCTTCCCAAAGCCGCAACTACGCCCCCCCAGAGACCGTCACTGAGAAGCTCATTGTCAAGTCCGCCTCCAAGCGGCTCGGCTCCTGTGGGACTGGAACACAATGCATGGGTGGACGAAGAGGACGAAGACTTTGGGCACGAGCAGGAAGTGAAGCTGACGTTTTGAGTCGAGTCGTTTTTGGTTTTGCATTGTAGCACATTGGCTAGCGGGTATCAGGCATAGCGAGGCGTTTTATTTAAGTAGCGGGCAGAGCGAGAAGTTAGGTCAGACAAGCACTGTGATTGCGTTTCGATGGGGCGTAATTCGAGAATGGGGGAACAGGGGTTGGGAGTTGCAGCAGCCTGAGGGCGAATACGTGTACATAGTAAACTGATCCGAGGAAGATGTTGGGCAACCTTCGGATATCATCCATTGAAAAAGGGTTTCTTTTGTCCTGCAAGTGTCGTAGCCGTTGCAAATGATACTAAGGAATATACGATTCAAAAATTGGTGGACATGGATGGTACAAGCTTGCATTTGGTCTGAATATATACAAAACAAGCAGTCACCATAAAAAGCCATCAAGCGAGAGGCCGTTCGCTAAATGAATCCTCGGCTTAACGATCCACTTCACCAAACACCTGCATGGAATCGTTAGTCCGCTGTTTCTGATCATGCCACCTCATATTTTCAAGGAAGGCCAATGGAGGAGTCACTTACCAGATCCATGGTCCCAATAATGGCCACGGCATCCGCTAACAGGTGGCCCCGCGACACCTGATCAAAGGCGCCCAAATGCGCAAACCCAGGGGCGCGGATCTTACACCGGTACGGCCTCTCGCTCCCATCGCTCACCACGAACACGCCCATCTCCCCCTTGGGCGCTTCGATCGCGCTGTAGGTCTCCCCCGGCGGAACCGTGTACCCCTTCGTGAACAGCAAAAAGTGGTGGATCAAAGCCTCCATGTTCTCCTTCATCGCCGCTCTTGGCGGTGGCGATATCTTGTAGTCCTCCACCCGTATAGGACCAGCGGGCATCTTGTTGAGGCATTGATGGATGATACGTAGTGATTGTCGGAACTCCTCCATCCGGCACAGATACCGGTCATAGCAATCCCCATTCACCCCCACGGGAACATCGAACTCCACCTGATCGTAGGCATCATATGGCTGACTCTTCCTTACATCCCAGGGAACTCCACTCCCCCTCAGCATTACCCCAGAAAAGGAGTAGTTGAGCGCATCAGCGGCAGAGACGACACCTACGCCCTTGGTGCGCCCAATCCAGATCCGGTTGTCGGTGAGGAGTTCCTCGGTCTCGTCGATGCGGTCGCCGAATTGGGTGGCCCATTGGTAGATGTCGTCCAGGAGGCCGATTGGGATGTCCTGGTGAACGCCGCCGGGGCGGACGTAGGCGGCGTGGAGGCGGGCGCCCGAGACGCGCTCGTAAAACTCCATCAATTTCTCGCGTTCCTCGAAACCCCACAGGAAGGGGGTGAGGGCACCGACATCCATGGCGTGGCTGAGCACGCTCATCAGGTGGTTCAGTACCCGCGTGATTTCCCCAAAGAGGGTCCGAATCCATTTGGCCCGCTCGGGCACTTCGATGTTTAAGAGTTTTTCTACTGCTAGGGAGAAGCATTGCTCATTGGTCATCATGCTCACATAATCTAGTCTGTCGAAATACGGGAGAGCCTGCAGGTATGTCTTGTACTCGATCAATTTTTCTGTGCCTCGGTGCAAGAGTCCAACGTGCGGGTCTGCTCGCACAATCTCCTCGCCGTTGAGCTCAAGGATCAGACGCAGCACCCCATGTGCCGCTGGGTGCTGAGGTCCGAAGTTGACTGTGTAATGCCGTATCTTGCGTTGTTCTGGTGACTCGCCTTCATCCGGTGCTACATTCATATAATGTGGATCGCTTGGGTCTGTAGGGTTCCCGAACGTGGGATCTGTGGGTACTAGCCGCGTACCCTCATGTGGCTCCACTGGCGCAGCATAATGTCGCGGGTGTGAGGATGTGACTGTGCGGATGGGGAGCCGTGAGATGGAGGATTTGTGGTGAGTGGCGGCGGAGGGGCGTCGAAGACATCTGAGGGATTGGGAGGCGCGGCGGGGGAGGAGTGAAGCCATTGTGAGTTATGGCAGGAGAGAAGAGATTTTTGAGAAAGGACGAAGAGAGCCGTGGAGTACAGCAGGCTGCTAAGGGTTGTGCATACGTCTTTGTTGTAGGTGCGGCGGATTCTTCATTGGCGCTTCCCGTAGGGCTGAGGCGATCTTCTCCTCCGCAATACTCCCTGTGACCGTATCACGATCAGAACCGTGACAGATTCCTTTTTCAGCTTGAACGGCTATCTAACGGTTCATCATTGTTCCCTCCACCCGTTGAAATGAACCATTCAAAGACAGTCACAAGTCCAAGGTGATCAGTGACAAACTGGCTTCCCCTTTTCCCCAGCTCGATTTTCAGACCTTGCCCCACTCTTTCTAAGCCCTCAACTCTCAAATTGCCACAAAAGAGCACTTTGTCCATCCTTTTGCAGCCATATTTCTTCCCGCTCACACTCTGCATGCCCCACGTCCAGCCTTCTTCAGCCTCGTCTGAATGACCAAGTTGAAGGAAGGTGTCCAGCAGCTCATTCTCCAAGTGTAGCGACGAATCAAAATCCTGGATTGCATTAAAGTCCCCTGCTATGATACCGGCGTTCTTATGATGCAGCTGCTTACTGGCTAAAGCGACCTGGGCCGGACGAAGTGATGGGTCTGCGCGAAGGCTTTCGAGGTGTGTATTACATAGCCTCAATACCGGCCAATCTTTGCCGGGCATCCCAACGTCCACGAAAAGAGCGTCACGCCCCATTCGGCTCTCATATCGGACACGAAAGACTTCCAGAAGCGGTAGATGGTGGTCGACTAAGGTAACCGTGCCGTATGCACCGACCCAATGCGCTGCTGAGACGTCTGTGATGTTGAAGGCGGATTGTACCCACTTGCTGTTTTTTATCACAGCAAGGTCTCGTGAGTCCATTTCCTGTAGCATGATGATCAGGGGAGTCTCAGACCACTCTCGAGACAGAACTTGTAGATGCTCAAGCGCGGCAGTCATCCTTTGCGGTCCATTTGGAGCCATCATGTCGATGTTCCAGGTGATCAATCTGAAACCACGGGGTTGGACTCTCCCTGCCCCTGTCGACGCACTGTTCAGCTCCTTCCACACACCACCTTTCCAAAACCCCTTTTGAAAGCCATGGATTGGCTGAGCAATCGGTGTATGGTCCGGTGATTGATGAATCGGGTTTGGCATTCTGTTAGTCATCCAGCCACACTCAATGGCGATGATATGTCCAATTGCAAGGGTGCGAGTCGATCTCGTGGCGAATGACTTGTCTGAAAAGTCTTTTCTACGTGTTGGAATACTTGAAGCATTGCCATCGAAGGCTTTTTGTAGTCTCAATCGTTGCCTAAATAATATACACACCCTTTTTTTGCGAGGAACAGGCTGCCATGTAAGCATTGATTGGCCAGTAGCACAGGCCCATTGCTGAGCAGATCCTGATTCTTGAACAATGTTCAGGGGTTCAGTATTCCTATTTCAAGAGAATCACGTGTCGAGACATATCTAATGACTTTCCTAAACATTCCTAGTATAGGAATTTTGCATCCGGCTGCTGGTGATAGTCACGTGATAAGGATGGATCTGATGGTGACCAACGCCGCCACCGCCCCCGCCGCCGCCGCCGCAATCAAGCTCCCGTCGTTTCATTCATGCATGTCCATCATCTTGCGAGGTCCGAACTTGGTCCTCATACGTTTCATTTTTCAGCAGCCATCATGGAGGACCTGTTCCTACTCGTTCTAGTGACCCTCAAAGCGGCAATCCCAGCCACGTTCTCGCTGTCATCCTTTGCAGGATATTTTCCTGATTGGGTCGCATCAGCTTTGGCTATCTGGCGGGTCATTTCTCTCGTTTCCGCCCTTGTGGAATGATCTTCGTGCAAAAATGCGACAGAAAAGGTCGTGGTGTCTGCACTTGCTGTCCAGCTTTGATTGTTTTCCTCTTAGTACCTTTCTTTAGCAGAAAACGAATTCGGTAATGCGAATGCTCGTGCGCACGTTGTTGGAACGCTTTGAGCATCGGCCGAGGACGAGCGGGGGATTTTGAGTGTGTGAGCCTGTGAAGGTGTGCTCAATATCCTCATCAACACCATCATCACTTCGTGGTGGTGAAGCGTTGGCTGGCCATGACTCACTTCGTGCATGTAAACAACACGAACGCCTTCTCATTACATGTAATGTCACAGCCTCGCAGCACCACGAATTGAAGTCGGACCCTTCACTGCCGAGGGTTGTTTTAAGCGCAACGTGGTACAGCACTGCGACCTGGGCTTCGCGAAACTGCAGCGACCTATTCCAAAGCACGCATTTGATCTTACCTGTCGTCTTGAGCGCGTCCCTCTCTATATATGAGCAGAGGTCAAAGCCGTCAAATAAAGACTCGTCTCGCATCGGCAACATGACCCCAGATAAACGCAAGAAGGCTTTGCCTACTTCTCAGTCCAGTGAAGGCTCTGACCGACCTCATACAGCACAACAATGGCGCTTGATTTTGCACCGTATTAGAGTCTCATATCTCAATGGTCAGTGGAAGCAATGCTCGTCGCGTTGCCAGGATCTCCTTCAGGCAACGCATGATCAAGTAAGCGGCATCTTCATGGGAGCAGATCTTTTGAAGCCATCATAACTGACGGAGAAAGCGCTCACCCCTACACACAACTTATCTTTGTTTTTACGCGGCATTATCAGTAGAGGCTTCTGCACGAACACTACATCCCATCTCCATCGCAAAAACCCATGCCTTGTACGAGGCCAGGCAATTCCTTGAGTGGTCTCTGAATGCGCTTCCAGAGCCGCAAGCTACCGAGGAGATTGTACAACCTTCCAATGTCAGCACCAGTGCGGGTGATCATCTTTCTCCGTCTCCGACCGAAAGCGACAATGCATCCTTTGATGGAGCGGATTCGTGCAATGTGGACCGCCCTTACTCTCCACCGTCGTCACTCGAATCCGACGATCATATGATAGATACTAGCTTCGGCAAACCACTCCCACTGCGCATCACAAAGTCCGTAAAGATCAGCGGCAAGCACTTTACTCTCGTCCAGTCTCCTCCGCAAACCAGTGTCCGATCATCAATAGAAAGCACCACTTCAGTGAAGCCTGAAGCAGAGGACATCTCACACCGCGACAATTCTGTTGATTATACCGGCATATGGCTGCGCAATCGCGCTATAGAACGCTACAATGAACACCTCGCTGAATTCATCTCCATGGTAGTGAAGAATCTTGACACGATCGAGGCTCAAATATCAGCCACCAAGGAAGCACAGGCGGCAAGATACGTCGCCAGCAGGGCTGTCAGCAGAGCGGAGGAAGACGACACGAAGGGTGCGGATCTCCGGCACCGAATAATCAGGCTGAAAACAACAGGATGGCACCGTGAACGTTTCGATGCATCGAGGTATGAGCAACTCTGCGAGCTAGCCTTGGCGGAGCTATGAGGTGGATGTCTGAAAACACTCGACATCCTTTTACTTGCAAATTCAGCCTGCTCGAGCTCTGGGCTCTGGAGTTATTTGGAGAACAGAATTTTGATACCCAAAAGCGGAGTTGCGTTGATGAATGATCTCGATGGCTCGAGGTTTCGACTGGAAAAGCTCTGAGATACAAAGGGTTCGAAATTGATCTTGAATGCTTGTAATGGTAATGTTTATGGAAAAGGCCAACTTGAAGTAGCGTGCTAGTGGGATCTGTCCAGACCTCAACATGGCTGGCTATAATTAAAGCAATCCTGCCATGCAAACGAACACTGGCCCCCAAAACGCCTCGCTTGACTGTGTCACGATTCGTAGCCATGAGATGGGCCGTACTTCCGTCAGACAAACACCCGTCCCTCTCCTTATAGTGCCGCCAAATCTATTAACCTCTTGCCTAACCCCCCTTCACCCCCTCCTTCACCAACGCCGTGAGGCTGTTTTCACACTGTATCATCCTCATACACAAACCTCACATCCCGCGGCCTCTGCGTATTCCTCCTCACAAAATCCTCGTTCCCCGGCGGCCGCTCATTCTTCGAGTTGCCCGTCAGCATGCTCTGTATGCTCATGCACACGCTCTCCACATTCTGCACAGGACTCCAACCCTGACTGCCCAGCAGATCCAGACAGATGATGCCGTTGCTGTAGATGTGCGGGTGCATGGGGATCGGGCGCGCCGTCTGCGTCGGGCTGGGGGTGGGGGAGATGAACATGACCTCAGGGGCTTCGATCGGGTAGTTGTTGGAGAAGCGGAAGCGGAGCCGGTAGATCTCGTTGAGGTAGAGCGGGTTCGAGTCGAGGACGCGGATGTCGAGTTGCCATTCTTGGAGGTTGTCGGCGGAGATGAGGGTGATGCCGGGGGGAAGGGATGATTGGATCTGGAAGGAGCATTTTTGGTTATTTATCTGATAGGGGGGCTCGAAGCCGTTTGAGGGGGAGCCAGGACCAGGGGGAGGAAGCTACCTTGACGAGTTCCTATATGGCTGTTAGTTTTATAACTCCTTTTGCTTTTAGGAGCTTTACGTACCTTCTGCAGGCGTTTCTGGGCAAACATGATTGATGGTCTCGGAGAGATGCAATAGATATTATGAGAATTGTTACTGATAGAATATGCTGCCACGGTTCACTTTAGTTGCTGAAGTAGGAACGATAAAATCAAGAATGGAGGCCTTGCAGGAACGTACTGTAAAGAGATCCGCGGGCTTCGGGGCTCTTGCGTAGGTTAGTGGGGCCCCGCCGAGAATGCACGCGTTATAACGGGGCTGTTCGGCTGTGTTCGGCTCGGAAACTTAGCGCCTTTCTGAATACTACGTCATTTGTCAAGCTTAAGCAGTCAAATGTCTTTCAATGCCACAGCTTCATCACCTCTGGAACCCTCCTTGTCAAACATATTCTCTAATAACCAAAACACACTACGATGTCTGTTTTATCGAATGGCCTTGAATCTTCGAGGAAACGATGGTCAGTGAAACAAGATCTGCTTAGCTGCGAGAGAGCTGTGATTGATTCTCACATCAGGACATATCTCGACAAATTCCTGAACAAGGCGGGTCCCGTCTCGGACAAGCAGTGGGTACCTGGAGAAGAGACCATCAACAGTCTGGAGAAGTCAAAGGTACTGTCAGTAAGCAGACTTGCTCCCTCAGTCGCCCTCCTAGCTAATGCGGATCCAGTGTCATGTACGAAAATCAAATCTACGATTTGTAACGGGTCTAATATTATGTTAGAGGAGCTGGAGGCTTGGGATGCGAGATCCTCAAAGACCTTGCCCTCTCGGGCTTCAAAGATATTCACGTCATCGATATGGGTGAGTATGCTATATCCACTTATGCTCACTTCGACTGAGCTTGCTAAGTTCAAAACAGACACTATCGACGTCTCAAACCTTAATCGGCAATTCCTCTTTCGAGAGGCTGACGTTGGAAAATCCAAGGCAGAAGTAGCAGCTGCATTTGTCGAGAAGAGGGTTCAAGGGATCAAAATCACACCATACAATGGCAAGATCCAAGACAAAGACGAAGAATACTACAAGCAATTCCATGTGATTGTCTGTGGGCTTGACAGTATTGAGGCTCGACGATGGATCAATGCTACCCTAGTAGACATGGTCGATCCAGAGGATATGGACAGTCTCAAACCCTTCGTTGATGGCGGTACAGAGGGTAAGCGCAAGTACACTACACCCATCATATTGTTCTAACAAGTCCGCCCTGCAGGATTCAAAGGCCAAGCAAGGGTCATTCTTCCAACCATGACTTCCTGCATAGAATGTCAACTCGACATGCATGCCCCTCGTGCCGCAGTACCGCTTTGCACTCTGGCGACCATACCGCGACAACCAGCACACTGCATCGAGTGGGCCCACATTATTGCTTGGGAGGAACATCGAAAGGGTGACCTTCTCGACACAGATGATTCCGAACATATCACATGGCTTTATGAGAAAGCGCTGGCACGTGCTCAAGAATTCAATATCCCAGGAGTGACCTATTCCATGACCCAAGGCGTCGTCAAGAACATCATACCAGCCATCGCTTCAACAAACGCTATCATAGCTGCGAGCTGTTGCAATGAGGCCTTTAAGATCCTCACGAACACCAATCCTTTCCTCAATAATTATATGATGTATAGTGGTGATGAAGGGGTGTACACCTACATCTTCGAAAATGAGAAGAAAGCAGACTGTCCAGTGTGTGGAAACCTTGCAAGGAATATCACAGTCAACCCTGATGTGACTTTGCAAGAATTCCTCGACAGTCTTGGGGAGCGACCGGAGGCACAATTGAAGAGGCCTTCGATCCGCAGCGCGGACGACACGCTATACATGCGTTTCCCACAGAGTCTGGAAGAGCAGACCAGGCCAAATTTGGAGAAGAAGTTGAAGGATTTGATAAGCGACGGAGCGGAGGTGGGTGTCTCGGATCCAGCCTTTCAGATTTCGTTCAAATTCAGACTCATATTTGGCCCCTGAGGAGCCTGTATAGCGGCAAGGGAGCAAGTTTATGGTGGCCTTGAGATACCCTTCACGTTGCTTTGACCTAAATCTCTCAGGAAAATGAAAAAACTGGCTTATTAATAGCCAATCAATCCTGCTTTGCCCGGTTGTGGGATACCCAACGCCTCGCTAATTCCGCAATATTCGACCTTTGGTCACCTCATGATATTTGCGAGGCTTCCCTTCAGATTCTTGCACTTACGTCTCAACAACTTCACACTATCGATGAAGAGCTGATCACTTGGGATCTGTCCGCTACTCTCGACGGAGAAGATGAAATGATCCTGGACTCTTCCAAGCTTTACCTTACCTTGGAACTCTGGATGACGCAGACATTCCCTGGAAACAGTATCCCTCATTGTATCGCGGACAACAGCCTTTTCCTTCCCTTGCTCTCCCTCAAAACCACTACCATAAGCCTCACTTTCTTCCTCCGTCACTTTTTCCAGGCCAATCACACCCCTGGGAAAGCATCGAGCAAACTTCCTTGCATCTGTACCTAGGATAGGCTTGACGATGTCTATTGTTGGTAGCAGACGATATGATGCGGTAGCCACGGGCGAGAACTTCGCATGATCACCTCCAACCCCCTTGACCGCATGTGCCACCATATTTACCTCATCCCCCGGTCTGATCTTTGCAATCAAAATCCTTGGGTGAACAGACTTGATCCCTCCCTCAGCTTCCAACTCATCCTTGAAATCATGGGCCTGGCGTCCTTCAGGTTTGAACACTAGGTCCGATGCGTAAATGCTACTGTGCTCGTACAATTCCTCCGGCGTGCCGTCCTTGCCTTTCATACCCTCCTTCCACTCGCACTTGATGCTGAGATTAAGCACCACCGTATCTTGATCCGTGGCATCCCGCTCTTCCTGCCTCTTCCCAGAATCCTCACCAAGCATACCCTGCGGCGGGCGAGGTGTGTACTTCAACGATTTCAGAAAGCGTTGGGGGCCAGCTAGAGGTATCTGACCCAGTCGTGCGGCGAACACTTCGTCGGAAATTACGGAGTCATTGCTCTCGACGAAGACGTACTCGATTGCGAGTGTAGGGATTTCTGCTATGAGGATGCGCCGAAAGGCATTGGCAATTGAGGCGTCAATGCCGATGAGAGAGAATGAAGCTTCGGTGCGTTCGTTCTGATGAAATTGGATGCTGAATTTGCGAGCAAATTTGGAGACGCTCCAGCTGTGGTCCTCTCCTGGATAATGGCCAGGAAAGTCGGTGGAGGTAACGTTGGTGACGGTGTCAGCATTGATGCCAACGATCTATTGAGGTTAGAGCATTCTGTCGGGAAAAGTCGTGCGCTGTTCTCGCACCTTTCGTGCCCTCTCCTCTTCAGAAGATACCGGCCCAGGCACCATTCTTCTAAAGAGTTGTTGAACGATATTCCACTTTCATCTCAATTAGACCGATGAAACAATTTCTTGCGTTTCCGCGATTCCGTCATGGTGCGACTATTCCGAGGGATATTTTACCCGGCTTGGCGTGCCAAGATTCACTGTCACGCCGGCACATGCCTGACTCGCCCACAGCTCGCCAAAAAAATAATTCTTATTACATCGACAATTTCATACATGTAAAGTAGGACATACTAACGCACATGAAGCATAATCTGTATCTTCTTCTGGATTACATGTGACACTATGATACATAATGACAACTATGGCGCCTATTCTACCCCAGCCTTCGGGCGCTCACGCCTCGAATCGACCACAATCTTTGCCTCGTCGCTCGACACTAGTGCGGAAACGAGATGACAGCAGCAGCGATCATGTTCCATCTAGTCCAAGCAAGAAGGCCAAAGTGACCTTTAACAATGATGTAGAAGTTCGGACTGTTGGCCAGTTCGAGAAGGCTCCGGAGCTCATCCAGCAAGAGGTTCGCAGTGCGTTCCAAAGAAGAGCTCACGGTACGAACTCTTTGACCTCTTCAACAAGCACAGCAAGACCTGAAGAAGCCTATCAAGTGCCCTATATGTTATACTCCTGATGTTCTGGTCATCCGTCAAATTGTGAAAGCGTTGCTAATCTTGCTCCGTGGTTAGGAGACAACACTGGCTATGAAAAGATCAAGGCTATGTACGACAAGGACGAAGACGATAACCAAAACATCACACCATCCAGTCTAAGTCAATATACTGTCGCTCTCTTGGGAAATATTCCTTCGCTCAATCGTTCCACGGCGGATTTGGTACGCGTTGTCATCCAAAGCGAATGGCTTGGTCGAGACGAAGACTATGTTTCGCTGTTTATGCGTCTATTGGCCAATGTCGTTACCGCACAAGGAAGCTTTCTACTGGACACACTCAAGATGCTTGTCGAAAATTTGACTATCGCACCGCCATCTAGTCGCCGCTTACCAGACACCCCACCAATATCGAGAACCAAGCTTTACCTACGGGTACACAAGACCTTACAGTATCTCATAAGGATTTTCCCGGCGGCTAGCAGTGTACTCCAACGAACAGTCAGTGAATATTTCCCAGACCAGACTGATTCGAGACGGTCTCACGTCATCTACACTCAGAATCTACTGAAGATTCTTGATTATGCTCCGGAACTACGACCAGACATACTAGCCCTAATCACAGAACGACTCATCAAGATTGATGTGCAAGTGCAGGTCGACATTGACGATTTAGAAGATGAAGAAGGTGAGGGGTTAGTAGAGAAGTTACCACAGATAAGGCCTGACCTGCTCAACGAGTTCGAAGACGAGAGCGACAGCAGTGACGATGATTCAGACTCTGATGAAGATGAAGACGAGGACGATGAAGCTCAAAGGACGGCGGAGATTCGCAAAAATGTCGAGAAAATGGATTCCATGATGGACATTCTATTCTCATACTATACCAGAGATTTCGAGTCTTCAAAGACAGGCACCAGCGCGAGCATGGTCATTGAGATTCTCATGTCACAGTTCGTCACAACCATACTCTCCACCCATCGCAGCCGGCACACACAATTCCTACTCTTCCACTTCGCTCAACAATCGCCCGATTACGTCGACACCTTGGTGGGAACATGTGTACAGAAGGTCCTCGACAAAAAACAGCCAATACTGACAAGGCAGAATGCATCAGCTTATCTGGCAAGTTTTGTGGCACGTGGTATGCATGTGCCGTCAAATGTGGTACGGGACGTGTTCGACTATATCCGTGGCGAGCTCGATCGAATTCGAGAAGAAATCGAGCCAACGTGTCGAGGGCCAGATCTACGGCGATATTCCTCGTACTACTGTCTAGTCCAATCCATGCTTTACATATTCTGCTTCCGCTGGCGAGATCTGGAATTCAAATACGAAGATGAAGAAGACGATAATGACGAGGACGAGGACCCACCATACAGCCGGGGACATCAATGGAGACCAGGAACCAAGGAGGCGTTCACCTACAACCTATTCTCGAAATTGAATCCGCTAAAAGTTTGCTCCCCCGCAATAACCAATGAGTTCGCCCGGGTAGCGAAGCACTTGGGTGTTATCTTCATCTACCACATACTCGAAACCAACAAGCGAATTCGACTGGCCAATTACAGCGTGAGCATGCTGGGCAGCATGTACGGCCAGCCTGATCGGGAAGGTGCGCTGAGTGTCAGTCAGGACGAAGGACACCACCATCTGGACGCCTACTTCCCATTCGACCCGTATCATCTACCAAAGAGCATGAGATGGATCGAAGGCGATTATCGCGATTGGTCTCCAGTCCCCGGATTGGATGATGAAGAAGCAGACGATAGTGATAGCGATGAGGAGGATGATATTGGCGATAGCGATATTGAAGGCACGGAGACGGACAGGACTGGAGCTTTCACATGACGTCGCTGTTTGAGAAGCATACCTTAACGAATTACCGGTATCGTATGAGCGCATAGCGAGGCTTTTACGAAAAAGTGTGGCAAGTGCTTGCGTCAAATCTGCTAGGCATTTTGAACAATATGACAATTCTGTATAAGAGCCAGGAGTATGGTCATGCGTACCTAGTGCACTTGCCTTTATGCATATCCGTGCGTGGAACTTATCTACTACTGGTATGACCGTGTGGACTATGGTGCTAAATTGTCCGGCTAAAGTTGTCTTCTGCAGTTTCGCTGCCACGGGCCGTTAGCCCCTAACTAGTGCCATGTGGCTGCAGCCCTACATATCTCTTTGATATCAAAGCCTGTTGTAACGCATCATCCTATGTCCAGCGTGGTGATTTTGGTAAGATGTTCCTCTAGAAGAGATCCCTAAACGTTCATGCTGTTGTGAGAAATACATTTCAAGCCGTGGCGTGGAGGTTGGGCTTGTGCAACTTGAGTAGCAATCGAATGGCTAGAATCGTCATGGCTTCGTGGTGACACTATTCGCGTAAACGAAGAGGGACCTATCCAATGTAAAAGAGCACGTGCCAAGCTTGTGAGTTCTTATTTCATCCCACGTTGTATTAGTTCCGTACATGTTTGTTTTCACCACGTTCCACTTCCCTCTGCCTGAGTATCTCCAAACCCTTATCAACAATGGGAACTCCCTCAGCTACTACCAACATCTCTTCACCCGAGATCGATGTCAACACACTGCAGCATCTTCTGCAAAATTATAATGCAGACTGTATCATCCCGTGCCGAACGGCCGACGGCTCGTTCACGTCGAGCTTTGATGCGATGCCTGCTGACTCATCAGAAGACGACGAAACCACAAATAATCGGACACCAGATCAACCTCGGCGTCTCTCTCGTGGTGCAAGGTTTAGACGGAGCATAAGTCGGGCGGCATCGTTCAGCTTCTCAAAGAAAGGGAAGTCTGGGTCGTCACCGCACAGCAAGAAGTCGAGCGGCGGAGAGTCTCAAATTCATTTCACGCCGGCATTCTCATCTCCAATTAGCTTCACTACATCCCCTCAGCAGATCTCATCACCTTATCCAATCTCACAGATCCCTTCACCAACGCAGACCTTATCTGTGCCGGATTACTCGTCACCCTTTGGGTGTTTGCCACTGCGAGAAGAGCCTGAAGTCATGACTTCACGACAGTCACTACTCCAACCTGCTGCAGCGCACCGCATTCAGGCACAAGTTTCCGAGGCAAAGGCACGCACCCACAAGATCGCTGAGGATGAAGAGAAGTTCATTCGCGAGCGGATGAAGAAATCGGGAACGGAGCATCTCTTTCCCAATTATCGTTTCCTTGATTTCATTGGCAAGGGAAATTACGGCAGAGTCTTCCAAGCGTAAGTGGCGCGTGTGCTTCTCAGGATCTGTGCCACAGGATGCAGGGTGTTGAACAAATCCTGTTTTAGACTTGACTACAGTCAGAACCCTCCAAGGGACGTTGCGATCAAATTGATGAATGTCGACGATGTGGACTACGAAGCATCTTCCAAACTCAGAGATATTACCTTGAATGACATCCGAAAGGAGATCGAGATTCTCATGCAACTGAAAGACCATGGTGCTCAGAACGTCAATTTAATTCATGAAGTCCTGGAGGTTGATGGCCACTTATGGCTGGTGTGTGACTATTGCCCGGGTGGCAGTATTCGTACTCTGGTGAGAATGAAAACATCACATTGCTTCTCAACCGATTTATGGACATGTTATGAGCCTGCTTCGACCAAGCTGACTCCGTCTAGGTACGAGCAAGTAATAACAAATGCGACGAACAGTATATCAAGGCCATTGCCCGGGAGCTTGCCATTGGCTTGCATTCCATCCATGAAGCAAACATCATCCACCGCGATCTAAAAGGTACATGATCGAACTTCGGATGCGTTTACTTGTCAGGCCAGGACTAACTTCTGATTTAGCTGCGAATGTCATGATTCATGAAAAAGGGGGCTTGCAGATCATCGACTTCGGCGTTGCAGGCATCGTAGAATCCAAATTAGACAAAAGAGGGACGATTGTGGGAACACCTCACTGGATGCCTCCAGAACATCACAAGAATTGGAATGGGGGGCTCAAATACGGGTTCGAGGTACGCCGCGATGCTCCTGACTTGTCATTCCTGCTGATGATCTAACAGTTCGATATCTGGTCATACATTACGACAATCTACGAAATCGCTACAGGCGCTCCACCGCATGTTCGAGTCCCAATGAATCGCCTTGGGACCTACCTGACTTCCAGCCCACCCCGCTTATCTCGCGATCAGTATTCTTCAGAACTGTGTGATTTCGTTGAGTTCGTAGCACAGGTTGAGCCTGCCGATCGGCCCTCCATCTTAGAGATCCTGGACCATCCATACATTCGAGGGACTGAGTCTACCCACCCGACCAGCATGCTGCAAGATTTGGTGGCGAACTTCATGGAATGGACCTTTGCTGGCAACCAAAGGGTTTCGCTGTTCATGGGAGGAGGAGCTCAAGCTGCTTCCGACTTTTCCAATGGTAATACGGAAAACATGGACTTCATATTCAGCACCTCGCGAGATCTTCTCGCAGAGTTCGACCCGAATTACGATCCTTTCGTGAATCCATCCTCACAAACCCCTTCCTTTGAAAATTTAGATGCTTCAACTTACCTTGGCAATCTTGACGATCTCTCTGCCGATCCTCCAGACGAGTACACCTCAAGACCGGCTAAACAGAATTCAAACCAATCGAGTTTCGACGACAGCGATCCCACCAACGAGCGCCGTGTCGCTCGAGGAGGTCATGCTCTTGGCGCAATCTTTGAAAAGGACCAGCAACCGTACTCTTACGATAACGATGGCAGCCAGATGAGCCTCGACAAACCAATCCTCAGCCGTGCCAAGTCTGACCTGCCCCTTCGCAACAGTAACACTGACTCCTCAGACCTCTTACGCAAAGAAGTCGATTTCAACGGCTCCTCATCCTCACAGTCCGATGTCGAGCTCGCAGATGCCGACACCATCAAGCAGAAGCGAAAAGCGCAGGGAAAACGCGATACCATGGGCTGGCAGCCCGATTGGGGCAACCTGGCTATGGATCCCGACGAAGCGAATACTATGCCCTCTCCAGCCCCAGCGATGCCCTCGGCTCGTCCCTCCCTCACTCATGCCGAGACAGTCTCGGAAGGCTTACCCATGGCTCGCGATCAACGCGCAACCATGAACCTCGACGATCTGATGGGCGGCGACGACTGGATGTCCGGATCCGCCATGGCCAACCCCCTAAACCGCGCCAACGATTGGATGTCCAATTCCGCAATGGCCAATCCCATCGCCCGCTCCATCTCCTCTGCCTCCATGAATACAGACGATGAATACCGAGAGGAGGAAGAGGAAGAAGACCTGACCCTCCGCAACAGCGTCATGATCAGCGATTCCGAGGAAGAATCCCTCTTGCCCGGATCAGACTGGTCATTCGATGGGATGACCTCCGAGGAAGAACCACCCACCGCCTCCTTTCGATCTGAGAGCATGTCTTTGCCAGGGGCAGCGGGGTATCCGAACATTCATGCGGATGTGGGACCACCTAACGCGGCGGCCATGCGAGATGATGCACCCCCCGAGGTGGTAGCTGGAGAGCTGAAGAGGCTGTTGATGGGGAGTATGGCTGAGCTGGGGGCGTTCAAGATGGGGTTCCCGACCGGGGAAGACGGGGATGAGGGATTTGGGGGTGGAGAGAGGGGGGAGATTGAGCAGCCTCGATTTCCCGTGCGGCGCGAGAACTCTACGTGAGGTATTGGGGAGGTGAATTGATGATGGGCGCCGGACGCTGATCATGAGGGAAGGATTTGGAAGGACGAAAAAGTGTTGATTGATGATGATGATGCGATAACTCGTTCACTCCCATGGTTTGCAAGGAGTCGGGCGGCGGATTTGAGTGACAGATGTCAAAGCATCCCGCTGGATCATCAATGACATTCGCATAGCAAGGGTCGAGAATCTCATGACGCATCAGACATCAGTCCAGAAAAGATGAATAGTTATCAATCAAGTGAGGAGTGCTAGACCCACACCCCCTTCCACACCCATTTCACCCCGGCATGAAATTCACCATCTCCCCGATCATCAACCTCTGGAATCTCTCCACCACCTCCCGACACCTCACCAACACCCCCGCCGCCAACATCCTCAGCCTCTCCCCCTCCTCCTCCCCACCCCTCACCCGCTCCAACACCCCAGCCACCCACTCCTGCGTCTCCAGCAGCTCCCTCGCCTGCTCCTCCGCCACCCTCCTCTGCCCTTCCCCCTCACTGTTCACATCCATCAGCGTCAGCAGCGCAAACAGCACCCCCTCCAACACCGCCCTATCATCCTCCGCCCGCCCCCTCAACCCGATCAGAAACCCCCAGAACTCCCTGGTCAGGCTCGGCAGCGCCACCGTGTAAGGGCCAGCCGCATGCAACACCATCGCCAGCGTCTTCAGCAGGTGCGCCAGCACGGTGGGGGAAGCCTGCGGCGGTGCGTGACCCGATGATGATGATGATGATGAGGTCGCGAAGGCGTGGAGCTGGACGGCCCAGCGGCCGAGGAGCGGGTAGAAGAACGCGTCACCGATGATTTGGGAGAGCGGGTTCGCGATGGGGGGCGCGCGGCGCGCTTCGACCTCCATGCGCGAGGAGAATGTGCCGCGGACTTTGAGGACGGCGGGGCCGGAGAGCTGGTCCGCTGCTGAGGCGGCCAGCGGGGCGATCATGGTGCGAGAGAGTTGGGTGGTCAGGTGGTTCATGGGGGCGGCGGCGGCTGCGGTCTCGATGGCGGTGTAGTGCCCGTGGGCCTTTTCGGGGAGGCGTTTGGAGGGGAAGGATGTTTCCGAGGAGGAGGAGGGCGTGCCGGTGATGGCGATGTCGTCTTTCCCTCCGGCACCGGCGATCTCGCGGGCGCCGAGCCCAATGGTGGTGAGGATGGAGATGCGTTGGCCGAGTGAGTAGTCGCCGCTGTAGAAAGCGCCGGAGAGGTATTGGCCCATTTCCAGGGGGGAGGCGATCAGGATGGCGAGCATCCCTTGTAGACGCAGCCTGGAGAAGTTGGGGGCTTCCCATCGGTCTTTTAGGCCGACGATGGTAGAGGCTAGATCCTCAATGTGATCGGAGACTTCGGTGCCGTAATTTGCTTTTCGTCGGATGAGGCTCGGTGCTGTCTTGAGGGCTAGGGTATGTCGGTCGAAGTTCTCAGTGTCTCGCAAGCCGGCAAGGAGGTCGCGTATGTACCTAGGGCAGAAGTCAATGGAAGGCCAGTATACGTGGAGACTAAAGCACACTTACACAGGAGCGATTGGTTTTTTGCGGACGATGAGCTCTGGATCCTCGTCGTCGGATGGGTCCGAGTCTGGTTTTGCGTAGACGGGAAGATCATCCTCGGATTCAGATTCTGATTCTGAATATATCTCCTCTATCTTCACAACTTTGGATGATGCTAAAGCTTTTCTTCCGCTACTGGTGCCGCTACGAGCAGCCGGCGCTTTCTCCGTTACTGTTCCTTTGGGTATCTTTGGTGGTTGAAGGTCTGGTTGAAGGTCGACAAGTTTACCCATCTTGTCGTTAATTTCCAAAAGGTTCTTGTAAAATGACCAATCAATGCCCTTCGAGTCCTCTGCCCCAAGGTTTAGTCTCTTTCCCGGCTCGTCCAGCAGCTCCGATATTGAAGACCCAACTACCATGCCTAAAGAACGAGACTTTGTCGATGAGGCTGCTAGATGATTCGATATAGCTTTCAGATAAACGCTTGATTTGGACAACGCTATTAAGGAATTTTTGTCGGCTCGATAAACGTAACCGGCCAGGGTTAACAGTATCTGCGCGTTGACTTTTGCTTTCAGCACATGGCATTATCAAAGCACCTTGTATTACTAACTTTCTTGATGTAGTAATGGGCCGTGCTTGATGTACAACTTATCATTGAAGAGATCCAACGCTTTCCATAATGTCTTTTGTATTCGAGCTAGAATAAAGATTGAGCCACTTCCAATCGAATAGCAAGGATATACGAACCGGTGTGAGTGGATAAAGAAAGGATGACAGTCCTGTGCATAGTATGGCTATGTCCGATCGATTCAGGAGATGTCCCAACAAGCCAGTCCGCAAGATGCTCCTGCAAGGATGCGTCGTCGCCTATCAAGCTAGACAATAGTGCAGCGGATGCTCCAAGAATATTCCTGTCGTCTTTCGATCGTCTTTTCGAGAGCACTCTTATTATCGAATAGAGCAGTACTCTCTGCTCGTAAGAAGAGACATGGAGGAGAAGTTCTCTGCTTGACCAGACCGAAGACTCGTTACCAACTAGCAATCGTTGAAATGCATTTTCCACGACATGATCTTCACAATGGATTAGAGGAAGACTCTATTAGCCGCCATGTAGCTCACCTGTATAACCAAGGGAAAGCGCCTTGCTCAACACTTGCGCCACGTAATTGAGTTGGAGCGCCTCGTCAGGCTTAAGACACTCCATCATAAGACTCAAGTTCCTACCAAGCCACGTAGCGTACTGATCCCCTCTTCCCAACCAGCTCCCATCTCTGACGTCCTTTGAGATCTCGTTCAACACGAGATTGACTTCAGCGACCAAAGCAAGTAGCCTCCCGGATCCGAACAACGAGACAGCTTCCCGCCAGAGCAGACCAGGCTGTGCAGTCTGAGAAACGTAGAAGACCCTCGCATCTCTCAAGAGCCCTTCTAGAAACCTGTGGGACTGCAAAACACCTTCCAAGACCTTGACAAGCGTCTCTAGCGGCTGGATTTTGGCGACGACATCCATGCCATCCCTACGCCGATTCTTGAACTCATCAAGTAGGCCACGTAAGCGTGAGGCGATGGCTCCACAGCCGGCGGTACTACTTAGACAACTCAGTAGGTTTGTCTGTGTCTTTCGAGATTTGGTCGATCCTTGATCCTGCAGTAGAGCCCAGTAGTTGGGAACGGCTTCATCGACCAATGAATGTACAATCTGCGTGGCTTTGGGACTTGGCCTACGAATGTTGAAGTCGTTCTCCGAAGCCGAGGTTGATTGAAGCCATTTCAAAGTTCTCGCCAGAGTCTCAAAAGTTGGCTTGCTCGTCAGAGCGCTCAGAGCATCGTCGGATGAGCTTATATTAATTAGAGTATGAGATTCTGGTGTTTCCTCTCGCAATAGGGTCTGGTCGACTACCGGACTGATGGTCAGCTCAGGCTCAGGCTTAGGCTCAGGCTCTCTAGCCCGAGAGCTTATGGAGCTTAGAAAGTCCATTACAAGTGAAGATACTATCCATTGCACAACCAAGGCAATTCGAAAGTACGCTACCCCCAATTAGGTAACCGAGTACCAGGTTTGAATGTTTGATGGACGTGGTCACAGAACGCGGGTAACATTCGAGTCCACCGAAAACAATCAAACCAGACAGCCTCATGAATACTGTAGAAGTATGGCCGAAGTGTGGATTTTGGGTGTTTTAGAAGCTGTAATACCTGAGCATAGCTCCTGGTGTTATGAACGTAGATCGAAACACCTCAAATTTAGCGGCTAAGGGAATGCTACATTTGGATTTAGTTGAACCCCTTAAGGCAGGGTATGCTAATGTCTTAATACAAGGTGCACCATCCTCCTCGAATATACGAGATCCAACAGCCAATTCTCAGCCCTTCGAGAAATCCTCCTTCTCCATGACGGCATCCATGATACCGTTTCCGCTGATGATACTCGTAGTGCAAATCAGCAACTTCCTCCTTCCCTCCTCTTGCTTTGCCAGGAATCTGAGAGCAGCGATTTCAGTGAAGGTGATTCCCCCTAGAAACATTACGACCACGGTTTTCACTTTACCACCGGCATTGCCTTGTAGTACATTTCGTGCCTTCGTGGCTGCGTCTTCGCCTTTTTGCACCTTCGAGAAAGTCGCACCACGCACATTACTTAGTGCCGATTCGAAGCCCTGCCAGCCATGGGATGTATTACTAGCAGACGCAGCACCAGTGACCATTGACTGTGCCTGAGTACCTCGAGTGAAGGCAAGAAGGGACTGCTTCTGCAAGATGCACTGGACTAAGCGAATAGAAAGAGGCGCATACCCGGAATATACATATGAGATGTCATTCGGATTCTGTTCATTGACCTCGTCAACGATGAGCCGGAGTACTCGACGCAAGTAATTGTAGTTTGTACTAGAATTCTCGACCGTGCCACTGCCAGCCCCAAGGGGGTTGAAAAGTATGTTTGCCGAAGTTCGCATTCTGAGCAAGCCGATTTTTTCGAGCGACGCTAACGTCAGTAAATGTTGATAGCCGTAGGCTTGGAGGATGAGACGCTTGAAATTCTCAAGATCGCGTTGGCGAAGACCACCCGAGACACAGGATTCAAAACAGAGGAGTCTAAGTATGGTAGGAAGGGGGATGTCTCTTGCTATTAATTCCTGCATTGAATCGTGTTGAGACGATGGGTCTGTACCGTCAGCCAGATTCTGCTGGATCTCAAGGCATCGGCGGAAAATCTCAGACTGGGTATGCTTCAGGATGTCTTCCGTGAGACCAATGTGTATCTTGAGGCTCTGTTGCTCAGCTCGGTACCCCGGTAGCTTACTGATGAATTCTTTCAGCTCCGACGTGCTTTTAGAGTCGCGTGGGGGTTGCATGTCGCTTTGAAGACGGCGTGCGACTTTGTTGAGCAAGCCGTCGACAATGGCGAAGTTGGTATCTCGAAGTTGGTCATAAAGCTTGTCAGTTGAGTCAAGCATAATTTTGCGCTTTAGCCCCTGTGATACTGTCCCTTCTGCCCGTCCAGGCTGCTGTGCACCGGGCGCGGGTCCGACTATGGATGAGTCAATCTCAGCTTGGTTGTAATGAATGCTGAACATCTCGTCAATGAGACCCTCGTACGTCAATTGCGTTAAAAGCGGAGTAGCCATGTCTGTTTCACGATCGATGACGATAAGGCTTTCAATATAGGCACTTGGCATCGGCCCAAATGCTGTAGCGTTATCTTCTGCGGCAGCTTCCGAACGCATACGCAGTAGAAGTTCCATCAAGCGATGAGCCTGGTCACCTTTTCCAATGATACGAGGGAATAGGCCGTGGGCATTCTGTATACCCATCAAGGCTTGAGCCGCCAAGAAAATCGATGTTGGATCTCTTTGCTAGACAATTCAGCAACGAGGAGGAGAAAAGGGGGTGGGACTGACCAGGTATATGTCGCTGAACGAGTCTTCAAAGCATAGTGATAGAACATCTTGCTCCAGTGGAATGAAATACAAAGGCAAGACTTCCACACTTAGGTCTCCAAGCACACCAGATTCTTCGAGTATTTTGTCACTGACCAAGGTTCGCCTCGGTGCCCATATCACGGAGAACTCATGCTCAGTGCTGCTATTCTTCTGCAGTCGCTGGATTTGCTCTGAGTTAGATGTCAGCAACTTATGATGGCGATAGACCTCTGAGATGGAAGGAACTCGCTATAGAGCGTGCCGGAAGATCTTTCAAACTCAATGTAGGGTTCAAGACTGACGAGGTAGAATGGAAGGTTGGCTCTACATTGTCTACTTTTTGACCCAGGATGGAGACACCATTACAATACAAATGAGCTTTGAAGGAGAAAATTCTCCATCACACATCAGAGCGAATGTATAGATAGCACTCAAACAAGATTCCAGGCTTACCAGCAATAGCTATAGGTTTGAGAGCCTTCTCTCCTCGAGCCAAGAAGACGACATTCTTCTGAGACGAGTCAACGTTATTATTCTCGAGCAAGAAAAGCTTGTCCACGCCATGTTCCTGGAGAGTCGAAAATTTGACGAAGATGCCGATAACGTCGGCAAGTGACTTTTCAATCACCAGATTCTTCTTGCCTCGAATCTATGACATATCAGTCCTAGTTCCTTCATCTTTCCCTCAAGAGCGTAGCCTTACATACGCCTTCAAGCAGACCGAATAGATCTCTGCGTATTTTCTCCCTAATCTGATTGGTGTCAATGCCGGGATGAGGCGCCATGACGGAGGATCGAGAGAAGATGTCCCGAGTTGCATAGATCGCATCATTTCCGGGAAATAGCAGGCGCTACGGCTGCCGGCAAGTTCCGTAGCGCATTCGACGTGGGTTTCCAGGAGTTTGCAAAATGTTTGGTCGCCTCGGTCTTCTTGGGCTTCTGACTCAATACGTTGTCTGCTACGCATGCGTCCTCTCTTCTCGCTCCATATTTGCCTTGTCCCCAAAAGTTTTTGCCCGCAGCTATATTCACTCACTTACACGAAACTCAGGCTTTGCAGGACATACTTCCCATCGCATGAGCAAGAGCATCCTGCAATAATGGGCAAAGACAAGACAGCTTACCAATTGAAAACGCCGAAAGGGACGAAAGACTGTAGGAACAATCCGTTCTGAGGGTCTTTGAATGAATTTGCTCATATGTCAATAGGGGAGGGCAAGGACATGGTTATTCGAGACCGCATTTTCAACACAATCACCCAGGTTTTTAAGCGTCATGGTGCCGTTACAGTTGATACTCCAGTCTTCGAGCTCCGCGACATACTTGCAGGTAAATACGGCGAAGACAGCAAGCTCATATACAATCTTCAAGATCAGGGCGGGGAGATATGCTCATTACGTTACGATCTTACCGTCCCCTTTGCTAGATGGCTGGCAATGAACCCCAACATACAAACGATCAAAAGATATCACATAGCAAAGGTCTACCGGAGAGATCAGCCAGCTATGACTAAAGGGAGGATGCGAGAGTTCTATCAGTGTGACTTCGACATTGCGGGCGTGTACGACAAGATGGTCCCTGATGCTGAGATCATTCGGATTGTCTGCGAGATCTTTGGTGAGCAAGGGCTTGGATGGAGCAATGACACCCGCGGCGGCTTCACTGTCAAGGTCAATCACAGGGGGGTCCTAGATGGCATTTTCGAAGTCTGTGGCGTACCGAAAGAGAAGATTAGGAGCATAAGCTCTGCCGTTGACAAGTTGGACAAGAGCCCGTGGGAAGAAGTCAGGAAAGAGATGGTAGAAGAGAAAGGGTTGACCGAAGAAGTCGCAGACCAGATATGGGAGTTCGTGCAACGTAAAGGGGGACCTGAGGTCATGCAAGAGTTGAGGAAGGACGACCGCGTCACATCCAATGATCGATTAAGACAGGGGCTTGAGGAGATGGAATTACTCTTTGCTTATCTCGAAGCATTTGGAACCCTTGACCGTGTACAATTCAACCTTTCCCTTGCCCGAGGACTCGATTACTACACCGGCGTTATTTTTGAGGTCATCACTGAAGGTTCTGCCCCTCCTACCAACAAAGGTCAGAGGCCACCAAAACAACCTAGGAAGGACAAAGCGAGTGAGTTCGAAGAGGATCGTTCAAATGATCCTTCGGTGGGCGTTGGTAGCGTTGCTGGGGGCGGTCGTTACGACGAACTTGTCGGCATGTTCTCAGGCAAAGGCCAGATACCATGCGTTGGGATCTCATTTGGTGTCGATCGTATATTCTCCATTACCAAGGCTCGTATGGAGGCCGATAAATCCGCGCCCGCTGTGAGGAGTACAGAAGTCGACGTTTTCATCATGGCGTTTGGTGGCAAAGGTTTCACGGGCCTTCTCAAAGAGCGGATGCAGGTCGCTACAACGCTATGGGACGCCGGAATCAAGGCCGAATTCGCATACAAGCAGAAGCCTAGACTACCGGCCCAGTTCAAGGCTGCTGAGCAAGCAGGCATTCCTTTCGCGGTCATTCTTGGCGAGGACGAACAAGCGCAGGGAAAGGTGAAGGTGAAGGAAATGGGCCTAGATGAAGGAAATCCCGAAAAAGACGGTGTAATGGTCGATCTGGCAAATCTTGTTGCGGAAGTACGGTCTAGGTTAAGCAATAAGGGCGCTAAAGTGGGTGTTGAGGTGATCGCCAATGGCGTGAAAGAACTCCAGGCGGGCCAAACAACAGAAGATGCCGGTGTTTGAAGACGACTTCTGGCCATGGCAGTGAGGCCTTCCCTTAAGGATCCAGCCATGAGAGAAAGATCTTTCACACTCCAGCATTCCTGCCATTGCCCTCAAATTTGGAATACTTGTCTGACATTTCCAACTCATCAACGAGAAAAGTTACTACCACAATTCTCAGCACTTGAACAACTTGCTCATGGATTTTTCACATAGGGTGGTGCTATCACGACATGGGACTGTAAGGCGCACTCGTCATGGCGGGCCAGTCGCTTATTGAAGCCCACCAGCAATTAACTGACATCGCGATAGCTTAGGCTGAAGCTTCAGTCCGATATTTGCGACAACCAGATGCCCTCCCTTAGCATCTCTCGCTGCTGGTCAGTTTCTCGTCGTGGCATCGCAGAATTAGCACCAGACACATGCAGGGAGCTCAGGCATGCCGCTTCGGTAGTGGAGAGGTAACCCTCTTAGTGGCGTTGCACGTATGTTATCAGTGCAGCGTTTGAAGAAATCGCGGACAGCCCGAAAGAAGGACTGGAGCAAGGGCTGAGGGTGAGAAGGTGTGGAGGCCATAGTTGAGACAGGTAACAATCAAAATGATCCCCTCTTACCATGCCATTGAGCCTTTGAAGTCCGGCTGGCAACTCTTTGCACAATGATAGAAAACTCAGGTAGACTTAATCGCAGAAGCAATGAAGAAGTAGAGGACAAATGCTCCCTCTGATCGTCGACAGTTGCATGACAGAAGAATAGACTTGAGCAAGACGTAAACCTCCATTGATGATCCGAGCGTCACTCGGATTTGCTCGCTAGCAATGCATGACAGTTCATGAATGGTGCAATGAACGTATGCAGACACCACGATCGACACGTCATGAAAGCACGATAGGGCGTTACTTAGTAGAGCATTGCTAGCAACCAATGATCGATGATTTGAAAACGTAGATCAGGCACCGTTGAAGATGCCAGTACGATGATTGAAAAGCGCTGTTATGAGCTAGTGATATCGAGGCTTCTGACATTCACACCAGAAGCTCATCATTCTAAATTCAGTCTGACATGGTTCTCAGCTTGTAGTCAGGGGAGAGGATGAGGTCGAATTATCGAAGAAGGTTTGCCAACCTCGTCCTCTCGCATACAATTCATGTAGAACTAGCGGCGGCTGTGCTCTTAAGAGTTTGATTTGGTTGGTGGGCCTGAATCCTGTGTGGCGCAGCAATCTTCGACCGTGCTTTTGCTCATCAAGTTCATCATTGCAGGATAATAGAAATTGATCTATGTGAACGAACTGACATGAAAAATGCGATTGGCAGATACAAAGCTTCAGAGTTCAGGCACTGGAAGGCGCACCTGAAGACATTAATGGAGTGCACTGAGGAGAGATGGCCGTTGGATTCGGTTTCTCAATTAATGATCTGTGCATGGGTCTGAAATTGATCAAAAACTCGGTCGAAGCATTCGACGCCAGGAAAGGCTCTGCGAAGCAGTTCGGCGATTTGATCAGAGAGGTCGGTACTTTACAAGGATGTCTGCATTCAGTCGAAGAACTGCTTGCCGATGAGAGGTTGCCCCATCAGCAGCATATTGCGCTGGAGCATGTGACTCAAGCATGTCAGCAATGTATAGTGGATTTCCTGGAGTCCATATCCAAGTATCAACCTCACCTGCAGGCGGGTACCAAAGGTTTTCTACCTAAATTTCGGAAGATACAATGGGCTCTATGTCGCAAGGAGGATGTCAAAACGTTCAGGGATCATCTCGGCCGGCATTCTTCATCGATCAACATGCTTCTAATCACATTCCAAGCCAGAAGGGAGCTTGGTCGAAGAGATTCTACCGACGGAACAGTCTCCGTCGCCAGTCCAGAAGCCAATCTAACATCACAGATGCAGACAATGTCTGTCGAGCAACGTCAATGCTTCCTTATCATAATGAATCAAAACAAGGAACTTCTACAGACCGTCCAGGATATGCGGAAAATGCTGGAGTACCAGAGAAATGTGCCACCACAGGTCATGTTGCAGCAACCGGTCGTCCTCTTGGATCCATTCGGGAGGCTGGCGCCATTCCACCTCGACTTCATAGATTCCTCGGACTGTTTCATTGCTGTTCTTCGAGCCCGATTCCGTCATGCCGGAGTCAGCCCATCTGGATTGTCAAAACTGGATGAACAGGAATTCGCCATACAGGACTCTCAGGGTAAGCGGCCAATAGACTTACATAAGCCTTGGAAGCGGGTATTTCGTCCTGGGCAGCATGTCGATATGCGAATGACCTTTCATCGTTTCGCTTGCCCACCAAGCACTTGCCCAAGCTGTCATGAAATCAACCACAACGACGACGTTGATGAAGTGGAATGGTGAGCTCTTTGCGACTAGTCCATTGCTTGATAACATGATCCATCCTGTAGCCCGAAACCTGTGTATCCCCTCCAAGATACCGGAAAATGCTCTCTCGAATATTTTTCACTTCGCGCAGGATTCAGGAATGTTATATCTGCAACTTGAATGACAGCAATTTACTAACAGACCCTGATGATCCTAGTTATGGATGTGGGCTCTTCTATCAGAATCTTCAAGCGATCAGCAAATCCTCCCGCGAGTGGACTACGCACGTGCCAAATGACCGAGACGTTATGATTTTGGGCGAGCAGATTCCGTACATCGTCAGACGCTCCAATAATAAGCATGAATTGAGAGCATTTCGCCCTCCGACAGAAGCGGAGGACGCGCAATTTGATGGATATCGACGCATCCAGCTTGTATCGCAACCTCTGGCGCTGCTCGACCCCATGTTCCCTGCTCTTCAACTAGTAGAAGACTTCATTCACTTTGCAGATCTTTTAGAAGATGTGCCAGTTGACATTTCCCCGTACCAAGCGGATATCAGCCATTTACATCAACGAGCACTGGTCTTCATAAGGGAGCGCGACAGTAATTTTCCCGCGTTCTCCTCCTTCTCACAGATTGAGCAAGTGAGGAGGCGGCTGACGACCGAGACTTTGACCCTAAGACACTATATCAACTTGCTGGTAAAAAATCTGTGTAAC
Source organism: Niebla homalea (assembly GCA_019925105.1). NCBI lineage: Eukaryota > Fungi > Ascomycota > Lecanoromycetes > Lecanorales > Ramalinaceae > Niebla > Niebla homalea. The sequence continues at coordinate 657,441 of JAHGAU010000024.1, forward strand.
GACCCGGACACCAGAGAGCTAGTCAAGTACATTAAGCCTAGTAAGCAACTTCACTTTCAACATTGCATGACCGGGATTTTTTTTTAATTCTGAATAGAGGCCATCAATTCTAATCGAACTGGATACTATGCTGGCGCGCTTAAAGTCATGGTCAACCTTTCCGAGACAGCAAAGTCCAGAGATTCAAAGATACCCAGGCCAATCTCAAAGGATAAGATGGAGTGGCGCATGCTGTCACCTGCACCAGCCAGAGGGCCGCAGACCCGTGGAGAGCAGGGAGTAGGGTGAGAAAGTTGCAAGGTTCACTCCGAAGTCGCCTCACGGTAATCCAGCTATCAGAGACTGGCATCTGAAAACTCCGGATTGTATCATCGCAAATAGAGCCTTCACATTCGGCAATATTCACGGAGCTTGCCTGTGGAGCCTATCTTGCTTTCTCATGCTAGTGAAGTGTCGATCTATCCTGCATAAGCTCGTTCTTAATGTCATGGAAAAGTCCGCACAGAGCTTGAGGTATTCTCGGGACCTGGGTAGGGACATCGAAGACGCTACCACCCTCCATTCCGCGACAGGAATTTCAGCTTCTGTCAAAGAGTCCGCCCCGGCTTGAAATGTATTTGAAGCTTGGCCGTACAATGAATTTGGTCCGAGTATTTGGAGCGCCTCAGGCTTTCCACCGAGAGATAGATAATATGTTGTATTTGATAGGCATTTCACCGCGACCTTGTCAAGAGAAGTCGCAAAGGAAATCCATCATCAAACGTTTGAGAAGGCCATGTTACTGAACGTAGTCCGATCGCTTTGTCACGAGCGTAGAAAGAAGTAATTAAACATGCCTGCACATTGAGAAATACCGATGCAGGACCCCAGTAACATATCATTCTGATCTGATAAACTTACACCATTGACATCGAGCCTGCCTGGCACGCTCTCCACTTCGTGAAAAGCTCCTTATGGGAGTCTAAATATACTCTTCTCAATTCTCCGATGTCCAGATTAGGCAATTAGCTATCACGGCCCGAGCCTTCCGAGATCTTTTCCCAAGATCTGGGGTAGCAGCTCGATCAGGCAGCATTGGCCATTGGGAAGGACAGCCGAGATCGACCTCGCTCCCTAAGTTCTGCAACTTATCAACAGGTGCGACCCACATGGAGCGAGGCTCTGACAATCAACAAATTTGACTCTTTCCACCATGTCAGAACTACAGACCCGGTCGCCTGCAGATTATATGAATGAGGAAGTCTTCCAGCGCAATCGATTGCCGGCTCGAGCTTACTTCCTCCCTGTTCATACTCTTTCCCTTTCGGGCCGCTGGAAGTTTTATTACACTACCAACCCACACGAGCGAGTACCTCCTCTCTCAGAAGATTTTGGAGGATGGGTGGAGTCTGAGGATTGGAACCAACCAGGATGGCGTGGAATTGATGTTCCTGGACATTGGCAACTGCAGGGCTCGGGACTTTGGGGACATCCGCACTACACCAACATCAGCTTCCCATTTCCATGTCGACCTCCATATGTGCCCTCCGAAAACCCCACTGGAACCTATGAGACAGCTTTTCAGATTCCGGAAGATTGGAGCGACCGATCTATGGAGCTCTCTTATCGCCTTAGATTCGAAGGCGTGGATAGCGCTTATCATCTGTGGGTCAATGGCGAGGAAATTGGATACAATCAAGGGTCTAGAAATCCTGCCGAGTTTGACATTAACCACGTCATTCGCAGTGGACAGCGGTACATGAACACGATCAGAGTAAAGGTCTACCAGTGGAGTGACGGCAGCTACATTGAAGATCAGGATATGTGGTGGCTCTCTGGGATCTTTCGTGACGTTTATCTTGTCGCTTTCCCAAAGGAGGCGCATATTGAAGACTTCTTTGTGAAGACTGTTTTGAACGATGAACTTGACAGAGCGACCCTTGAAATTGACCTCGCATATTACATTCGGTCATCTGCGCAGGTGATGCTCAAATTGACTGACGCTGGTGGCCATGTAGCCGAACGGTGGCAGACACTGGATCCAGAGCGAACGACCTGCACTTGCACGCTTGATGTTGCCAATCCAAAGTTGTGGGACGCCGAGCACCCTAACTTGTATGCCTTGATCATTTCCCTCTGTACGAGTAAGGAACTAGCCCAACGAATCGATCAGCAAGTGGGCTTCAGGCGCGTCGAAATCAAAAAGGGGCTTCTCCATGTGAATGAGGTCCCAATCAGCATCCGAGGTGTCTGCCGACATGACCATCACCCTCGATTCGGTCGTGCTGTACCCCTTGAGTCTATCAAACATGATCTGATACTCATGAAGAAGCACAATGTCAATGCACTTCGAACGTCACATTACCCGAATGATCCGCGATTAGTACATATGGCTAACAAGCTTGGACTCTACGTAATGGATGAAGCTGATCTCGAGTGCCATGGGACTGGCATTGATGCTGCTAGCATACCTTCCGATAAACCATCATGGAAAGGGGCTTATCTGGACCGAATGAAACAGCTCGTGCACCGTGACAAGAACAATCCTTGCGTTATCATGTGGAGTCTTGGGAACGAGTCTTTCTATGGCCAGAACCACCAAGCGATGTACGATTGGTCGAAGTCTTTTGATAATACAAGGCCGGTACATTACGAAGGTGGTCAAGGGTTCCGCGCTTCAGACATCCATAGCTACATGTATATTGGCATTGCAGATCTCGCAAAGCTAGCCACACAGGACGGCGAAGACTACCAAAAGCCAATATTACAACAGGAATACGCCCATGCGATGGGCAATGGTCCTGGCGGGCTCAAAGAATACATGGAGGCCTACCGTAAGTACAGACGACTCCAGGGCGGGTATGTGTGGGAGTGGAATAATCATGGTCTCGTCAAAAAAGACGCTGATGACTATTATACGAAACCGTTCTATGCTTACGGAGGCGATTTTGGCGATGAACCAAACGACTACAATTTCGTGATGGATGGGCTCTGCCACTCAGAGCATTACCCAAGTCCTGGGTTGACTGAGCTGAAGGCAGCATATTCGCCAATCCTGATCGAGAAGAAGGGATCCATGATTTGCGCCCATAACCTTTATGACTTCGACAATCTGAGCGACGTGGAATGCGTTTGGTCTGTAACGTGCTACGATTCAAGTGGCAGAGTGCAATGCCTCAATCAAGGTCGCCAAGGGCTAAGGGCGCAGAACGCAGCGAAGAAGCATTTTGATGTAATATCCTGCGATGGTCGCCAGCTATGCTGCGACACAAGCCAACTCGAGACATGGCTAAAAGTGTCAATTCGCAGTACCAAAGCTTTGAGTTGGTGCGACATGGGATTCGAGATTAGCCATGCAGACTTCCGACTGGACCGTGGCGGTAGCAGTGCCCGGATTCCACGTTCTCTGAGAGGTCTTCAGTATCCCATAGTGGAAGCTGGGGTGCGTTCACTGAGAGTCTCGACCTCGACGTGCTCAGTAGACTTTGACCAGATCAAGGGCCAGATCAAAGCATGGAGATACAAGAACAATGACTTATTAGACACGCGCAGCCCGAGTTGTAGTCCCCAGTTGACTTTCTGGCGAGCACTAACCGACAACGACGACAAGGGTCAAGCTGGAGATTGGAGAGATCATCGCCTGAATGCGCTCATACGCTCGGTCAGTGCAGTATCTTACAGGGTGGATGAGAACAGCGTATTTCAACTGAAGGTTGAGGAATACATTGCACCCGCTATCTTTGCCTGGGGCTTCGACGTGGTAACAACATACAAGTTTTGCGGGGATGGAGTACTCCTCATCCATGTCAAAGGATCCCCAAAGGGTCCAGCGCCAAGTACGTTACCTCGGATAGGACTTGAGATGGAATTATCGCATTGTTACAGGAATGCGGAATGGTTTGGCCTTGGCCCCGGAGCCACTTACAAAGACATGAAGCAAGCCGGGCAAGTGGGTGTCTGGAAGAGCGAGGTGGATGATTTGATGTACATGTATGAAATGCCTCAAGAGAATGGCAACAGATCCGAGACACGATGGGTGAAGATTACCGATGAACGAGGAGTTGGTTTCAAGGCTGTCCTGGAGCGTAACTCAGCAAGTTCAAGGTGTCCGACATCAGAGGGTTTGCAGTGCGAGCCGTCTTCGCCGCTTGAGAATTGGACAATGGTCGGCGATTCACGCGAGGAAGCGGCGAAACCTTCTGGCTTTGATTTCGCACTCTCGAAATATACGACAGCAGATTTAGACCAGGCGCAACACCCACAAGAGCTGAAAGGGGGCAGAACCGAGGATGGCATTGTCTTCAGGATTGACGACGATCATCACGGGCTGGGTACTGCGGCATGCGGACCAGATGTGTTGGATGTGTATCGATTGAATACCCGGGCATTCGATTTCACTGTAAGTTTGGGGCCGATCGGGCTTTGAGAGGAAGACGTTTTCTTTGTAGGAGGGTAAACTTGCCTGTTGGACATGGCGGACGACTTTGGATATGCAACGCGCCGCGAAAGATAGATACCATGACGAAGATGATAATCTCATTGCTGTTCAAACCGGCTCTGTCAGTGGCCGTAATCGACCACCATGCTGGCCGCCTCCAAATTGACTTGACCTTACAACCCTTTGCTCAGTGTATCTCCAACACTACCAGCAATCCCACCCTTTCCTACCACGTCGCCGACACTTTGACTCACGCCATCTTGCACAGCAGTAACATTCTTGTCTTCCACCACTCTCTGGCTCATGAGACCTTGCAGGATATTAGATGTACTTTACTTTCTGATGACAGGTAGAGGAGCTGTGCTGGGAGACTATAACTTACTCTTGGCCCCATAACTAACACGATTGTCACCCATTTTGCCCAAGATCATGTCTTGCAAGCTATGTTGAAGAGGATCCAAATATCCGCCGACCCAAGCCGTGAAGACAACGAGAAGGAATGTGGTGTAAGCGGCGATGATGGGTATTTCGTAGCCCATGCTAGCAACGGTAGGAAGAGCTGTTGGAGTAATGATGGTCTTACTGGATGCCGATGTGGGCTTTAAGCTGGTGGGAGTTGAATATAATCTTGGAAGGAAAGCGTTGTGCAAGGTTTGATATTTGCACCGCTCGCGTGACGCAATGCTGGGATTCTGGACCACTCCTTGGCCCAACACGCGTTACGCGGTACCGGGAGGCTAGCCCTAAGAGCTTAGGTACGCCGTACGCTGGCCTAGTTGAAAGCTGCCATGGTGGGGCAGATCCGTGCCATTGAGGCTGTGAAGGTGCTTTTGCTCTCGAGGCTGAATGGGAGGAGCCACCATCTCACTTAACTCAATACGATCCTTGTTGGTAACCGTCTTTGCGGCGATGCGAAGTACTTAAGCAGTATCCTGCGACGCTTGCTCGAGCAATATGTTTGTGGTAGTCCAGTTGAACTGACTCTCCCTCTTGTGCCCATCCCTCCATCCAAGGCTACTCAGAGCCCGAAGTCACCACTTGGTCGATTCAGCTCCTTCCAGATCTTCTCTCAGCTACTCTTTCTCTACGATTAGAAGCAGTCGCGTCTGGACTGGTTGTTGGAGAACATTTGCAATTCTGCGCCATGAGTTGTAAGCTCTTCACTCCTGATCAATATCCTTATCCTACACTTCCTGCACCCTGTGATTTGGCTGCCTGGCCACTCCGAGCAATGACTCATGCTCATCATTATCACCATCATCGTTATGCTGAGGATGGCCCTCATAAGGGTCGCTCACCACCTTGTGCTTGTTGGTCTATCGCTAATCAGGTACCCCAATAGTCTCAAACATGATGAACAAGCTGTCAGGCCAGCCTGATAGCTACGACAAAAAGTAATCAAGCTATCTTCCACACAGCTACACGATGACCGCTCACACATACTGTAGAGCACAGTATAGATTTGGTAGAACATTGGGTGCCGGGACATACGGCATCGTACGGGAGGCAGAATGCAATGGCGAACGATATGCTATCAAGATAATTCTCAAGAAGAACGTCAAAGGCAATGAAAAGATGGTGTACGATGAGATGGTGTTGCTGCAACGGATGAAGCACAGGAACATTGTTCGGTTCCATGACTGGTTTGAGTCAAAGGTCGGCCACCCTGCAGGAGGCATACTGTGAGCACAATTTGACCGTCCTCTGCAGGACAAATACTACATCGTCACTCAGCTCGCAACTGGCGGAGAGCTTTTCGATCGCATCTGCGAGTATGGGAAGTTCACAGAGAAGGACGCTGCCAGGACAATCAAAGAGGTTCTGGAAGCTGTGGATTACCTGCATTACAATAATGTCGTGCACCGAGGTTGGTTCAGTGACCACTATAAGGTTTGCAAAGCCTGACGGTATACCAGATTTGAAGCCCGAGAATCTTCTTTACCTTTCCAAAGATGCCCAGTCATCGCTAGTGCTAGCGGACTTTGGCATTGCGAAAATGCTCGACTCCAAGGAGGGCGTCCTTAGTACCATGGCAGGATCCTTCGGCTACGCAGCACCGGAAATCATGCTCAAGCAAGGCCATGGAAAGCCAGTCGATATGTGGTCATTAGGAGTCATCACGTACACTTTGCTTTGTGGATATTCCCCATTCCGGAGCGAGAACGTTGCAGATCTGATCGAGGAATGTCGGAACGGTCGCATTGTCTTCCACGGCCGTTATTGGAAGGACGTGAGCACCGAGGCCAAGGAATTCGTTTTGGCCCTCCTCAAGCCAGAAGCAAGCAGGCGTTTGACCAGTGAAGAAGCTTTGAACCATGTTTGGCTTACTGGAACCACGGCCACGGACTTCAACTTGCTGCCCGAGTTCCGTGCGTACATGGCAAAGGCACGCCTGAAGCGGGGCATCGAGATTATAAAGCTAGCAAACCGGATTGAGTCGCTCAAGATGCAAGACCCAGACGACGTGGATGGCACTTTGGGATCTCCCGATATCCCCTCCGACACCAAGGAAATGGCTGGTCAGGCCCTGTCCAAGAATAGTGGCAATTCTGGATTGCCGACTGAGGGCCCGAAAAAGAGCCTTAGTAATCTCGCCAAGGGGGCCATCTTCAGAGAGGTTGTGCTTGCAAAGGTTCGTGAGGAGAAAGAGAAGGCAGAGAGGGAGAAGGCACAGGCTGCGGCAGAGGCCAACGCGAAGAAGACAAGCTCGCACGGAACCTGAAAAGGCTGACGACATACTCTTGGGCGATTTGATGTTCTACACACTTTCCTGCTTTTTGTTCTGCCAGTCTGAGCCTTTTCCACACGATATGATACCAAGATGGCATAGGTGCAATGGAGCCTAAGGTGCAGCGAGTCTAGAGCCGCGCAAAACCTCGAATATAGCAAATAAATCACATAGCTCTTGACAACGGTGCACATGGGTGAGCGTGGTACACTTGAAGCCAGAGTACTATGGTGGCATATTCATGTTACTTGCATATCTCTGCCCCCGTTTCGACATGACCTAAACCTCATCATTCTTCCCAAAAGGGATGTCTTGGCGTTTCAATCCATTCAACCACTTCTCCAGCCAGTGGTATATCCAGTGTTATATAAATCGCTCATCTCTAATCCGCTAGCAACATTCCAGATGGTCTCGTTAAGCGCAGGCTCGCTGTTGCAACCCTACGTCTGTAGAAGATGTATGAGCCAACTGAATAAGCGATTCAGAAAATACGCTACAGCAGCTTCACCGGACATCTATGATGTCGCTGTCGTAGGAGGTGGCCCGGCTGGACTGAGCCTGCTGACTGCTTTGCGTAAGTACCGTGTGCTTCCGCAAAAATGAACAAAAGGCTCAATGAATCCTCAGGTGCTTCTCCTTCCACATCACATCTCCGCCTCGCCCTCATCGAGACCCAAGATCTCCAGAAGACTCGCCAATGGAAACTACCGCCAGATCGATACTCCAATCGCGCCAGCTCGATTACACCGTCATCCAGAGCGTACCTTGAGCGCATCGGGACATGGCCACAGATCGATCAGTCTAGGATACAGGCGTACCACCACATGCGCGTCTGGGATGGCCTTTCATCAAGAGGTCGAGTATCGTTTGATAGCAGCCCATCTGATGGACCAATTGCCTACATGACGGAGAACCAGAACATCATCCGGGGACTGCTGGCTACCTTGGAGCAATTGGCACCAGTATCAGTCTTCGATCACACCTCCGTGGAAGATATACACTTAGGACCTCCGCCAGACTCCTCACTCACCTCGCTAAATCTGTCGTCCTATCCTCATGTCTCGCTATCCTCGAAGCAAACGGTAAGTGCAAGGCTTCTGGTGGGCGCAGACGGTATCAATGGCCCTGTACGGACCTTTGCGGGTATCCAGACGCGGGGTTACGATTACGATAGGCATGGCGTCGTTGCTACGCTCAAGCTGGCTATGCCTCAGGACGAGACGAGTAATACAGTAGCGTACCAGCGATTCCTACCTGATGGCCCCATCGCTCTACTCGCTCTGCCGGACGGTTTCGCCACGCTGGTCTGGACCACCACACCTAGAAAAGCGGCACATCTCAAATCGTTAAGCAACGAAAACTTCGTAGCGAGCGTGAACGCAGCTTTCCGCCTGCCGATCGTGGATATCGATTACATGTCTACGCAACCCGATGGCCAAGCATCGGAGCTGGAATGGCGATCCTCCATCCATCCCACAGATCAAGTCGAACAAACAGGCGCTATTCCTCGTACTGTCCAATCTGTCCAAGAGGGTTCGATCGCATCTTTTCCCCTCCGCCTCCGCCAAGCATCCACATACACCGCCGATCGGATCGCTCTCATCGGAGATGCCGCACATACCATTCATCCGCTCGCCGGCCAAGGCCTTAACATGGGACTTGCAGATTCGCAAGCATTAGCTTCAGCGATCACGGACGCCGTGGAGCATGGCGCTGATGTGGGGAACGAGCTCACATGCTTGAACAGATATAATAATGAGGCGTGGATGAGGAACTCCCGGATGCTTGGGGTGGTGGATAAATTGCACTGGCTCTACAGTGCGAGAAACCCTGCCATCGTGGCTGCAAGAGGGTTGGGTTTGGGGGCGGTGGAGCAGTTGGGAGGGTTGAAGAATTGGTTCATGAGGCAGGCAGGCGGCTGAGAGTAGAAGATGTGTCGAAATGATGATGTGATTGCATTAGCTATGATACCCATTGATGCAAAAAGACCTCATGATTCCTGGAAAATTGGATGCATTGTCTTACCAGCTTCGTTCAGAGTGTGACAGAAACACTACGCTGCTGGCTTCTGCGGCAGCCGACACATCTCCCTCATTTTTTCACTACATATATCAAAATGACACATGCATTTCCGTACTGAGAGACCGACCACTCCAACTTAGCGTAGCGGGCAAGACTTTGAAACCCCGTAAGGGCCGTCCAGACCATGCTTGGACAGATATCCGATTGTTAGCGTTGTTCGCTCGACTCCCGCGGCCGGGCGAAGGGTTTCCTCCAAATGGGTCTCAGATACAATCAACCAATCCAATCGCACCTGGAGGGACCTACCTGAACGGCCACTGCCTTCCTGCAGATACACCGCGCAGCTTCGTTTTCGTCCATCTTTTGGACTTGGGGATTGGAATTCGGAGGAGCAGTGTGGGTGGTGCTAGGCGAGGGGAGGGTTCCTTGACCTTGGGGTTTTTGTTTGTTTGTTTGTTGATGGAATATTTGCCTGGATGGAATCTCAGTGAATGGGTTTTCGGATACAATTGACACTCATGCCTGAAGGGACCCAGATATTACCGGGCAGTTAGCTTCCTGTATTTCTGTTTATGGACTGCAGGAATGATAGAGGAGAAGAGGGGTGTAGGTGGCACATGGCTTTCCAACGTAGAAAAGCGCGTTGCAACATGATACGGACTTGGCGCTGCACGTTTCGAGGCGGATTGCTCTGGATGCAATCGGTATCAAGCTGGAAAGTGGGAGTAATGATGTACACGTGACAAGGATGAATTCGCCGACGGCAGACCCTTGGCAGACTCAGAACATAGATACATTAATCTGTCTGGTGTATTTGAAGGTCAGGAACCCTCCCAGGCAAAACGAGACCAAATGGCGGTCAAACCGCTGGCACGTTTCTTCAAGAAAAATTTAAAGGCCCTCCGAAGCCTCTTTTAAAGCAATTCTGGAACAATGAGAATAGAATCAATAACCTTTGACTGTACATTACACTAGTATTGAAAACAGGAGACTTCATATTCCACCAAGTATTCACATATCAAGAGCCTTGGCACCCACGTTGTACGTCATGAGATCTGAGATCCGCCAAGCCGCGGGGACAAACGGCACGACCCGCTGTCTATCGATAAGAGCAGCGTGCCTGACGCTTTCTGAATTCAAAGTTCGGACATCCATCGTTTTGCACCTCATCTTCTCCAAATCCGTCGTGGAATCTTGTTGAGTGAATACGATATACTACTCCACGCTACTCAGCTATGGCTGCACCAGCAGAGAAGACGCTGAAGAATCTTTCGGGGAAATGGGTCATGGTACAATCCCCCCCCCTTCCCCCCACTATCTGTCCCACCTGACTGACCCATTGCATCAGAATAAGACATTGTCCGACGATATCGACAGGATCTTACAAATGGTATAGACTTTCTTTCCCATCACTCATCTCATCATCAAGTCGACCTCCTCCCCCACCCTTCTCCCTTCTCTTCCCCTCATCGACACAGCCCCGCTAAGCCCTCCCCCTGGTCAGCAAAATGTCGGATGGTTCCTCCGCAAACTCATCACCTCTGCCACCATCACGCTCACCATCTCAGAATACACCTCGTCCCCCGACAATCTCACGCACATCGACATTTCCCAAGTCGCCTCTGGCGGCGTGTCCGGCACGACGGAGAAGCGTACTCTCGATTGGACGTGGCGGGAGCATACCGACGGCGTGTTTGGCACAGTGAGGGCAAAGAGTCGGTGGTGCAAGCTGGGAGAGGTGGAGGATGATGAGTGGTTGAAGACGGGCTGGCTCGATCCCAAGGGGGACTTCGTGCAGAGCTATGTGGAGAGTCAGGGGGGCGGGTGGACGGCGGATCAGTTGTGGGGTTTCGAGATGGTGGATGGGAGGAGGTATCATGTGAGGCATGTGCTGGTGAGAAAGGGGGATGATTTCAAGGAGGCGAGGTTGGTGTATGATTATCAGGGGTGAGTCACTGTTTCGTTTGTCTGCTTTCTTGGGTTCTTGATGGATGGTGGGGAAGTGTGATATGGAGCTGATGATGAGAGGGTGGTAGTTCTGCGACGGCTGCACGAAAGGATGATGACGATGGGCTTGCTTATGGAGAGTGAGATCTCTGGGGATTCAGGAGCCATGCATGATTTATGACATAGCGTGCTAACGGATGTATGAAATTCCAATTGAATCCTACCACGGGACTGAACCGAGTAGAAGAACTTACGTGTCCCTTGCGAAAGCTTTCTGGGCGACGCTCTAGGGCTTTTCATATGTCGAAGTCGCCATCCCTTTCTTGTCCTTGCTGGCAAAGCTTGAGCCCTGCCATAGCTGTAGATCTCTGCAACTGTCAGAGAGGCTGTAAAGTAACCCAGTGTCACGGCGATCAAGCTTGAGCTTTGGCGGGCAACGTCTTGACTGCTGTTCCACAAAGATACCTTTGGCCCCTTCATCGGCGCCATAATATGGCCAAGTCAGTCTAGCTTCATGGGCTTTGGGTGGGATAGTCGAAGGTTCCCACATCGTGCCTGGCGGCCAGCTTCGCTCTTTGTGCGCTTGAGTGAACCATTTCAAGTCTGAAGGATAAGGATCACACTTGTGAAGTATTTCCATCAAGTGTCTTCATTCTTTCCTCTAGATCTTTGACCCACGTTTCCACAATTTCGGTATTCTCTTTCATCGTCCCTTGGCTCTCCTGCATCGCCCTCTCAACTTTCTCGAGGCTTTCTCGCCATGCGTGGAGTTCTTGACTTATTTCCTCTTGTCGGTTCTCCGCATCAGCCAATTTCTGACTGGCTGATGTAGCATCGGCATGAACATCTTTGAGCGACCTGAGCCGATCTAACACTGATGGCAAGAGAGGAGCGAGATACTCTATTGTGCTCAATGTACCGTACAATGCATTGATCTTCGCAACTTGTTCCGAATCGTCAGCGGCCTTCCCTTCCTTCATTGAGGAGGACCCCGGCCGAACGCTACCCGAACTCTGGGACTCCGCTGCTTGCAATTTCCTTCGTTCTAATGCTTCTGTCTCAAGCGCAAGCTCCCGCACTCGCCCTTTGAATGCATCATGAAAGGTGTCATCCAACAATGAGAATGAAGCAAATTGCTGGTCAAGCAGCTCCAATGTGGGCAACAAAGGCTTGCTTTGCGTCTGATCTTGACTGGGCAAGGATATGGTATCAACTCCCAGAGCATGTTCTAATTGGCTCAGTCGGGCATCGAAATCAGCAATGTGAGTAAGATTAGAGTGTGACTGTGGTGAGTGGGCAGGTACATTGGGTACTTCGGAGGTACGTCTTTCGCGGTCCATTTGCTTTGCCGCAACATCAGTGGTCAACTGTTTCGAGGTTGAAGACACATCAATATTGCGGATGAAGGTCTGCGCTGTGGATCCGTTTGGCTGGGAAGCAGATGCATTGACGATTTGTAGGGCTTTAGCGAGGTTGTCAACCTCGGAGATATTGCGTGAATCTTGCTGGCTTGGTTCAATTTTTGCTTCCCCAGATTTCCGGTCGTACTCCCCTTTAAGCTCAGCGATTTCCCTTTGAAGCCTGGCAAGCTTTCTTTCCAAGCTTTCAGCCTCTTCACCATCATCTGACAAATTGACATCATTAATTATGTCCTCACCATGTTTTGGCCGTCTTCTCTCGAGTGATCTATGACCTTGCCGCTTCTTGATGCCATTCTGAGTCGCATAAAATTCCCTTTCCCTCCTAGGAAGAAATCGCGTCCTTGCCTCATCTTGGTTGATGCGATGCCGATCTATGCCATTTGTCTGATCGTCCAAACCACCGTTATACTGAGAGTCGGGTGAATCCGATCGAAGAGTAGCAGTCTCTATGGCTATTAGATCTGTCCGATTGGATCCGGTCTCACTCTAGCTTACGGGATTGGTTGAATTGTCGTCAGTCAGCTCCGGAGTTTCGTATATATCTGGTGCAGGATCCTAAGACATAAAGGTCAGAATCTCCTTTCTTTGAGTCCACATTGATACATACTAGATCTGGAAGACCAGCGTATTTCCTAACACTTGTCATCTTTAAATGGTCGCTTGATGCTTGTTAATACTTGCAACCTTAGCACGCCCACTTGGCTCAGACGTTATATTGAACGCGTTTCGGGAATAGACGATCAGCTTTGTCATAATGCCGGACCTATTCCACTGATATCCGCATCTGGAAGAGATCTGCGGTCGCGACTTCCGAGTACAGCAACTCACTTCAACGCGTAGTTTGTGAGAAACTTCTTATGGATACAGCTTTCCTTCCCCCGGTGTGGAGCTGAGCCGACTCGATCGCATGTTTGACATGTCGCAAAGTTGTGATGATCCATCTACATCCCTTGTATATGAAGATTCATCAAATAATGACGGTAGAGGTCGTAAGAGAAGACGTCTCAATCACCTAGCTCTGGCCAATGATCTTGATGATTCACTGAGTGAAGATGAGCTCGCCTCTTCTGTCATATCCCCAGTATCCCACAACAAGGATAATTCTCCAGAGAAAACCGATGACAAGCCAAGATCGAGATTTAAGATTCATATACCAAAAAACGCGGACATTCCACTTGATGCATTTCTAACCCAACCACCAGATCGCTCGTCAAGCCCCTATAGAATAGAAAGATTTGTGTGGCAAAAACCGCCTCGACCAAGTCCGGCCCGAGAACCGCCAACTGCACCCCAATCACTCAATCCCCATGTCAGTACGACATCGGCACATGCTCCTTTATCCAATGTTACCGCCAATCCGGATGTCTTTGACATCGACCAGGACGAGGAAGACTTTCTTGCTGACATTCCATCGGACGCCTTTGACTGTCCAAATGTCAGGCATCAGGGACAGGTTCCGCCGGATGGCATCCCTACTGATCTGAGAGCTTCGCCTATTGGTCGGCAAGCTATAGCTGCCCCTCGAGCTAATCTACAACAGACCACGCTTTTTGGGACACAGGTCCCCTCCATAGCTTCTCAGACCCCGTCAAACCAGTCAAAAAGAAAACATAACTTCTTATTAGCCAATCGGACAGAGCCTCCCACCCATCATAAGCTGGATCGCGACATGATGGACACCTGGGTATATCCGACCAATCTTGGGAGAATCCGTGACTATCAATTTAGCATTGTCGCCAAGGGCCTTTATCACAATATGTTGGTCGCTTTGCCCACGGGGCTCGGCAAGACCTTCATCGCTGCCACCATAATGCTCAACTGGTACCGCTGGACTAAGGATGCCCAGATTGTATTTGCTGCCCCTACTAGGCCTCTTGTGTCTCAACAGATCAAGGCCTGTTTTGAGATTGCTGGGATTCCTAGGTCTGCCACTACCATGTTGACGGGCAATACACCACCTGGCCTCAGAGCTGAGGAATGGCGCTCAAAACGAGTCTTTTTCATGACGCCACAAACTCTGGTTAATGATCTGAAGACCGGCATCTGTGACTCAAAAAGGCTGGTTTTGATTGTCGTGGACGAAGCACACCGTGCTACGGGCAATTATGCATACGTCGAAGTCATCAACTTTGTGAAACGATTCAACACGAGCTTTCGTGTTCTTGCGCTCACAGCAACGCCAGGCTCGTCCATCGAGGGCGTCCAAGAGGTAATTGACGGCTTAGGCATAGCCAGGATTGAGATTCGAACAGAGGAGTCCCTCGACATCCGCCAATACGTCCACGCTCGCAAAATTGACACTGTTTTGTTCGATAATTCTGATGAAATGGCTATGATCATGGATTTGTTCTCGAAAGCGCTGCAACCTGCTGTTAACAAATTGACTGGCATGAATGCCTACTGGAACAAAGATCCAATGACATTGACGCCATACGGATGCACACAGGCCCGCATAAAATGGGCCGCTACTGATGCGGGAAAGAAAGCGTCTTGGCCGGTAAAAGCCATGGTAATGAATACCTTCAGTCTACTTGCAAGTCTTTCTCATGCCATTGAACTGCTGAAGTTTCACGGCATTGGCCCCTTTTACCGCAAGGTTCTAGAATTTCGCACCTCGCTTCATGCAGGTGGCAAGAAGGGAGGAAAGGACGGCAATCTAATCAACGAACATCCAGAATTTCAATCAATGATGTCTCGTGTGCAGCTTTGGATCAACACACCTGATTTTGTCGGACATCCAAAGCTCGAGTATTTGCAAGATGTGGTCATGAACCACTTCCTAGACGCGAGTGAAGGCAGAGGGCCCACTGATCCTTCAAGTACGAGAATCATGATCTTCTCTCACTACCGTGACAGTGCCGAGGAGATTGCTCGAGTACTGCGAAGGCACGACCCTATGATCAGACCACATGTGTTTGTCGGTCAATCAAACACGAAGGGCTCCGATGGTATGGACCAGAAGACACAGCTTGAGCTGATCAATAAATTCAAAAGCGGGATCTACAACACACTCGTTGCTACTTCAATTGGCGAAGAAGGGTTGGACATCGGAGAGGTCGATCTAATCATTTGTTACGACGCCTCGGCATCTCCGATTAGGATGTTGCAGCGTATGGGTCGAACTGGTCGAAAGCGGGCTGGCAACATAGTTGTCACATTGATGAGGGGTAAGGAAGAGAACAATTTCATCAAAGCAAAGGACAATTACGAGAAGATGCAAGTTGAAATTGCGTCAGGCGTGAGATTCAATTTCCATGATGAAGATTCGCGCCGGATCGTCCCAAAAGACATTCAGCCCGTTGTGGACAAGAGAATGATTGAGATACCGCCTGAGAACACGCAGGCGGACCTCCCAGAACCGACGAAAAGGGGTAGGCCACCAAAAAGGCCTCCGAAGAAATTTCAAATGCCAGATAATGTCCGCACGGGTTTCACCAAGGCTTCTCGCATGTATGGGGACGAGGCGGACGATGACAGTGATCAAGTGACAAGGAAGCCAAGGCCTAAGCTAGTAAGGCCACCAAGTCCGATACCTGTTCCTCAGCTCAATGAGGTCCTTCTCACTCCAGCAGACCAGGCAAGATTTGAACGTCACTATCTTGATATCAAGGGGGATTTCTCGCAAACTGTCGAGATACCACGAGTCGATGCTTTCTCAAGTCTACAACGGGTAGCCAGGCCCACAAAACATGTTGGACACAGTCTCACCACCAACAGATTTGTCCAAACCATGAGTTGCATAGCTAAATCTTCGAAAGAAACTTCGACCTCCTATGAAGAGACATTGGATGAACATACAAAGGTGCAAGGACAAGTCCAAGCAGACAAAAGAACGCGATACATTGAGAGTCTAATTGCAGGGACCCCAAGGACTTCGACACAGACGTCCAACAGAATCGACGCATCGCCCCCTGATTCGCTTCAGTCAGAGGACAGGATCAAGGAGTCGCCCACTGAAATCATGAACATTGTTGACGACTCAAGCAGTCCGACCAAACATGAGAGCGATGATGCCTTATCCTCTACATCTTTCCCTCCGCAGCCGCAGTCTGAGCAAGTCGAGCCGTTTTATCGCTTGCAAAAGAAAGACGATAATGACACGTCTGAATGTGAAGAAGAGTTGCCTGACCTGGGTGATCTTGTTCACAAGAATAGGACGTTAGAAGGAAAAGCCTCCGCCTATGCTCGAGGTGCAAGGAATTTGGTGCTAGAGGATAGTGATGACGAGTGAAGAGCATGTATGGCAAAATACAGACGGCTGGTTGGCAAGAGGGATGATGAGGGGAGGTGGGGTAGATGCTAAATAGGAGCTACCCAATTTGGATCCTCGCTCTTGGAGACCAAGAGCTTCGTTTTGTTTAGATACCCCATACAGCGAATGCGAAACTTGATGATCTCCTTTCGGGCTCGTTCCTCGTGCTAGTATCTCTCTCCTAGTCTTACCGTTTGCCTGTGACTTCTGACTAAAGCCGCACACTATGCGGACTTCCACTCATTGCCAGTAAACACTCGTGTCACACATTCTTATTACACCTTTTCTTTTTCCACCGAGATGGCAACAGATCAGTTTGACAGTGCGCTGTAGGTGACTCATGTAGCTGCACCAATAGTAAGTATGACATGTGTGGCTGATCATCTTCCCCAGCGATCTCCTCCGCCGACTTCCCCCATCTTCCACAACCGCATCGCTAAACAAGATCTGCGCGCTTGCTCCCCACCTGACCGAGGATCTCCTATCCTCTGTCGACCAACCGCTCGAAGTCAAGCGCTGCAAGAAGACTGGCCGCGATTACCTGCTGTGCGACTACAACCGTGATGGCGATAGCTGGAGAAGCCCATGGAGCAATGAGTTCGAGTACCATGGGAGTGGAAATGGTGAGGGGGAGGAAGAAGAGGGCGTGAAGCCCAGCGAGCGAGTTCGCAAGATGGAGGTTGCGATGGGTGAGGGGATGGAGGTCTACCGTGAATTGTGAGTGCACAATCCTGCCTTCATACCTCACGCTCTATTCGGAAGTCTGCCTGTTGCCAAATTCGGGGCAACGACGACAGTTCGATCCATCAATGTCTTGCAGCCACAGTCCTCCGTTACTTGGGACTGTACCATCTAATTATTGAGACTAGGTATTATGAAGGTGGGGTGAGCAGTGTCTACTTTTGGGACCTTGACGATGGATTCGCAGGGGTGATACTACTTAAGAAAAGTGGGTTTTGATTCTTCATCAGATGTCCCATGAGGTAAACGAGTCTGATCTCACTCGACATCTAGCAACACCGAAGGGCAAAAGCGAAGGCGGCTGGGACTCAATACATGTCTTCGAGGCTATCGATCGAGCGCGCACGGCCCACTACAAGCTCACAAGTACTGTGATGTTACGGCTCAGTACAGCAAACAACGCGCTCGGGGAGATGGATTTGAGTGGCAACATGACGAGACAGGTTGAGCAAGACATGCCAGTGACTGATGACTCGAGTCACATCGTCAATGCAGGAAAGATGGTGGAGGACATGGAGTTGAAGATGAGGAACCTTCTGCGTACGGCTCCCATTCGTTGTTCATGTATGCCATGACGATATACTTACTTTTGTTCGAAGAGGAGGTCTACTTTGGCAAAGCAAAAGACGTGGTGGGAGATCTTCGCAGTACGCAATACTCTGCCATCACCACTTCATGACGAGGCTCGGCTCACTTCCCCTAGGCATACCTCCTCTGACCGAAGCCAACCGCGATAGAGCGACACACCGAGAGATGATTGATTCAATGAAGAGATGAGCAAACCTAGCTTGAAAGGCATTGATGCGAGTCTGCCGAAACGTGCATTTGCCATAAGCAGAATTTAGCATGCAAAACCCCCAGTATATCGTGCAAATATCTGAACACGGTGTCGGTGGGTATGTGTAGACGAAAAGCCACGACAGTAGGTGCCGAATTATAAAGTAGAGTCATGCGTCGAGAAAAGTTGCTCATCAAGGCTTGATAAAGCAGCGACAAGACATGTTGACAATTGAGTTGTTGAAGGGACATTTGTATGTATTTGGCCAAAATGGCTCCTCTTCAGTGCGTCGGCTAAAAGGACTTGGGTCTTTGTCAAGTCTGAGAAGCTCTGCGGGCTGGGTGAAATCTAAATGAATCGCATCTTCAGCAAGCAGTAAGACAACTGTACTAAGTGACCTGGAAGTTGTGTCTTTGCTCTTTCACCATATATCAATTACCATGTGCACGCCCAAACGTGATACCCCCACCTTCTTCTTCAAGATCGAGCTGGCTTTGGTACAGTATTGAAAGTCTTTGGCATGTTTTCGGTAGCTGGACAATTGATAGGATGAACCACTGATGCTGTTTTGATTGTTGAAGATGAGATATCGATGGTAGTGACGAAGAGGGTGAAGGCATGTCGTCGAATTTGGGCAAGCGAAAAGCGCTAGCGCAATTTAGATGGTGTGGCAGGACAAGCCGACGAGGGTGAGAACGAGAGGGAAAAACCCACTCCCATCATATGTCTCCTTTGCATGGCTCAGCCCATATCCCAACCAGTGTTATGACAATAGACACTCTCTATAAAAAGGTTGCGTTCATTCCATGACCAGAAAAGGTGCCAAAGGTAACACTGTCTCGATCACTTGTGAATTTATGTGGCGCACTCTACGTAAGATAGTCTTCCCCTTAGCATCCGTATATTGGTCATCTGACATTTCAGCAGCAACACTCTTTTCTCTCTTCAATGTTTCATTCTTCAAATCAACAAGATCAGGCTCTGAAAAGCAGTGGAACGGTCTAAACGATGGCATTCATGTCGGACATGTCTGCCGTGCCTGGGCCTCATGGCCATAGTGATGAATCAAACGGTCAAATGCCATTCAACAAGGACTTCAAATACGTTCATTCGCAGAGTATTGCCCATAATTTTGGTAGTCTGATCGCTCGCACCGATCGAAAACCATCAAAATCTGGCAAGACAAAAAATAAGAAGCGTCCATCAGAGCAGGCAGATATCGCCAATCATATGGCCTTTGACCGCTCAAATGGAAGACCACCACCGCCACCACCACCCCCTCCAAGGAGCTTAAATCAAGGCTTGTTCATTAACCGTTCGTCTTCCTTCCCCACGCATATCGCACCACAGCCCACGAGACCTGTCCCGTCAGGTCTACCCCGAAACTTAATGTCACCGGGAACACCATGGGTTGAAGGTTCAATGACAGGGGAAGCTCCTGATGTTTACTATGAGGACATGGACGATGGCGAGTTGTCTGAAGCTATGGATGAGAGTTCTGGTTCCGAGGCAGATACGCCACTGCCAGTCTATCAGCTCGATGGGGCTTCAGATGAGCCTCTTGTCGACCGCGGTCACTTCATGGACAAGTCAGACCATCTAAAGGTAAATGACTCGTCAGACTGTATGGACTTGAGCTCCGGACCAGAAGCTGAAAATGACTCTGACGACGAGTCTTCGGTAAGTCTAAGAGCTAGTACAACACCTTTCAACCATTCCGCAGCCTCTTCCCATACTTCGGCAAATTTGTCGAATGGCGTGCCAACCGCCGCGGACGAGCATCCCTCATCCAACACTGCGTTGAAAGCACCCTCACCACTGTCTGAAATATCCTCTCAGCTCTCGCCCGCACGATCGACTACACCGGTGGCACTGAAACCGCCGCTGGGGTCCCCAAAACCGACAGCATCGTCCAAGTCACCAAAGTCTCCCAGAATGCGAC
This sequence comes from Niebla homalea, assembly GCA_019925105.1. NCBI lineage: Eukaryota > Fungi > Ascomycota > Lecanoromycetes > Lecanorales > Ramalinaceae > Niebla > Niebla homalea. The sequence goes on from JAHGAU010000024.1 coordinate 677,689, forward strand.
GAGTAAATTTCTCGGAGAAGCGGCCAAAGGCCGCAGTATCTGAAAATATGAATGCATCTACTGTGGCGCAGCAAGGTATACACGCAGCGTATGCATCGCGACTGAATCCTTTTGCACTCCATAATCAAGAGTACCGATTGTTGCGTGATCACATTTGCCACTCACATGTCACGGCATACCTGAACATCCGAAATCGTATATTGCGTTTGTGGGTGAGGAATCCGCTGATCCAAGTGACTGCCGAAGAAGCAACTGGCTGCTCTCAATCAGCCAGATGGAAGAGTCTCGCAAAAGTGGCCTACGAGTGGCTGGTGAGGAAAGGTTACATCAACTTCGGCTGTCTTGAGATACCGGATCCTCCAGACCTGAAGACCAAGAAGTATAAGCTCAAGCGGATAAAGAAGAAGACGATTGCCATTGTTGGAGCAGGCATGGCAGGCTTGGGCTGTGCAAGGCAGCTGCAAGGTCTGATCCAACATTACAAAGAGACGTGGACGGCTGTTGGCGAGGAGCCACCTGATGTCGTTCTGCTCGAAGGCCGCAATCGAATTGGGGGTCGACTTTATTCTCATCCTCTGAAAAATCAAAATGCAAAGGGCATACCGGAGAAGAAACGTTGCACGGCCGAGATGGGCGCTCATATCATCATCGGCTTCGATCATGGTAACCCGTTGAGCATGATTGTTCGAGGCCAGTTGGCTCTACCTTATCACACACTGAGAGATAATTCGACCTTACATGATACGAACGGGGATGTAGTTGAGGACGCTAGGGACCATATGGTGGAGGCCCTGTACAATGACTGCTTGGACCGGGCGAGTGCTTATAGGCATAGAATGCCTCATCCTATGACTGTAGAGGGCGATAGAGAGCTGATAGAGCTGGGGAAAGACTCGCAACAGAAGGGCGGTCCAACTATTGCCGAAGTCGAGATTGATACGCCCAACGTCCCTGCAGCATACAGTAACAATGAGACTGAGAGCGTGCCAGGTGGCATGGACAAGCTGACTGGCAAGGCCCACATGATTACTGGGCCACGAAAAAAGGAGCCCCCAGCTGCTGTTGCTGAAGCAATGGGCTGGCGTTTGGGGGAGAATGTGGTTCCTTACGATGACCTGAATCTGGACGCGGTTGTACAATCTACAGATCATCCGACCCTAGGGGCTGCGATGGATGAAGCTGTCAAACAGTATCAATTCCTCCTTGACCTTACACCTCAAGACATGCGCCTCATCAATTGGCATTATGCCAATCTAGAATACGCCAATGCAGCAAATGTAGGCAAGCTCAGCCTTGGTGGATGGGATCAAGATGCTGGGAATGAGTTTGAAGGGAGGCATACTCAAATCATCGGAGGATACCAGCAAGTACCCCGGGCAATATATCAATCTCCGAAAAAACTGGATCTTCGGACAAGAAAAGCTGTCCAAAAGATCGAGTATAGCATCTGGAGCGGCAACTCCAAGACACCTGGTGCAAAAATTCATTGCGAAGATGGCGATGCAGTTGATGCTGATTATGTGGTTCTGACGTCTCCTCTGGGTGTCTTGAAGGATAGAGCTATTGAATTCAGTCCAGCTTTGCCTGACTGGAAGCTTGGCCCTATTGACCGACTGGGTTTCGGCATCCTGAACAAGTGCATCCTCGTGTACGATGCACCCTTCTGGGACGTGGACAAAGACATGTTTGGCTTATTGCGAGAACCAGAAGTGGAGGACAGCGTGGAACAGGAGGACTATGTCGCCAATAGAGGTCGCTTTTACTTCTTTTGGAATTGTATCAAAACGTGTGGGCGACCGGTACTCATTTCCCTTCTGGCTGGGGATGCTGCACAGCAGGCCGAAAATACCTCTGATGCTGAGCTTGTCTCAGAGGTGACTGGAGAGCTCGCAAAGATATTCAAAGGCAGATCTGTTCCCCCTCCGCAGGAAAGCATCATCACAAGATGGGCCCAAGATCGCTTCGCTCGTGGAACGTACTCATATGTTGGCGCAGAAGCTATCCCGGGAGACTACGATGTCATGGCTGCTCGTGTTGGCAACTTGCATTTTGCCGGAGAAGCGACCTGTGCTACCCACCCCGCTACTGTCCACGGAGCTTACATATCTGGCCTACGAGCTGCGTCGGAGATCATTGATGATCTTCTTGGCCCTATCAATATACCCGACAACCTGGTGTCATCGGCCACTCAAACACATGCAGATGACGTACCAAAGCAGGACACGCCACTTCAACCGCAAAGAGCAATCTCCTCATCCAGCAAGCCTAAGTTAGGACCAATCCTCGCAGCCAAACCAGCGCCCTCCGCGTCCGCCACGCCCAGCATTATTGCTCCCCCAGAAGCACCCAAATCCCGCAAAGCTCGCCTCGAAACCTTTGAGGCCGAGATCATCGACGCCATCAACAAAGCTCTTGGCTACCGGCCCTCCCGACCCAAGAATATCCGCCCGAACGCCTACATTCTCTTCTCTCAAGAGATGTGGTCATCCGTCAGAGCGGAATTGGCGGCGCAACCCCAACCCCAACTCCCATCCAGGAAACCGGCCGACACCATCCGCGTTCATGTAGGCAACCGGTGGACCGCTCTCTCGGAGGAAGATCGTCGCCCATACCAACTACGCGCCGAGCAGCAGAAAGAAGAAGGCCGCTTGGAAACGCTGAGCTTTGATGAGAGATTGAGGACCTGGGATGCCAAGGCCATCGATATCAGGAGGCGCTTCATCGAGGAACATCCGGATGTGCTGACCGAGCAGGAGGAGAAGGAGATGTGGGTCGCGCTGGAGCAGTACGGCGAGATTGAGGGTGTGGAGAGGAAGGCGAAGAAGAATAGTGGGTATGCTGACCCGAGTAGCGAGGATGTGGATGTTGTCATGGGATAGGGATATGGAACGGCGTGCGCGCGCGCGATATTGAAGGTTTGGTCGCTTGTAGCCTGCCTTTTCAGGGCGTTGGCATGCGTGCATGGGTCGGGTGACTGGATTGCATTTCATGGGATGCAGGCATGGAGTCAATTGTTTTCTCTAGCATACGGTATTAGTCTAGGTGTATTCTCGGGGGTATGAGCGAGAACAAGATAGAGAGAGAGAGACTTCCTGAATTAGTGAATGAGTATGCATAGCCCTGCTCGGTCCATGGTGGCAGCTATGCCTACTGCTTTACTTTAGACATGCGACTTACGTGCCGACTTTGGTTTGTCTTGAGGTATGCATATGCTGGACCGTAACTGGATGTTGTACGACCCTCTGTCCGAGTCGTGTCGGATTCAATCCGCGAAAACACAATGCCCTACACTTGGAATATCAAAACCCACTGTCCCAATCGAGGCAACACCGCTTCACAGGAACTTTTCAGAATTATGAATTATACAAATAATGTCACACTCATGGGCCAACGTGCCCACCCATTATTTTTCCCCTACTCCTACTCTCAAAACCCTAATCTATCCATCTACTCACTCAACCCGCCTCCCCCACCTCCTCATCCACCCCGACAATCGGCCCCCTCTCCCCCTCCCCCATCTCCATCCGCATCTCCCACTTCACCCCCCCTTCCTGCCCCTCCTCCTCCACCCTCTTCAAAATCCTCAAGACCTCCTCCGTCCGAACCTTGACCCACCAGCCGCGCGTGACCCTCCGCCTCATCACCGCCTCGAACCGCTCCGACCTCTTCCCCAGCCAGTTCGCCAGCCTCTCGACTGGGCTACTTCTCCTCCCCGCGGCCGCATCAGCCTCGCTCATCAGCGAATCCATCCACCTCTCGAACTCGGTCTTCTCGTGCCGGTGCGGTGCTTCGGCGGGGGGGGAGACGGTGAGACCGGCGTAGGCGGACACGGTGCCGAGGACCTCCCAACTCCCGATCACGCGGGCCGGGTGGGCGGAGAGGGCGTAGTCCATGGTCTGCCAGAATGTCGGGTCCGAGAGCTTGGCGGGGTCTTCGGTCTTGGAGTAGAGCCAGAGGGGTTCGCTGCTCTTCATCATCGTCGTCGTCAGGTTGGCATTCCCCCTCCCTGTTGTTGTTGTTGATGTTGTTGTTGTGGTAGCTAATGCAGCAGGCGGCGGTGGTGGCGGCATCTCGAGGAAACGCGTGACCCCGGTCATGCATGCGAGGGTGTCCATGTGGACTCGCCGTAGAGGTCGGGGATCGGTTTCAGGGATCACGAGGCCGTGGAGGCGGAGCAAGGCTTCTGCGCCCGGGTAGTTCTGGCGCGATATGGCCAGCATGCCGGCATTCGCCATGAATGCTCCCAATGTGGAGCCAACGAGTGTCAAGGCTAACCCGCGGTAGTAGAGGGACTTGGCCCGTCGTGTCCAGATCCAGGATGCACCCACTGCGGCGACGGCGGTGAGGGGGGGGATGGTGTAAACGATGAAACGCCACTCCTTGTGCGGCTGGATGCTGTAGATGAGGATGTAGGCGAGGTTTGGGATTAAGATGGCAAGGGCCGGGGGGCGTAGCAGCGGGGAGAGGAGGGTGAATGGGATGCAGGCTAGCAGGATGAAAGGGTTGAAGAGGAGACGGGGGATGGAGGATGTGAGGTAGAAATGCCAGGGAGAGGTGCCCCAATTAAGGGATTGGCCGTGATAGATGTTATAGATGAAGGCGCTGAGTTCAGACCACAGGGGCCGGGGGGAGCGCCAGAAGAAGGTGTCGATGGGTATGGTGAGGCTGAGGGATAGGAGGGCGGAGATGATGCCGGTGGTGAGGATTGTGGGGAGGGGAAGGCGGATGTGGGGATGGAGACACAGGTAGAGGGTGTGTGCGCCGAGGAGTATGGCGAGCTCAGAGCGGAAGATTATGCCTGCTGCTGTGAGGAAGGAAAGGGCCCAGGTTTGGCGGGCTCGACTAGGGCGGGAAGAGGGACGGCGACCGGCTATTGGAAGAAGGTTGCGAGCTGCTAGGATTGCTGAAGGTAGTGTGAGATGGCAGGTGGGAGAGGTTGAGGAATATGGACGTACTGAGGCCGAAGGCAAAGAAGTTTGGTAATGTTCGGGATGCATAGTACATGATGTGGAATTGGCTGGCTTGAAAAAGAGAATACCAATTGGCAGTATCTGGACCAAACGCCTTTGCAATTCCATTGCGGAAAGAGATCAGACAGTAGGCATTGAAGAGTCCCAAGACGGCTCTGACTAGGCAAGGGATGTATTAGTTTTGGAAGGAAACGTATAAAATTCGCGGGCACCTCATCTCGTTACATGCTCAAACTCAATGAAGAGGAAGAAGAAAATACCAATAACTTGTCTGTTCACTTCTGACCCCAACGCATTTTGAAGCCATATCAACGGCCAACTTGTGGCCGCCAATAGCAAGGGCCCAACGAACGTTCTGGGGACGGGACCAGTGAAAGTGAGATGATCATAATGACTTCGTAAATGGGCATCCACGTTTTGCCATGAAACACCATGAGTCAAGATATCATGAGTTGCCTGGACATTGAACGATTCCTCGACCTTGGTGTATGGCGCCAGGACAAGTTGAAGCAGTATGCATGTCGGGATGAGCAGCGAGCATAATAAATCTATAGAAGGCCGTTAGTATGCTCTCAATCGAAAATAACATCTGAAGATTTTTGGCAATGACTGACCTACGACTCGCCTCATTGCAAATAGTATTCACTGTACGTCTGCTCATAATTGTCTGGTATTCGTAAACAGTAGTAGTGAGCTTGGAATTGGAGGTCAACCTGACGTCGCGCGTTCTTCGTCGCGCGATTTGTCCGCTCAGCCCTACGCAGCTCCGCAGCTCCAGGTACTGAAACCATCTCCTCCTCCGCATCCAACTCCGCAGCAAGACCTCTAAAACCAACTCTCGCTTAGTGATCAGCATGTTGTTTGGACTAGGGAACCTCTTTTACGGTATCTTGAGTCCAGAGTCACCAATCTCGGTCTCATCAAGCTGACCTGTACAGTCTCAATTCTCCTCGTCAATGCCGTTGCCGTACTTTCAGAGGACCGCTTTCTCGCACGAAGTAAGTCTCGAGCCGGCGCAGGTCAGGCGCAATATGGGGCCGAGTCCAGATAGCTAAGTCGAATTAGTTGGATGGGGTAATACGCCCACAGAGCCTTCCTTTGGAGGAGGCGGTGACCAAGCGAGCGTGAAGTCGAAATTGGTGAACCTAATATCGAGCGTGAGGACGTTGATGAGGAGTGAGTGGTTTCCCCCTTCTCCACACATCCGGATGGCCTCTCTATGCCATTGCAAGGCAAACCTATCACCAGTCGGACCAAAACACTTCCCCGGGACCACCAGCTTAGCCAGCCGGAGCCGCCGAGAAAGTCCACTCTACGTATTGGAGAACAACTGACTTGGACTGCTTATAGTACCCCTTATCGTCATCAATACTTTGGTCATAGTCTACGAGCTCGTACTTGGATGAGAAAACAGCGAATCGGCTTGGTTGAACTTCTTCGAGATACCCACATCCATTGGCATTTTGTGCATTACCGTGGGCATGAGATAGCATTTGAATCAATTCATTTGATTGGCCATTAAGATATGTCTTCAGGACAACTTTGCAGGTAGCGGACCTCATAATCCGTCCAAACGAAGCCAACCCAGGCCTATTCGTACTAATATAGAGTAGAAATATTGTACATCTGAGCTTCGAACCAGGCAGCCCAAGAGAAGCGGACGTTGAGAATGACATAATGCTCGGTGGAGAATCCCGATATCTGTCAGACCATGTTGCACCATATGGCGAACATTTCCAAACGCCTTGCGCTTTTCACCATCCAATATTACATCCCCAATACTGAGTGCCGCACACTCAGAACGCCTGCCCACGTGGTATCATTGGTATCTCATTCGTCATCATCGATAGCTCTTGGGACAAGTGGCGTATCCATGGGGGAAGATATTCATGCGATAAAAGTATGTCTTCTGAAAACTGCCGAAATTGTACACATGCATTAGAGCATCAGGTTTGATCTCCTCTTTTTCAAACCATTTAGACCGCTGAATCGATGCTTGGCTTTGTTCAACGGGCTCTCTGCAGCTTTGTCAGGCACGTCATTTGCCTGTTGCGAGGAAGCCGATAGCGGCTCATTCTCCTGGCTTTCAACGAGTGCTTCGTCCTTGCTCGCTTCCCGCGAATTGCCGCTGAGAAATTTGGGTTTCTTGAAACTCTTGCTTGTGGACTTGAATCTGCTCAAGCCTCCAGATAATGTGGGGGCCGGGACTGTTGCTCCATTTTCGTTGGCAAGCCTTCTGTCCTCCTCGACCTTCGACGCCTTGCTAGCTGCTATCGCTGCCTTGGTTTCTGCATCCTGTTTCTTGACGATTTCGCGTCGCTTCAGCTCCACGGTCTTTCTGCGCTCCCGCTCAGCTTGTTCATCTTCTTTGGCTTGTTGCTTAGCTGCTGCTCTACGTTCCTTGTCTTCTCTCTGGCGTTCCTTTTTCGACTTCAACTCCTCAGCGGGGGGGGCTGAAACAGGCTGCATTGCGGGCAGCGCTGTCAGATCTCCATTCGGCTGCGTGGCATGTGCCAAGGCTGGTGCAGGGTCCGTCATCATTCTGTCGAGGTCCTTTGCATTTTCGTCCCCGCTGAGGGGCGAGCTAGCGCTTCTGACAGGATGGATGCCATTGGTCAATCCACTGGTCCTAATCCCTAAGCTAGCACCCTCCTTAGGCGTTTCGATGGTGGCTTTGGGAATCAGCACCTCACTTTCGGCGTCTTGCTCTTTTTTCACCGCCTCGATGGTTGTCTCCTGGTAGAACAGTACATAAGCACAAGCGAGTCCGGGTCGATCGCCAAAAAAGTTCTGGACATAGCTTTTGTCCACAGGCTCAACCATTTCGTCGTCGAAAAGAAGCCAGCCCCGGTCTTCGGTCTTGATGATCGAGACATAGTGTCCGTGATATGGTCCCCCTCCTATATGAACGACGACAGCATAGAGCTCGTAAAGACGATCTGGATCCTCGGCGTCGTCAGTAGTATTGAATAGCCGGAGATGATATGGGTAGACGACTCGATGGAAGAGCTTCTGCAGTCGCTGCAGGTCTTCAGTATATTTGAACCTTTTGAGATGTAGAGCCAAGATTTTTGGTAATCGCTTGATCTTCATCCTCTTTTCCGCTTCCTGTAGTCCTCCACAATTATCACAGTGAAATTTGTTTCTCTCGCAAAGCATTTCCTCCTCAGAAAATTTCTTCAAACACGAGGTCACGGAAGTGTGTTCGTCCAAGTCCACAGAAAGATCAAGGAATGCCTCGTCTCTCTGAGAGACGTTCTCGCAGGTCAGGCACTTGGTCTCCGATGTTAAGGTCCCTTCGAATAATTCGTGAACCCATCCAGTATTAATGGTAGCTTTCGGCATCGCTCGAGCAAGTGCTTGTTCGAAGCCATCTTTGGCCACTGCACCATTCATGTTCTTCTCTTCCTCCAGCTTCTTCGAATGAATCTCCACATTTTCAACGACATCGTTTAGAAGAAGGTTCAAAAACTCGTGAGCGTCCTGATGCATGGCCGTACGAAACATTTCATTGTCCTTCTTAAGGACCTCTAGGAATCTAGACGGGCTGACTACTCCCACCCGAGACTCATGAACATACAAAGCCTCAAAAATGTCTTTCAAGCAAGTGAATAAGGACTCGGACATGCCGTAAGCTTGTGTGTTTTCGTAACCCATTATGATTGTCGGCCCTCTTGTGTGGGCCACTTTCTTCTTGAAATCTGGATGCTCCTTGTCCTCTGGTTTCGGGGTGGCCAAAGGTCCCCCCGGATTTCGAGCTGATCCATTTTGGGCTGCCTGACGGTTCATGAGTTTTGCATAAGAGAGAGAAGGATGATTAGGCGGTAAGCTGGTAGTATTGATGTGAAGACGTTCCTGGCCCGTAGGACTGTTGATTACAAATTCGGTTGGGGTATGCTTTGGATAGTTGATGACTTGTTGTCGAAATGGAACAGAGTAATATAAACATTGTAGAATCGAGTTGGCGTAACAGGTGTTGCCGAAGTTTTCGAGGCCCCAGAATTTATCGCTGCCATCCTCGCGCAGAGGCCCAGCATCAAGAAGGTGCCGCTCCAGTGGATTTAATTGTGGTGCGTTGGGATCTTTCTTTGACGGCAATATGTTTGCTGAACCTGAGGTGCTCGCGCCGGAGCGCATGCGGTTGAAGAATGAGGACATGACCAAGGATTCGGAGAGTCTCTGTGTGAGGTTTCAGGAAGGGGAGAGTCGTATTCGATTGGTCATATCAGCCTCAGGGTGAGGGTGTCTTAATGCGAGTAATCATTCTTGAACCACAGTGTTCTCGCTGATGGGGGGTAGGGATGTAGAGTTGAAGCGGTCGACGAGGTTGCAAAGGAGGGTGCCTTCGAGGGATAAGACTGTACGTAACTGCGGCGTAGTGCAGCGGTAATCGCGGGGATGATGAGGGAACTCAAGTCTCAAGACGGGGCGCCGCCGCTGATCATGCGGGTCAGAGGAAGCCTAAGGATCCTGAGAGCTTTTTAGACGAGGCCGAACAGAAGAAGAAGCGAATTCAAGATGGGGGGGTTTGGCTCGGGCTGTTTTAGGGGCTGACAAGGCTTCCGATGAGATGTTCAGGTCGCGGTGGAGCCCACGTAAAGTGAATGTCTGTCTTATTTAGATATAAATCTCCAAGCGAGCCAGAAGATTCAATGATGAAGATGATGCCAAAAAAGAGCTGCCTTATTGAGAGCCCCTCGGGGGGCCATGTGCGCGCACGAAGGCAATTGGTGGCACTAAGGTAGCGGCTTGGCGGAATCCCGAGCACCGCTCTTAGCGCTGTTAAGGTCCAACTCTCCCCAATTCTCGGGTTTCGGGATCTGTATTGCCATGATGAAGATTTCTCCTCTCTGATGACCCAATCCCTGCTTACTCAAGCGTTTAGGTCTCTGATATTTCGTTCAAATCATGTGCGATGTCAGTTTGGCGCCAGGCAGCATGTTGAGGTACTCCACAATTTGTGGAGAGCGTTGCTGACCCCAAGACTGATGACACATCGGATAGTTCTATCGATTCGGACTATCCAAGCACCTGCCTTGCTGTGGATAATAATCTCTCAACGTCGCGAGAACCTGCATATAGACGAGCCCGCTTGCCTTGCGCCACCAAGTCGACGAATAGGAATGGATGGATGAACCATGATGGTTGGGTTTGCAGATTGAAAAAAAAGAGGAAGATCCTCTCCTTATCAACAGCTTATTATGCAACCCTGAATGGCCCCGTGGGGGGTACGTGAATACCTGCTGCATACGATCGACCCCAAGCTAATATGACGTTCTTTTAAAACAAAGTAAATTCCTCTTTGTCGCCGTACTAATGGCCGACAAGGGGACAACCATGTCCACTCCAATTCTTTCCTAGCCTGCGATCTTGAATCTTCCGCATGGTTGATCTATCCTATCTATGGAAAGTTATGCTGGAACTGAAGCATTTGTGGCATGTGGTGGGCGTATGGGATGCGTGCTGCACTTTTGCTCGATTGGATTGGCAGCTTCTAAACAGAGTCTGAGTACGGGCGAGGATTGTAGAAACGAAGCAAGCTCGCAAAGCATACGGCGTCATTGCAACGTCAAGTATTAAAGTGGCCGAATGAGCAGGTTTACTGCCTAGGAAAGCAATCTGACAACCAGTGATTCTGCAGCATCTACTCTCCCGTATCAGTGACATTGATAGGGTCATGCGCATGCTACTACGAAAGCGTTCTCTGATGACACAGCCGTGATCGCGACTAACTAGCACGAGGGTGGAGGTAAAATATGAGATGATGATGGGCTTGGGGAAGCCACTAGTACCCGTGAGCAATGCTCCAGTTTTGAGTTTTGGTGAAAGACGATGGGATCTAGAAAACACAATCACGTGACGATATCTGCCAACATAGCGTAAGTCGGTCCGAGCTTCCGATAGGTAATCTAAGGGACTGTTGGTTTGCGAATGCCCAAAAACAAATCTGAGGTGGACTGGTTGAGACGACCTCGCAGCTTTTCGCCGGTATCCCAACACCCTTTCCTGAGACCTTCATTTCTCGCCAGACTCACCTTAAAGAGGACTATAAAATTAATATCCGCCAGGCGCCTCCTTGCCTACCCACACGGAGCGCCGTTACATCAAAAGCATCCCCTTGTGATGATAACAAGCCTGTAGAAGGGAGGTGGGCACGCGATGCCCTCGGCGGCGTCATGGACGGGCAATCCCTCCATCAAAGGGTCATCGGAGTCTATACGAATGGCATTATTGACCTTCAACCTCATAGGCCTACAGTAAGTCAAATTCTTGCAAGTGACAGGTTCTCGTGGCTGATCGTACCTTTCTTAGATTCACATGGGGCTTTGAAATGACATGTGAGACCTCGATAGCCTCGAGACCTCCCTGAGGACCATACTGAGCAGTCACGATAGACTGCACTCCGTATCTGCTTTCATTGGGACTGACCAAGAGCAAAACCTCGTTGGTATGGATTGCCGCCCCGCTCTCGGGTTTGATCATGCAGCCGGTCATCGGTGTCCTGGCGGACAATTCTCGGTCCAAATGGGGCAGACGTAGGCCATTCATGCTGATTGGGGCAATCCTCACGGCCATGTCCCTCTTTATACTTGGCTGGACCGCAGAGATTGTGGGCCTGTTCATCTCCGACCCTGATGTGGCAAGGCCTTGCACTGTCGCCCTTGCTGTCATCAGTATCTATGCTGTTGATTTCTCCATCAACTCTACCCAATCGTCGGGTCGCAGTCTGATTGTTGACACTCTTCCGATTGCGAAGCAGCAGCTGGGGTCCGCCTGGGCTAGCCGAATGACTGCAGTTGGCTCTCTTGTGGGATACGCGGTCGGGACCATTGATCTCATGGGAATCTTTGGGCACTCGATTGGGGACACTCAGTTCAAACAGTCGACCTTCATTGCGGCCACATTCTTCGTCTTTTCTGTTGCAATTACCTGCTGGGCCGTGGAGGAGCGGGTGCTGATAACGAGAAAGTGCGTGTACAAGTTCTCGCCATCTTCGATCCACACTGACCTATCATTCTAGAGATGGGGACGCTCGTGGGAGTGCGGTGAAGCTCCTGGCCAACATCCTCAAAACTACGCTTAATCTTCCAGACCGGATCCAAGCTATCTGTTGGGTTCAATTCTGGGCCTGGATAGGCTGGTTCCCTTTCCTCTTCTACTCTGCCACCTGGGTTGGTGAAGTCTACTTCCGCTACCATCCTGAAGCGGCAGAGAAGGCTTCTGCCGATGCGCTTGGCGATGTTGGCCGCATCGGCTCTCTCGCTCTTGTTGTCTTCTCCATCGTTACCTTCCTTAGCTCCATTGGACTCCCATGGCTCATCCGATCCCCCGACTCCCCCACTGAGAAACGATCGTTCACACCTCGCCCACCGCAGTCTCTCGGCCCGTTCATCTCGCCATTGATCTCCCTACTGCAGAAGGGCAAACCCGATCTCCAGACCGCCTGGCAGTATAGCCATCTCATCTTTGCAGGTGCGATGTGCCTTGCACCCTTCGTCCGCTCCCTAAGTATGGCCGCCATCATTGTCTCTCTCTGTGGCGTCCCATGGATGCTGGCGTGCTGGGCACCATTCTCGTTGATAGGTGTCGAAATCAACCGCTTGACCGCGCCAGCCAATAACGGCTCCACTACAGCCTACCGCCGTCTCTCCAATCCAAATGGTGACGAATCCCTCAGACTCAATCACCTTGACGGGGGTATACCCCTGCCAGACCGAGTCGACCCCACTGAAGCCGATTCAGACGATGAGAAAGACGTTGAAAACCTTTTGCACAACCCGAATGCCACTACGGGCGAGACTGCTGGAATCTATCTGGGGATACTAAACTTGTTCACTACTCTGCCCCAATTCGTGGGCACATTCATCAGTATGATTGTATTTTCGATACTCGAGCCGGGCAAGAGCCCAGAACTGCATGGGGAGAAGACACCTGAGGACCTACAGAATGTTAAGGAGAAGCCAAATGGGATTGCAGTGTGTTTGTTTATCGGTGCGTTGAGTGCGCTGGGGGCGGCGTATGCGACGAAGAGTATGAAAAGGAGGGGCTGAAGATATGTTTGATACCCAAGTCAGAATCCATGCTCAAATGGCCCCCTAAGCACTTGTCTGTCTCGCAATTGAAGGTGTGATGAGGCAAAGGTCGCATGCTTGTACGATGGAGAGCGGCGTGTAGCGACTCTTCAACTCCCGGCCGGATCTACTCTATGAAGGCCTATTGTGGATATCCAGGACTGCTTCCTGGCATGTAATGAGCAGGCTACTGGGGGCGGACCTGGAATGTATGAATATGTATGTACTCTAGAGTAATATATCGATAGAACAAGTGTTAACAACGTTCTCTCAACCGGAGACAAATTTCGCCTCCTCATGACCTGGAGTATAAACATGAAGACCACCAATTGACCTCACATGATCTATTATCCATGCAACAATTGGGGAAACTGACATCGTATCTGAATCCGAATTCAATATTATTCCCAATTACAGATATGTGAGTGATATGGCTACCATCTCCACTATACTTGTGACCGTTACCGACAAGAACATCTTCGCTGAGTTAAAAAAGGAAGTATTCCCAATATAAAAACGTTTTCATCACCAGCTCAAATAATCTACATTCGATTGTGGCTGCAACGGTGCAACACCATTATTGCGAGTCAATGCATCTAGATCATGCATCTTGCGTGTTGTTGTTGTTGTTGTTGTTGTTATTCATCAAACACGCGGTCGAGAATATGATAGAAAAGTAGGGCCCCATTCATTTCACCGCCACGCTCGGAAAAGGAAAAAAAATTATAAAAAAAATTGACACGAGAGAAGTTGAGAGAAGTGAAGTAGAGTATAAAGAAAAAGGCTCATCTAATGTTACAAATGCAACCGAACCATCGCCCATGTACTCCATTCTTGGAATCGCCGTGTCATCGCTCCATGCAAGCCCCATCTCCCGACGAGATCTGTCACCCCCCCTGTCTGCCTGCGACCTCTAAATTTCCCGGCGTCAACTATCTTGCTCCTCCTTCATGGTTTTCTTTCCACCATCTTCCTCGTCCCCCTGCATCATATAGATGATCTCCCAACCCTCCCCTTCTCCATACACCCATCAAGGCCACCACCCCACCCCCTCATAACTCCTCAGAATACTCCTGATCCCCTCGGCCGTCATCTCCCTCTCGGCCACCTCCCAGCCCAGCTCCCGCTTCGCCTTGCCGTTGTTCAGGCTGAGGTGGCAATCCCTGATCAATTCCTTCTCCATGAACGGGCTCAGCGGGCTGCCCTGCCCGGCATTCAACCCCTTGGCCTTCAGCAGGTCCGCCCACGGCTGCAAAATCTCCTCGTTCACCTCCCCGACGACGGCGTCGAGGTTCAGCTTGGCGAATTGGCTGATCAGGGTGCCCTGGAAGCCGGTCTCGATGGCGAAGATGGTGTGGAAGAGGGAGGCGAGCTTGTCCTGGCTGAGGTCGCCGTCGTCGGCGATGTTGAAGGCTACGTCGTTCATCTTCTGCTTCGGTGTGGAGGAATCGGTGGACGAGGAGGAGGGAGAGGTGGGGTGAGCAGTGGCCCACTTCGCGGCGGCCCAGGCGGCGGTGCAGACGTCGTCGATGTGGACGGTGTTGACGCGCAGCGATTTGCCCCACAGCCATTTCATCTCTTTGCCGATGTGTTGGTAGACCCGCGCGATGCACAACCCGCGGGCGAGGAAGCCGGTGTCGAAGCGGCCGTAGACGTGGCCGAGCCGGAGGGTGGCGTAGCTGAGCCCGTCGGCGGATTGATGGGCGATTTCTTCGAGGGCCTCTTCGCCTTTGAGTTTGGCTTTGGAGATCTGGAGCCAGGGTTTTAGCTGCGCGGTTTCGGTGCAGCCGCCTGAGTTGATGGTGCTGTCCGAGGGGGGTTTGTAGATCATTCCTGTGGAGAACTCGACGAGGGTGGGTTTATGGGGAGGCCTTTGTTGGGTGATGTAGGTGGCCAGGTTCTTGGAGAGTTGGGTGTTGCGGAGGTCGTATATTGAGGGATCTTGGGAGTAGCGGGTCTCGGCGCCGCAGTTGAAGACGTAGGTGTAGTGTTTGGCTTTTGTGGGGGTGAATATTCGTTCATTGGATTGGGGGCGCGAGGCGTCTGCCTGCATGAATTTGGAGGTGTGACATGCCTCGCTGAACTCTGGGGGGAGGCGGGCGAGTTGTGGTAAGACTTTGTCGACTAGACGGACCTCAGAGGCGAGCTTGTTGTCATGAATGTAGAGGGCAAGGAAGCGACCAATGTATCCTGAGTCCGGACGGGTAAGCGTTGATTTGGGCAGACATCAAGGCGGGTGGTGAGACATACCTAAGCCACCTATGATGAGGACCGCTGGCTTCTCCTCTGTCGACGGCCCCTCTGAAGGCTGTTTTGATGCCATTGTAACAGAGACAGATGTTGGCAGAAATGAATGAAGATAGGCTTCAAGACAGTGTGATACAGACGGAGGACCAGACTCAGGTCGACCGAGTAGGAGGATGTATGGAATTGGGCGAGTAAGGTTTGAGACAAATGGTAGCTAGTTCAGCATCAATGACGATTCCGAGACCTCGCGTGTCACTTGTGACGCTTCCCAATCACGCTTTATATCGGTGGTGGAGTGAGGTCAGAAGCTCGTATTCTTATGGTAGAAGATGTCTGCAGGATTTGGAATAGCTCGAACATCGAATGAGGTCAAGTTGGCAGATCAATTGGGTCTTCCAGAAATTTGTCGGATTTTGGGGTCTATGCTTCTACCTCTTTATAGAAAGAAATTTCCGAGAAAGTGGGAAAAAAGGTTGAGATGGGATGATTGCCGTGATATCAGATCATGGGTAGATCATAAGACAATAGTGAAATTTGATGCAACTGTCACCCAATACCGAGAACAAACGTGTGTTTCAGCTAGACGCAAACCCCGGGCTGATCCTCAAGCCTTGTGGCAGATCGCTTTGATGGAGGTGTTCCCTACCTCCCTACCTCGCTACTTCGGGTTGGTATTGAAGAAGTAGGAATTGTCAGACCGGTGGTCGCCTGTGTCTGAGTCTCTCATGCCGCTGTCACCTGAATCGCGTGGGATGACAGGATATGGTTACACGCGCGGACGATTTTTGGGGTCGGTGGCAAAACCCGACGCACATTATTGTTGGATTGCAAACGAAATGAAGCTTTGGGTTAGAAATGAAGAAATGAAGAAACCAATTATTGACTCTTGGCGTCCGTATAAGCGAGCAGGTGCCAGGTACTACTGTTGGGCAATCTCAGATTCCCTCCTCGGTTTTGCATCGTCGCATGGCATCATCAAGGTTACGCATTAGCCTACGACCCGACCGACTCGTTCCAGAAAAATCGTGAGTCCGAGAACTAAATCCTGTTAGTCGAGGGGCTAGAGGTCGCATCACGTCCTCGAGTCATTCCAGAACCGTCTATTATTAATATCGCCATGTGGCATGCCTGGTCGGCCACACGTGGACTGTGGAGATGAAACGGCTTGGCATACGTCGGTCTTTCCTTACTGGCTGCATTGCAGGCTGCAGCATTGTGGTATGCACCTCGTTGCATGGGCATAGTCTACACACATTGTATACTCGCAGTACTAGTGTACTTCTGGCCTCCGATCTCCAGGCCTTTGGTGGCCTCACCAGTCACGGTGGCCGGTCTAGGGGTCCAGCTGATCACTGATCATGACCGCCCTTGCATGAGTTGTCATTCGTGGTCAGATGATGAACGGCAAATCATTAAGTTTGGGTGGTCAGAGAGCGCAGGTCCGATAATGAATGGAAATCTTGGCCCCCCCATTCGCTTCGAGCCTTCGACTCTTCCTGCAAATGGCAATGTGGCACTGCCGCACTGGCACATCCATGAGCCAGGTTTCTTCCCGCGGGTTGACATGCAGTGCCATGTGGCAGACAGGGGTCTGCTAGCGTGTCAACCTGCTGTGTGACTACTACTACTGACTACTGTCTACTAGTGCCTACCCAGTACAAGTTTTCCTACTTTCGTTTGATCCCTTCCAGGGTCCGTGCAATTGTCGCTGTGGGGGCTACTCTGGGTGATTATTAGCAACATAATACGGTCATATCTACATACACCAGAGGACCTGGCTGTTTGCCCTCTGGCAGACGTGGACCATAAGCATCGGATGTTGGATGTTGCGAAGTGTGTGACTTGTATGGTAAAAAGACTTTTGGACGGTCTAATGAGCTCGAGTAGTCGGCCCCTTTTCTGGACAGCTCTATGCATGCTGAAACGCGTGAATATGAAGCCTGTATCATCCTTCTTCCCTGATTCATCATGGTGATGGTGAGGTTTGATGTTCGATCCCCTCCGTCCATCCACGGCCCCTTACCTTCCATTCATGTGTCAGCTGTCATGCTGACCGAGCTATCTACCCTTCCAACCTGTGCTCTCTAGAGCATCCAAAGCAGGCAATATTTGCACCTGAGCCATGCAAAAGCAAACAAGACAACCCTGCAATGCCTTTCTAAAGTCCGATGCCAAGAGAGCACACATTCAAAACTCCCAGTCTTCTCCTACCGATTTGATTGCCCAATCGAATTTCTCCCGAAGTGTCTTCGAGAAGAACTTTTCGATCGGGACGTCAAACTTCTTTGAAAATACGACCGTGAGACGAGGATCAATGTAATTCTACCAGGTGGTCAGCATGCCTAGTCAAATCCATGAGGTTGGAAGGTCTCACAATCTTTGATGTTCCAAGAGCCACTTCCTTATTACTCTCCTTGTCCTCGGCCTGAACACTCATGGTTGCGATGCGTTGCTCCATTTTCTCAATGTTGGCCAGGATCTTCTCTACCGTCGGTCCTTTGCCTTCGGCTTCCACCTTTCCCCTCTTGTTCTCTTGTTTATACTTCTTCGCGAGCTCGTCAGTAACCTCCAAGCGCTGCTCCAATTCTTTGTGTTTCATTTCTTTGGATCCTTCGGCGACCAATTTTTCATTGTCCTTGGCAAACTTCTTCTCGATCTTGGTGCGTTGCTCCTCTATGAGATAGGTCTGGTGTTCCTGGATCCATTCCTGGTCCAGATCATCATCCAACTCAAAGTATCCCTCGCCATGCTTCTTCTTCTGCTTGGGGTCAATGTCGAGGATCATCTGCTTGAGCCTCCACCTTTGATACTTGACGCCTTTAATCCGATCACCAAGTTTCTCCATCTGAGCTCCATGCCCCGCGGTAACCGTACGCTTGTGATTGCAGAGAATGGCGACCTTACGATTGGCTTCGTTGTAGTCCTTGATCTTCTCTGGTATCGTTCCCACCGACTTCATCTCTCGCAAGAGGGTTGACATGGTGAAGGAAGCGTTGTATGTACGGAAGACCTTAGCTGTTAGACCTTTCATGAAGTTGGACAAATGTTTGTTCAGCTGGCCAGTGGTCAACCTGTCGAAGATGTCGTCGCCTTCCTCTTTTGGACTCTTCTTGAAGAGTTTCAGGTTCTTAAAGACCTGTTCAGTGACCTCGACCTCATCGTAGAAGCGGATACTGTCCTTGCCCAAGAAGTCAAAGATCACAGTGTTGGGCGGCCTCAGACTGACGTGTTCAAATTTCAGCGAGCAGCAGCCCACAGTTTCGGCCTCGTCATCGCCCTTTTCATTGCCTGCACGGAGAGCGAAGCGATCGATCAGGTACATCGCAGTAGCACGCTGCCGATTCGCCATCACGGGATCCTTCAATTCTTTCTCATAGTGGTCCCGGATGTGATCGATGTGCTTTTTGAGTTCGCGCGCCTTTTCGAATTTGTTGAAATCACTTTGTCCCTTCACATCCGAGTTGGCTGCAAGCATGACGTATTTGTAGGCCCCATTGATGTTTTCCTGCCACATTGCAAGCCATGTGCCTTCTTGATCGTGTTTGATCTCCTTCCAGCGGTGACCCTCAGGAGGAATTGGGACCGTAGCCTCTTTTCCAATGTTGATTGTGATCTGCTCGGGCTTGACTCGTTTCTTGACGTGACCGGTTTTTGGATGCTCACCACGGCCACGGAAGAGCCCTGGAGGTTCGACGCGGAAGTTCCCAACCTTTTGCTTGCGTCCATCCCATTTGCAGTAGAGGTATGGGGCCTCTATCTCATCTTTTTCCGCCTTTAGTCGTTTCTTCTCCGCTTGAGGTAGGGCCTTCTTCTCCATCCGCTGTGCGTCAAAGTAATCGAAGATTGCTTGGAAGTCACATTTCTTGAAGTCCTTGATTGCTACCTTGTTTCCCTCTTTGTCAGTGGCTCCCCCAGTCTCCTTCAGCGATTTGGTGAAGTCTTCGAAAAAGTTCTTGATGAATGTAGGATTCTCAACATTGT
Source organism: Niebla homalea (assembly GCA_019925105.1). NCBI lineage: Eukaryota > Fungi > Ascomycota > Lecanoromycetes > Lecanorales > Ramalinaceae > Niebla > Niebla homalea. Next base: position 696,959 of record JAHGAU010000024.1, read on the forward strand.
GAGTTGAATTCAGCATCGAGCCGAAGAACGTTGCGATTTCTTCGGACTCAGGAGCCATGTTCACAGGCTGTCCATCATATCTCATCTTCACGTTCTTCGGCAGCGTCTGGTAAGGTGGGGGAAAGACGACCCCAGCATGTTCCAGGGTCGTCCACTTTTTGGTTCCGTCACCCTTGGTAGGATCCTCCCACCATTTGTATTCTTCCTCCTCCTCTTCTGCTTCTTCATCTTCCTGAGTCTCTTCTTTCTTGACTTTCGACTTCTTGGGAGTAGAGGCCTCGCGCTTGACAGGTTTCTCAGGCTTCTTAGTCGGTTTTGCCTTGCTGGCTAGAGGCTTGTCATCGTCAGATTCTTCCTTCTTCACTCCATTAGGCATGCTCTTTTTCTTGGCCGAGACACCGTTCGTTTGAGGTTTGCTGTCATTCTTCTTTCTCTCCTCCTTGCGAATCTCCTTGGCGTCTTTTGCAGCCTTCTTTTCGATCTTTTGCTTCTCTTTTGCTAGCTTGACGCCAAGGGGCGCGTCCGAATCTTCGGACTCGCCAATGGCCGTCTCGCTAGCCTTGACTGGTTTCTTTGCAACGAGTGGGGATTTGGATTTCCTCTTCTTCGAGACAAGCGGGGCATCATCCGAGTCTGATTCCAGATCAGGCTTCATTGACTTTGAGACTCGTCTCTTCTTGCTCTTAAAATAATCAGAACTATGCGCTGACTCATACGAAGAGGTGTTTGGAGCTTACCAAGGGGGCATCATCTTCAGCGTCGCTGCTGGACTCTTTGTACGACTTGCCTGCACTGGCTCGGGCTTTCCTCTTGGTTGAAGCATTGCCGTTGGGTTGGGGCTCGTCTATATCCATCTCCTCGACTGGGCCATTGCGTACGGAAATGCCGGCTGCTCCGTTCACAGGTTGCTGAGCATCGTCCATGGCTTTGTCCTGGCTTTTCGAGATTGTACTTGAGGATTTGACTACATGTCCTGAGTTATTTCGGTCAGCTCAATCCATGTTTGTGGATTTGTTTTGAGTACAAGGTAGTGGTAGTGAGGGACAGGGATAGCCAAAAGCAATCTTGCACTGGAAAGAAAACCAGGTCGGAACATCGTTGAACCTACCGTTTGGCTTTTTAGACCCAGCCAAGGGCACGTCGTCATCCGAAGAGCTCATGTTGATGATTTGAGCAGGTTTGGGATGATGGTTGAAGTAAAGCAGGTAATGAGCGCTTGTAGGGCAAGGATAATCGAGAAATCTGTAGGCGACGACGCGACTTTGTTGGTTCCGAAACCACTCCGCAATTAGTCCGAAATTGAATCTGTAAAGACCGAATCTTCCATACAGTGTGTTGCGAAGGATTAAAGAATCTAAAAGCGAGATGAGTGAGATCCCTGAATGATAGCAAAACATGCAGGGACAGAGTCGAGGACAATAGAAAGGTGAAGGTGCCCAAGGCAAGGCCTCAAATGTAATTCGCCGGCCACGGCAGCAACGGGTTTTCTGCAGAGTGAATGAATTGGTGAAGTGTCGTTGCGCTACACTTTTAGAGACTAGCGTGGTTTGGGACCCGACCTCAGACCTTGAATCCCCTCAAGCGGTCACACAACAAACAGCTTGCCCCTCAGAGCTTGTTGAAGCTTCAATTGATTCTTTGAAAGCTCGAAGGGCGTCTCAAAATGGCCACAATGCTCGTCAGGGCAACACGCCCAGCCCTCAATGCCGGGGCTGTGGCCGCTGTCCGGTCAGTTTCTTTTCTTCTCCTTGACGACTCCAGGCTCAGCATGCCCGACACCACTGCAGCGATAATACAATGCTACAGTGGGATCAAATATGCTTCGACAACTCTTCACAGTGACAGCACGTCTAATATAACGGCACTAATGGCACCAACGACACCAATTGTACATGACCAAAGCTAACACCCTCCCCATCACAGACCCAACCTCATCCCCACCGCCAACTACGCCACCCTCCGCGAAATCGAGGGCCGCCTCAAATCGATCCGCAACATCGAGAAAATCACCAAGACGATGAAGATCGTCGCCTCCACCAAACTCACCCGCGCCCAGCGCGCCATGACCGAATCCCGCTCCTACGGCCAAACCTCCAACACCGTCTTCGAGAACGCCGAGACCAAGGCCGACACCGAGGAGGGCGCCAAGAAGACCCTCATCGTGGTCTGCTCCTCCGACAAGGGGCTGTGCGGCGGGATCCACTCGGGCCTCACCAAGAAGACCCGCCGCATGATGGAGCAGACCCCCAACGCCGATCTCGTCGTGCTGGGGGAGAAGAGCAAGGCGCAGCTGGCACGGAGCTCGGGCAAGCACATCGTGCTGAGTTTTGCCGGGGTCGGGAAGGATGTGCCGACGTTTGCGGACGCGCAGGCGGTGGCGGATCAGATCTCCCTGCTGCCCGAGGATTATGGGGATATTCAGATCTTGTACAATCGGTTCATCAACGCGACGAGCTATGAGGCCACGCCCATTGAGGCCTTTTCGGAGGATGCGATCAAGAATTCGCGTACGTTGACTATCTCGTAGAGTGTTGATGGGCGGGATGCTGATTGGAGAACAGCAAACTTTGCGGCCTTTGAGATTGACGATGAAGCTCTCAGCAATCTCAGAGAATACGCCCTCGCCAACTCGCTTTTTTGGGCTCTGGCCGAGGGTCACGCTTGTGAACAGTCAGCTCGCCGGAATGCCATGGACGTAAGTAGCTCCTTCATCTCTCTAGACTCTCCTGGGCTACGATCAAGGCTAATTGCCATCGCTCCAGAATGCCTCAAAGAACGCCGGCGACATGATTAACAAATTCTCAATCCTCTATAATCGCACCCGGCAAGCAGTCATTACAGGCGAACTGGTGGAAATCATTACTGGTGCAGCAGCCTCAGAAGGCTAAGCGGTGGTTTGTGTATAGTACTTGCTAGATACTTTCTGCGATCCAAAAAAGAGACGATTTTTCTCGCCCGTTACCATCAAATTTTCCCAATCCCAAATGAACGAAGGGGTCGACGTTCCCATCTCAATCATTAAAGACGTCTCGTCTTTCCCTTGCTTGCTCAAACCATTCTTAGAAGTCATTACTGTGACGTCCATAGAATTTCGCAAAGCTGACCTTTGGAGTGAGCGCAGTCTCGACGCTGACCGAGTGTTCCAATTTCTTTGCCCATTCCTCATCCTCGAAGCCGACCAGCCAGAACCTCTTCAAAGACTTCAAGCGCCTCAACATGTCTTTCAGAACCTCCTTGTCCACTTCGATGATCGACTCCTTCTCGAACCTCACCCGCTTTTTATTGAAATCGGTGACCTTTCTGTCCTGCTGCCCACCGAGAATTGTATGCTCACAGATCTGAGGATCGGTGTGTTCAGGCAAGAATATCCACAATAGCTGAAGCTTGGTCAATATCTGAATCCTCTTGGCAAGCAGTGATAGGCCGTCAAGACGGATATCCTCATCAATCATTAAAAATGCAAGCTTTGTGATCATGAGGATGCCATGTCTAGGCATCAGGTCGAAGATGCTGGGAAGGGGCTTGGGAGCGTCCATCAGGATCTCAATGAATGTGTTCTCGCTGTAGAGTAAAGGCCACCCAACATGATAGAATTGTTTGCAAGTGCGCAGGACGTTGTGGTGAACGCCTCGCTCCTGGTTCGTGACAGGCGCTATGTTCCTTGCAGATACGAGCAGGATTCGGAATGTATTTCGAAGGATTTCATTTGGCAGTTTCTGTATGGCCGCGGCCTCGCTCCGAGCTTGTGCTATCTGTGAGGTGCTGGCCACGGCTAACGTGTGGCGTCCTCCGATGCATGGATCACGGCTTTGGTCACTAGAGGATGGCTTTGCCCACTGATCTTGCGTAGTCGGAAGATTCATTATTGCTTCCTTCAGGATATAGTCGATAGACATCCTCCTGCTCAAATGGGATTCACACGGAAGAGGCTGGTTTGGGCGAATGGTCTGGTATTTGGGCTTGTTACCAGCCTCACGACGCTGCATCGTGCTCATCTGAGACACCATGGTGGAGATAGAAGAGAATGATTGGACTTTTGCTATGCAGGCAGTTTGTATGATACTTGATAGAGGATGCCTCATCGATCAATCTTTCGGGGCAGGTACTTTGATAATCTCATAAAACAGGCCCTCGGGTGGTTCGCTTCTTCATACTTGGGTGACTGCGATCCAAGGACATGACTCGAGGTGAGGAAGGTGCCCATGACGTCCATTTCGGTCGGACAGGCCCGAGTTCTGTGCAGAAAGTATTGAGCTCTCGATTATAGTATAAGAACTACGAGTCGCTGATGTTGGTTACGCTCTTACTATAGTTCGCAGGCGTGAGGCCTGCGCTTTGGTACAATGCGTGCGAGGTAGGTGGTTCAATTCTGTGTCGGCATGTTGACTCCGGCTTTGCCTTCTACTGCATCCTCGCCTCTCCAGAGGCTTGTGACTGTCTTGGTCTGGGTGTAGAAGTTGATGCCGCTCTTTCCGTAAAAGGTGTTTGCGCCACCGCCAGCGACGCTTTTCTTGTTCCCGGTGAAAGAGAACTAGACGAGGATTCCACAGTCAGTGCCATTCAGGTGTGATTTTTTTGTAGCTGACAAGACACATTGCAAGATGATTGCCCATAAAATATCTCGCGACCCTTACACGATTCTGATTCGAAGAGAACTCGCTCGGATTTCACGTACCATAGGAAGGGGGACAGGTATAGGCACGTTAATGCCAACCTGGCCAGCTTCGACGTCCTTCTGGAAACGGGTAGCAGATGATCCGGATCGGGTGAAGATGGATACTCCGTTGCCGTACTCATTAGCGTTGATCAGGTCGATGGCTTCGGACATTGTCTCTGTCGATAGACACACAAGGACTGGTCCAAAGATCTCTTCAGTGTAGCATGTCATGTGGGGCTTGACATCGGTGATGATAGTAGGACCAAGCTGTTAAGATCATCAGCCGAAAGTCTCAACCTTCATCATAATGAATTACCCAATTGCCGTTGGGGTACTTCTGCGGCTTGTGGCCTCTACCGTCTAGCAATATGGTTGCTCCTTCTCTTTCCGCCGTGGCGATAATTTCCTCGATCCTCTCTCGGCTTTGAGGGCTGATCAAAGGACCCAGGTCTGCACCATCTTCAAATCCACCGTTCACGTTCAGTGCTTTGGCTTTCTCGGCCAGCTCAGGAAGCCACTCCTCTGTCCCACCGACTGTGACAACTGCGCTGAGAGCCATACACCGCTGACCAGCAGCTCCAAAAGCAGCACCAGCAATTGCGTTCAAGGCGTGATTCTTATCGCAATCTGGCAGTACAGCAGCGTGGTTCTTGGCTCCCAGGTTTGCTTGTACACGCTTCCCATTTGCTGATCCACGGGTGTAGATGTACTCGCCAGCTTTGTTACTGCCGACAAAGCTAATTGCCTTAATGGCAGGCTCATCAATTATGAAATCGACGGTCTTTGCAGAGCCGTGGACAATGTTAATGACACCATCAGGATAGCCAGCCTCCCTTGCAAGTTCTGCTAGAATCATTGCCGCGCCGGGGTCACGTTCTGATGGCTTGAGAATCAAAGCATTGCCAGTAATGGTTGCTATGGGAATCACCCAAAGAGGAATCATTGCAGGAAAGTCTACCAAGTCAACATTGAGGCCGAGGGATATTTTCAGGATTAAGGGTCAACTCACTGAAAGGGCAAATGGCAGCAACGACTCCTAGAGGCTCTCGATAGTTTCTAGTCTCCATATCTTTAGCCACCTCCAATACCTCTCCAGTCAACTGAGTAGTAATGCCACAGGCAGTCTCTGCGACTTGTAGCCCTCGAAGGACGTCACCCTTCGCATCAGCAAATGTCTTGCCTTGCTCCAACGTGATGCTTGCAGCCAGTCGATCCCAATGCTGCCGGATCAATGCTACAAACTTGAACATGATCTGTTGTCGATGAAGCAAGCTGGTAGCTTTCCATGCCGGGAAAGCCTTCTGTGCGCTTGCAACGGAGGCATCAAGCTCGGCATCCGTACTTTGTGGAACACGAGTAACGAGATTGTTGGTTGCCGGATCCTGTAAATCAATCCATGAGGATGATTGAGAATCGACAAACTTGTTGTCTATGAAATTATGCGTAGCATAAGTTGAGGCCGTTTGGGCATGGCTGGTAGGGTAAACACTGGGATCTCCAACTGTAGCTGCAGAGGCCATGGCCCGATAACGCTGAGCGGTCACATGGAACGTGCTCTTCCGAGTCAATGAAGGAAGGCTCAAACGTCGAGGCCGAGGGGTTGCTAAGCTACGATCAATAGCTGCCAGGAGCAGCGACCTGGAAGCATTCATGTCCGTGAGCAGGATCGATCATTCAGTGCAATCATGTCATTAGTAGAGGGCAGACGTAAAAAGGCTGTCCGTGAGAACATTGGCACCTTCTATGGATCAATTGACTTCACTTCGGTGTGTTATATATTGACGGTGTATCAAGCTTACCCCGCCCCTGAGGGTCTCCCCACACCGGCTACACGGCGATCAGACAGTGCGCGGACTTCTCGTCATGATGTACGTACCATTGAATATACTTGCATTGTGGCGGAGAATTGGGTGCTAGCGGAAAAGCATTACTCTACAAGACAGTACAAGTCGTCCTGCCGTTGCATTGTAGTCAAGAGAAGGCAATGGAATAAATAGAATCTTGCAGCAAGACCTTTTGACACAACGATTTCGAATATCATACACCTTTTTGATTGAATATGAGAACAACACCGAGCACTAGCACCCATGATAATTCACGTGGTCTAGGAGCTTCAGCCTGCTTCTGAGCCCCAATATCACCTCTGTTGCCTTCTTTGACGCTAGCTATGCTTGTATTGACACATTTGGCTATCAAGTGTCGCCTAATTATCATCATTCAGCTGGCCCCGAAGACCGAGTGGTTCTCTTGTTGATCTCGGACTGAAGCTTCTCAGAACCTGTCGCTGCTGCGTCAGCGGCCTGGTCCTTGGCGTCTACCGCGCTGTCTTTAAGCTTCTTGGCGGCATCTTTGACCTGAGGAGGTGCCTTTCCGCTACCCATGGTGGCAAGACCAATGAGCAGAGCAAGGACAGTGACAACAAGAGCGCCAATGCCACCAGCAACCTCTGGAAGCATCTTGACAGCCTGGATAGGATCGTTCTTGGCGATGCTGTAGAAAAGATCGACCTTTTCGCGGACGAAGTTGATGGGATCTTCCTTGAAGGTAGTCTCGCCAGGCATCTTCGGTGGCTCCTCTGGCGTGGGTTTCGCGGCGTCCTCTTCGGCCTTCTCAATTTTTTGTTTGATGTCGAAGCTTTCATTCTTGAGTTTGTTGGCGTCCTCCAAAGAATGGCCAATGTAGATGTTGTCGAAGAGGATGTCGCTCTGCATGGTCCAAATCTCAAAGCCAATCTGCATACATTAGCATCTGAGACCTTAAATAGGGTCGAGGTGGCTTACAGCTCCCATTGGTTCGAATTTGGCCGGTGTCTTATCCTCAAAGTAATCTGGGTTGGCGATCTTCCTTGGCTTCCAGACACCTTTGTAGGCTGGATTATCGATGTACTCAGCTGACCACTTGCCCTTGTAGTCTGGGTTTCGCTTCGTGGGACGTTCCCATGGGCCGCACCCAGAAGCTTCTTCACACTTTGGGTTGGGTACTGTTGGTGGAATCCAGTCACCATCCTCCTCGTCATCCCAATCTTCGGGCTTCTCCGCCTCTGGATCTGGGATCATGGTGGGCTCATCATCAAGCCAGTCATCGGGCTTGGTAGCTTCTTCGTCAGGGATCTCGAACGGGGCATCTTCATCCCAATCTTCAGGCTTCTTGGCGTCCGGGTCAGGGATCTTTGCCTCGTCAACCCAGTCGTCAGGCTTGGAGTCTTTCGGATCATCGATCTCCTTTTCGGGGTTGACGGATGGGGTGAAGTCCTCAAGGAGGCTGCCACTTTTCTTGGATTCACCGTCAATCAGAATCTCAAAAGTGTTGTCGGCGTTGACAATGAGCGTGTACAACGTTGTGGTCTTGGTGATCTGTGCTGCTGGCGCGCTCTTGAGATGTTTCTCCTCGTATTCGCCGGTCTTGGGGTTCTTGTGTCTGAAGATGAAGTGGACCTACAACCGCCGTCAAAATTATGCAACTGGGATGCTTTGGTCGCGTGTGGTACCTTATTCGTAGCGCCACACTTATCAGGCCCGAACATGATTATGTATGGAGAAGCGTTTGAGAACTCCTCCCTGTGAAGCTTCTTGTTGTCCTGAAGAAGCTTCATATACGCCCCACCACATTCAAGACCATCTGGCTCATCACGTTAGCAAGGAAGGCTTCGCTAATGTGGATGGAGATTCCGGCTGACTTTGGAGCTTGACTTCATATTGAACGACAAGTGATTTGCCCTTGTTGTCGATCTTCTTGGGGAACTTGGCGGAAATGGCATGGTGAGCTGCAGGATTCTTGACAACAAGACCCTTGTCGCCCTCGATGGCCTTGAAGACAGATGGCTCTTCAACTGCCCATTGGCCAACGTAGGCCCACTCCTCGGTGGTCTTTGAATCTTCTTTCTTTGCGGATGAGGCTTTCCACCTCGACTCCCAGTCGTCTGTGAATTGCTCGAAGAAGGGCGCTTTGAGGTTCGTAGGCTATGTTGATCATTGAGCTTTGAGATTCGGTAGCCCAATGAACGTAGCACTTACGGTGAATGTAGGTTTTTCTAAGATTGAAGTGGTGGTCGCTTCCTCAATCGTAGTGGTCGATGAATCTGCTTCTCCAGCATCGTCCGCTCGCACGTTACCAAGCAACAATGCTGAAGAGTACAGAGCAGTAGCTACAGCTCTATTGGCACGCATCTTCGCAAGCACCTATGTCAGGCTGCGCCAACTATGACAATAGAATGAAAAGGATCAACAAATTCAGGCAATGAGTGTCCTCTGGTGATGTGTCAAGATATTTATTGTGCGAGGTGGCACTTATGTATGGGAACCCCTTCAAAAAGGCCACGATATACTTCTTTCGCAGCCAACCACGAATTTCCACTGCGGAGTCTCTTCCGCCTGCCGAATACGGCTAGTACTATTGGCGGCTCAATTTAGCGTGGAGGCTGGCTTGGCTGGCTGGCTGGATTTTGCTATTTTCGCACCTCTCAAAACCCACGCTGTCAGCTTGAAACATGCACAATTGTTTGAGCTTTACCCGCCAATAGCGAAGGCCAGATCGCCAAATATTCCCGAGCTCGTTGATGGCCTTTGAATTGGCTCCTTTGGTTCCATTTGATGAGGCCTTATAGGCAGCAAGATCCATTAGGTGTTCTCTAACACAGATCATGGACAATTTCAAGACCGAAAAGTTGGTTTCTGAGGCAGCAAAAGAGAATCCAGACCATCTGATCGTCTCTCATGATCCAGATCACCCTGCGAACCATATCTGCACGCTTTGCCGCGCCTTCTACAATCTCGGATGGGTCACTGGCACTGGGGGCGGAACCTCGATTCGCAAGGGGCCCCACATCTTCATCGCTCCTTCGGGTGTACAGAAGGAGCTTATGCACCCTCGTGATATCTTTGTCCTCGATTACGCTTCTCGTTGCTATTTGCGCACTCCTCCAGTGCTCAAACCTTCAGCTTGCACGCCTCTCTTTCTTGCTGCTTTCGATCGCGACGCAGGGTGTTGCATCCATACCCATTCCCAAGCTGCTGTTCTCGTGACTTTGCTGGTAGATCGACTGCACTCGCAGCAAGGCTTGAACACGACTGGTCAATGCTTTGAAATTGAAGAGATCGAGCAGATCAAAGGAATCCCGAAAGGACGGGGTAAACATGGAATGCTTGGATACCACGACCGGCTCAGGGTTCCGATCATTGAGAATACTGCCCACGAAGAGGATTTGACATCCAGCCTTGAAGTGGCGATGGATCAGTATCCTGATACATATGCTGTTCTTGTGAGACGCCATGGTGTCTATGTCTGGGGGGATAATGTGCAAAAAGCGAAGACGCAATGTGAAAGGTAAGCGGCCTGGAGCATTTTGGCGTCCACAGATCAACTAATCGGTCCAGTCTGGACTATATATTTCAACTCGCAGTCGAGATGCATAAACTAGCTCTTCCATGGACCAAGTAAATCACCAGGGTATCGATTTGCATCTACGCCGTCTCTGTCAAGACAAGCTTTCGCCCAGGTACAACTGTCAAAAGGGATATCTAATTCGCCATCTCGCAAACCGCGGGCGACTTGTTACTTTTCCTCGTGCTTGTGATGACCAACACCAATCTTATCCTTGACCTTGTCCACCAGACTTTCCTTGCCCTCTTTCTCCTTATGGATGTTTCCCTCACCACCACGCTGCGGTAATCACAAAACCCCAAGTCAGCCATCATCAACCTTTGACAAGGCATTTCAGCGTCATAAAATCCAATACTTACACCTGTATGATAGTTCTCATATCCGGTACCTTCCCCAGCATGACGCATCGCCGTCTCGGGAATGACATCGGCATCTCCTGGCTGTTTATTGATTGCCTTGACACGAGGAGAGTCGATGTTTCCAACACCGCCTCGCTGAAATAATCTCGCGCATCAGCTTCGGTTTTCGCCAAGGGCAATCATGGTCCTGCTTACGCCTGTGGAGTATGCGCCATCTCCCTGGTTGCCTACAGGTCCTTCGCGCGTGATCTCACCATCAACGTAAGTATTTTCATCACGGGCAATGTTGCCAGCGCCCCCGCGACCGTGCGAGGCAAGAGGATCATGATGTGAAGACATGGCTCCCGCTTAAGTTATTCTTTTTTTGAGTACTGCTCTTGAACGAATCTCCTCGCTTGTATCTGGGATGGGAAATGGTCCGCAAGTTTTAAGATATCCAAAAAGCCAGGAGGTAAAAGCGACAAGGCTTGTGCTATTTATTCAAGCGCTCAAGGCCCGCGCTCTTTCCATTTGTCGTTGTTATTTGTCCCCCAAAACCAGGCACCCGGACAAAATGACGTGACCAGGGGGCTTGGTGAGCGTTTGCAGTGAACCAAAGCCATTGAATCCCATGTGGCCCCTAAGCCCCGCGCCAAGACTAGTCGCCAAAAATAGGCGATGTTAGTTGGTGGTGTATGAAGCCGCTTCGTCAGAACAGAACCAACAAACGGGTGCACGTGGGCATTTTGAAGAACAGCAATTGAAATCAACCAGTGAGATATGAGACCCAAGAGCTCCTGGAGAAGAGGTAGAGGACTTTGTACATTGGAGAGGCTGATAATAGGAACAAAGCCCCACACGCTTTACCAAGAGCGCCACCAGAAGGCATGCCGTTGCAAACGTTATGAACCCCAAGGAATTTCGCGTAAAGACGGTCATTATCGTAGCGTCTTTTCCATGATAACGGTCTCCTACTTTTGCGGTGCAGGAGCGGCCCCACCGGTCGTCGGGAAACCCATGAAAACCTTAAAGGAATCGTAGATACCCCATTCTGCAGCCACAATCAGTCACAAGCTCAATCTGAAGACGAATAACGATGACTTACGCAATGAGGTCAAGGTGCCGATCATGAATATTCTGAGCACGAGCCCGTTCCAAAGGCCGCCGAACCCGATATCGCCATAGATTCGTTTCATAGCTCCGCCAAAAGCCTCTCCTGGTTTCCGATTGGCATTGAGCTTGCTGACCATGACATCTGCCGGGTGAGAGACAATGGCGCACAGGATACCAGCTAATCGCAATGTCAGTCCTTGATCAATCAAGGAGTATCATGAGGATGGCATACCAGCGTAACCGGCAGCGAATGAGACAACGGTCTGGACGCCTTTGCCATACTCGGCCTTCTTCCTTGGCATTTGATCGTAGATCATCTCAACGATCGTTTCGAAAGAGGCGAACTTCATCATCGTGTAGGGAATCTGGCGACCCCAGAGCGGGTAGAGGCCTTTGAAAAGACTACGTTTCCTCTTAGCTAACAGACCTCGTAGCTGGGGGGACTATGCGCCAGAAGGCCTCACCCAGCTGTACCCTCTTTACCCGTGATAGTGGAGATACCAGAGAAAGTGCCAGTCGCGAAAGGAGGAATCGTAGTCTGCATGCGGACCTTGACGGCCTCGAACGGACATAATGCGATATCTGCAAGGAATTCCGCAGAGGCACTGCCAGCCAAGTAGATGGAGGTCTTGTAGCGGTGAGCGATATCTTCTCCGGCCAAGTCTGAGTAGAACTTCTTGAAGAACTCATAACCGCCGTATTTGAAGGCACCTTGGGCCTGGGCCTGGGGTCAGCATCGAGCGCGGTAGCGCCTCAATGAGGACATACAGAGTACCCGAACAGGGTGGGCCCCCATCCTGTATAGATGCCACGCAACCCTTCGGCCCGACCAATCTTGCCCCACGCCTCAAAATTGCCCTTGTATAGCTTTGGGTCGACCTGTCTCCGGCATTTGACCAGATCCATTGGGGTGACACCAGCATGGGTCAAACCCTGCCTCCCATCATGAGATACTTTTAATGTTCGTGCTGCTCAAGAGATACCCACGCAAGCGATCAAGCCTCCAAATGTACACGCGGCATAGTATTTGGGCGAGTAGAGCTCCATTTGCTCCGTCTTCGCTTGTGTTGTCGAGCTCGCCTTCTGTATCTCCTTTTGCGCTTCCTGGCCCAGGGCGGAGGCTTTACCTTTGGCGTCTTCGGCCACACTGAAAGCTACCGCGGGAAATCTTGATGGCTCGGGCATGCGTGGTTCTTGCCATTGGTCTGCATGGCTGAGAGGATGTCTCGAAGTGAAGGTGTCCTTGATGGTCGTCGAGCTTGGGAATATCGCCATGGCGGTGCTCTTAAGAAGTTGTTAGCATGCATAAATAACCGGGCTATTGCATTGTCAGTCTCACCTAGGTACCAGAAGGCTATACAGCCGGATCGATGTGTCCAACGGATTGCACGACCAGCGTGAGAGGAAAAATGAGGGACATATCGGAGATCAAAATATTCTAAACTTGGACGGCGGGGCAGCTCCAAAACGGGCCGGCGGCAAGAAGTGACGTCCTTTTTATATATCTAGTTTGGCGCAGGGATTACTATGGTATCAGACCCTCAAAGGACCCTAACTTTCTTTAACATTGATCTAGGCACGCACACAGCTACCGCAGAATTGCGCCTGCTGACAGCCAGGAATGACAGGGCCCTTGAGCGACTGAGAAGATGGCCTCGGCCCCGCTCCCCAACGGCGATGCTGGTGGCAGAATCCCCCCTTCGGCATGGGCTGCTAAGTACAGAGGCGTAAGATTTTATTTCATGCTTATGGCTGTGTTGGAAGTCTGACATTGACATCGCCCCTTAGGCCACCGTGGAAGACCTCGATCCCCCACCCGCCCTCTCCGTTAACCCCACCGCCCCTATCTCCACAGCCTTGATGAGCGCCTACGAGCGCGACTACACCCACCTCACCGTTGTGTCCGAGGATACTCGTGCCTTGCTTGGCTATCTCTCGATCCCTCGTCTGAAACAATCGCTCAAAGAAGGTCTTGTAAAGGACTCGGACTTGGTACAACAGGCCATGCAGAAGTTTAGGAGGAAGGGGAAAGTATACAGGGTCATTACGATGAACACGCCCCTGGAGGAGTTGGAGGCGTTTTTCAATGGAGGGGTGGATGGCAGTAGCGGAACGCAGGATTTCGCCGTGGTGACGGATGAGACAAGGAGGTTTGTGCTGGGTGTTGCTACGAAGGGGGATCTTGAAGAATTTGTCAGGAGGAGGCCGTGATGGTGGATGAGAGTATCGTGCATAGCGTGGGTTATCGAGCGTTTCATCTGAGTCTTGCATACTTCTTTGGTGAGCTCGTTTCATTGCATGAATAATTATAGGCAAACATCATGAATCGTGGAAGACAAATCGTATTTTACGTTGCGGTCGGTCATTCACTTTGGCTAGGTCCAATCTCAATTTCTGGATCAAGTTTCAAGAACGTTCTGAAGTAGGCGATACAGTCCAGCTATCTGAATGGCCCAAGGACACCGTTTTCTCAACCGAAAAACATCCCAGATCTCGGATAACAGATCTATCTGCCACCTAGGACTGAATACGTAGCAGTGCGAAGCAAGCATGGCGGGAGGGAAAAGTCAGAACATCATTGAGGACAATGCAGATATTGGAACAAATGACAATGACGTGGCGGCCTCGAATAGCCAATGCAGAGATACCGGTGGATCAGGCTCGGTGGAACATGCTTCTGACATTGATCAGTACGACATGATCTGCATGTTCACGGTCGATCAATATAGACAGGATGATCCCAATCAAGCGCCAGGAAACGAAGCTGCCTCCCAAATCAACGTTTTCACAGTCCGCCCGCAGGAGATCTGGAAGAAATTCCAACGCTATTATCGTATCATTTGTATGTCTGTCCCTGGATCATTGATCGTACAGGAATTTATCGAGCTCACCGCCCTCCTTCAGATCTCAGCGAAGAGTACACTCTACAAGACGACATCATCATCCACGATCCCACCTTCGCACCTACCTACGAGCGCATCGCTCGCATCCTTGAGCTCCGCTGCTTCAAAAACGATCACGCCGTGCTTCGCATCTCCAAGTACCAATTCATGTCGGAGCAGGACCCCAAATTGGCATCAGTCTTGGGAAAGCAAAGGCAGAACCTTGGCTTGGGACAGCTGAGCCATAATGAGGTGGAGAGGCAGCTAGTTGCTACGAATGAAATGGCTGTGATCAATGTCTCTGTCATTAAGAGGCGGGTGGATGTGACCCATGTAAGGCCGGAAGAGGGTGACCGTGTGCCGGATAGTGGCTACTGGTGGACACATACTTTTGATGCTTTTACAAATGATTTCAATTGAGGTTTTGACATGCTAATGATCGCAACTTGCTGGATAATGGATGTCGTGATCGAGTACTCGTCCTTGTTTCATTATGGATGAAAATGGTTTATAGTTTCTGGCAGTGGACTCAAACCTTTCAACGCAAATTCGAGTATCTTTATAAACACTTCGACTTTGGGTGCTAATAGCTGCGACAATTGTTTACAGGTCACTGAAGTGTTTGTATGTCACATTTTTCACAAGGTGCAGTATCGTGGCAGTGCACTTTCGTCATCCTTCAAGCTGACTTGGTCATATCTTTCTTCCATTGTTTTCTCAACTCAACACCACAATTCGCGTTTCGTATATTTACACAATCTTCTCATCCCATTGTTGGAACCACCCTGCCACACTTCCCTAGACCGCATCTCAATGGGTTTGCGTGACCGGCTTCTCGGCCGTGAGAGCAAGAGTACCTCTAGTTCATCCAGTGCACAAAAGGCACCACCAGTGCCAAATGCATCGAAACCCCAGATCTCAAATAAGATCAATGCGGTGTACTACCCCAACTGGCGGGTCTACCGCCAACAGCCCCCTTCGTCGATGAATTTGCGTCATATCACCCACATCTTTTACGCTTTTGCTTGGTAAGTTCCCTTGAGATGGAAGCAGAATCGTACCCTGCAGAGCTCATCTCAACGGACATGTATACCCGGTCATTAGCATACTCCTCCCACCTCCCCTCTCCATGCCCATAAGAAAGCAGACTGCCTCTCTCTCCCCCTCTCTGTCAACATCCGCTGGCCCTCCGCTCCGTCCACAACAAAAGCCACCCACACAAACCACTGACAAGCTCTCTAAAGGGTGAAGCCAGACGGCACAGTCTACGTAACCAACCCCCCTCCCCCCCACACCACCACCAAATAGTACTAAAACACCAGCGCACGCGTCCCCAGCTCTCGGACGAATACGCCGACACCCAGATCCCCATCCCATCTACTAACACATCCGGCTGCCTCGCCGACCTCCTCCACTCAAAGCGCCACCACCCCCACCTCCGCACCGTCCTCTCCATCGGCGGCGGCGGCGACGGTACCACCACCCAGGGCTCCGGTTCCTCCTTCGCCATCGCCACCGCGGCCCCATCATCCCGTTCCCGGTTCGCGAGCACGGCCCGCGCGCTGTGCGATCGGTATGGCTTCGACGGCGTGGATGTCGATTGGGAACACCCTTCCTCCTCGGCCGAGGGTGTGGCGTACCTTTCCTTACTCTCCACGCTCCGGCAACCGGAGGGTTTCCCGGTCGCGCAGGGGTGGCTACTCACGTCCGCGCTGCCAGCGTCGGCGGCGGGGGGCGAGTGGGGGGTCCTGCGGCACATCGACCTCGCGGCCGCGGGCCAGCTGCTCGATTGGATCAACCTGATGGCATACGACTTCGCGGGACCCTGGACGGACGCCGCGGGCCACCATGCGCAGCTGTGGACGCCGCCGAGGCCCCACGCGCAGGATGCGGTGGTGTCCGGGGAGAGGGCGGTGGAGTATTTTGTTGCGCGCGGGGTGGATAGGGGGAAGGTGGTGCTGGGGGTGCCCTGCTACGGCCGGGTTTTCAAGGGCGCCAAGGGGCCGGGGGATGCGTTTGGGAAGGTCGGGGAGGAGGAGGGTGGGGTGGTGGAGTATAGGGAGGTGGTGAGGAGGGGTGCGGATGTGCTGTGGGATGCTAAGGTTGGGGCCGCGTGGTGTGTAGATGGAGAAGGGTGGATCAGTCTCGATGACGCTAGGTGTGTGACGGCGAAGGGGGGGTTTGTGAAGGAAAGGGGTTTGGGTGGGTTGTTCTTCTGGACGGGGACGGGGGATGTGGAGGATGGGGACAGCGAGAGGAGTCTGGTGAGGGCTGGAGCGGTAGCGATGAGAGGGTGAATCGATGAGATGGTGACAAGTAGAGTGATGAGCCAAGAAGATTCTATTCCGCGTCTCTAATGTCGCCCTCACTTTTTTCGCCTTGAAAAGGACATTGATACTGTACAGCAACGTCGCCTCCCGCGGTACTCGGGTAACAAACCTGTTCTCAGCACGATGCGGCCACTTCCCCCACAGATGCAACCACAATGCAAAACGTACCCAAACCACCTCGCCATGCATCATAAGTCGATCACGCATATACATCCGGTCTTTCTCCTTATGCAGGCGTATTCGGTCTGTGACCTTTCCAGGGGGTAATTTAAACCTTGGCTCTGGCACCACTCAGGGGCATCCAGCCTTGGCCGTTGGGCACTTTCGGCCTTCCAAAATTCTCGTCCAAATCCAAAATGATTTTCAATGCATTTCGGCTGCGCAAATATGGCAACGGCGCTTTCGCCTCCTTGAGACCCAGTGCTGGCTCAACATGGCCCGAGGGACCTTCATCCCCGCCACTCCCCGGCATCGGGAGTACCTTCTGCAAAACTTCATACCCTGCCAGCGTGAAGCCGAATTGTGGCGAGGATCTCAGCACGCGGGCGGGTCCGCCTTTGAAGAAAGCCTGGAAGCCTTCTTGCTGATATATGGACCTTGCACATTGCCGCAGGGAGGTGTAGCTGGCCTCCCCTTTCCTGGCTTCGACCTGCAGGCGCGTTTTGATCACATCGCATGGTGTCGTGAGATAGGCGGCTGGCATGCCCGCGATGGCGCCGGCCGTTAGGAGTTGCATGACTCCGAGCTTCTTCGTCTGGCTTTCGCCAAAGAAGTCTCGTTTCAGGTGGTTGTAGGTTGGGAAGTAGATGCCGGAGAAAGGCACGTCACGCAGCAGGCACGCAGAAGCTCCCTTGTAAAGACCCATCAGACCGAGATTGCGTACGATCCACATGGCGGAGCGCTTCTCGACTCCTTCGACTGATTTGGCTACCTCGCCCTGGACTTGAAGGCGGATCTTGACAATTTCGAGAGGATTGGTGAAGACCTAATGATTTGATCAGAATCCCAACCAAAAATTGTGACATGCGTCATGCGTGCTTGCGTACCACTTGACACGCCCCAGCTGATGCTCCTGAAACCACCTCGCTCGGCCACCATATTGCGCCGGTTTTGGGATCGCTGAAATACCCCCTCAGAAGGTCATTGACGGTCAGCTTAATGGCCTTTTCAGGCGCTACACCAACAAGCTGTGGCAGCACACCAGAGTACAAGCCTCTTGGTCCCTCGTTCTTGATGACCTTTCTTGCGCAGTCTATTGAGTTGCTGTACATCAATTGACCGACCCTCCCACTCCTCTGATTCTGCATTCTCGTCTTGACAAGATCGATCGGATAGACCATGAAGGCGCCGAATGCGCCTGCTATGCTCCCGAGGGTGAAGTGATGGACCGATTCGAGCACGCTGTGGAGTATCTTTCTGGTACCGGAGATGGCCTTGTCAGCAGCCTCCTTTGCCGCTCCGGTAGCTTCAATCCCCAGCGCGTAGGCACTTTGGTATGAGGAATCCAACACTTTCGCAAAATCTTGTAGAGAGAGCCGACCTGAGGCAGCGTCAAGGCCAGCAAAGTGGAAAAGGATGTCGGCCTCCATGGGCGTGAAGAGAGAGAACCTGGTGATCCTGGCAGCCTCATTGAGAAAGTCTGTTCTCGTAATGGTGCCATCATCACTCTTTTCGGTGGCATTACGTATTATCAAGTCTACCAAGTCCATCTCTCTGATGACATTCTGGAAAGCTCGGACATTGGCATAGGATATCTTGCTGCCGGTGGAGATATTGCAGAGGGTTTGCAGGTTTTCAAGTATGTGATCGGAGAGCTTATGCCGTGCGGTTTCGAGGATGATCCGCTGGAAGTCTTCGGGTTCTATGTAGCCATCTTTATCTTTGTCGAAGGTCTGGAATGCCTGCCGTATCCTCTCGCCCTGCAAGCCCCGTAGCATCTGAGAAAATTGGGGGTACGTGATATCATGGCGGCGCTTCCTCGACCCGACATACAAGGAGGCCCATTCGCAGTTCCAGTCGAACGGTATGCTTTCTTGACCCTTGTTCTGGGAATACAGCCGGTGGAAATCATCGTACTTGATCGTGCCCGTTCCATCCTCGTCGAAGAGTCGAAAAGCAATCTCGTACTCGGCATCTGGCTTTGCTAGCAGATGTTCAAATGAGGTCCAGTCGCGTAGTGTTATGCGCCCTGTTCTCCTTCGATCTGCGACGTGAAACAGGATGGCATACTGTTCACGCTTGATTTTATGCTAGATGGCCTCGTGAGTCAGTCCAAGGAAGCCTTCCCCGCATGGCAACGCTTTGAGCAGCGTACATAATTCTCCGTGCTTGGAGCAATGGCATTCACGAAATCGTCCTCAGTCATGTACCTGTCGCCAGAGGCCTCATCGTTCCTTGAATTGCGGTCAAAGTTTAACCTGGACTGGATGGAGAGATTGGGCTCAATTTCGGTGCCCAGGAGAGTCTCTTTGACGACAGCTTTGGCGGTCGCCATGCTCTCATACAGATGTGACCTTGTTGCCAATCTTATTGCTTTTCCATGATGGTTGCAGGGTTCTTGAAGGCAGAAGGGGAAATTCTACGTCCGCAATCTTGGCTTCCGGTGGTCCTATCTGCAGAGTGAATGGAATGGTAGAGTTGTGCAAGAAGGGGACTCGCATCAAAGATGGTTTTCAATGGCTTTTTGAATATAGCAAAAAAACCACTGATGCCGCCTCCCAAGACATACTTGGGCAAAACTCCATGTTTGGGAAGATTCCTAGCATAACAGAGCATCAATTTCGAGCTCCATGAACTTCAAATTCAAACACGGCTCCGTTTCCGCGTTGCGGGTCGTCTGCTGATTGGTCTGTGGCTTTTCGCGCATTTTCAAACGCATTATTACCTTCAACACAAGCCAAACGGCTGGGTTTGAGAGTATTTACACGCGGGTTCTTCAAGTGCATGTTCACTGCACGCGTGCGATGTCGTGTGCTCGGCGCAATATCCAGGACCTCTCATGGGCATACTAGAGATCGGCGCAGTTTACTGACACTCGCGATCGAAACATCGTGGTAAGGGTTTCCGGAGAAACATTCAAAGCAAAGGGTTCCTGATCAAAATACAGTGACGATACATGCGTTGCAATATTGGAGAAGGGCAAAGATGGAGGAGCGGTGCTCCACTTTCATGAAAAGATAACAGCAGACAACAGTGCCTTCGCTGGAATTCATCCCGCAATAGCGGTCGAGTCTCATCAGCGAAGCCTTCCTGGTCTGGTTGCCAAAAGCCTCAAGAGCCTCCCAGATAGCTCTCCCAGTGGTCTCGAGATTCTCTCAGCAAGTAACATCAAAATCCAGTCAAGTGTGGCTGAATGGACCACAAAGCAGAAACCTAACTTCATCTCCGTTACTCGAGGGCCCGGCATCTCCGCGTCTCTTGCCACAGGCCTGGATTGCGCCAAAGGTCTCGCTGTAGCATGGCAGATCCCTTTCGTAGGCGTGCATCATATGCAGGCACATGCCCTCACCCCAAGGCTGGTTCATGCGCTTGACGGACCGCAAGCAGAGAGAACGGAACCTAACTTTCCCTTTTTGACAGTCTTGGTCTCAGGAGGTCACACGCTCTTGGTCCATACCCGAGACCTGTGCGACCATGCAATACTTGCAGATACGACGGACATTGCGATAGGGGATGCGCTCGATAAGATGGCAAGATCCATACTGCCACGTGGCATGCTTGATGGCCAAGAGATCATGTACGGTCGAGTACTGGAGCATTTCGCATTCACGGAGACGGCGGAGAAGTTTCCGTATGAGGCTCCTCCGTCTAGGGCTACAGAAATAATGCCGAGAATGACTCAATGGGGTTGGGCCCTTCCGGTACCGCTGGCGCAAAGCAGAAAGATGCATTTTACCTTCTCAGGCCTTGAAACTGCTGTCAAGAGAGTCTGCGAGCAAAGAGTGAGGCACATGGAGGAAGCCGAACGGGTCGAGATGGCAAGAGAAAGCATGAGGGTAGCTTTTGAGCACCTCGCCATGAGGGTTGCATGGGCGCTCTGTGATCTGAGAGCCCAGGGGCAGGAAGTACCCGCTGTAGTCATGAGCGGGGGGGTTGCTAGCAACGGCTTTTTGAGAGTAATGTAACTTCACCAACGCACGTGCACGTTGCAGATGTAGACTAATAAGTTTGCGTAGTTTGCGGAGATACTTGGATACTCACGGTCTCGATAGCGTCCGACTCATCTTTCCTCCGATCGAATTGTGCACCGACAACGCTGCCATGATTGCTTGGGCTGGCATGGAAATGTATCAGCAGGGATGGACAACCGGACTTGGTTGCAGAGCAATGCGCAAATGGTCCCTCGATCCTCAAGCCATGGATGGGGGCATACTCGGAGCCTCGGAATGGAATCAGTCAGCACAGGGACAGGTAGGATTAGGCTAGAGTACGAGGTCATGAGGAGCTAGGGATGAAACATGAAACAAGAAACAACTGCCCAAAGTCTGTAACTCGATGCAAGCTGTGCCGTGTATCTCTGACACGGGGGAGCTGGTTTCAAGACGAGGCATCGAAAAATCAAACGACTTTGTCTAGAATGGGAAATCCTTGCCAGTCAGCGGAGATCATCCTAACCTTGATTATTGCTCAAGAAGATGACCGGTGGGCAACAGATGGTGCCCTAATGAGTAGTGCACGAGGTGATGAGGGGCAGGTAGAACACAGTAGGCAGGCAGTGCAACTGCCGGGCATTAGGCTAAATACGATAGGAGAATCACACCGACCATGATGCATGAGGTGGGTCAATATTGGTGGGGAGAGTCGGGATAGGAGGCTCTTTCGAATTCGGAGGCGGTGCATGCAGAACATAACGACATCATGCATATCTAACCACGAGGTTCTCACATGCCACCAAGTGTTCTGAAACATAGTGTTAAATGTCTGAGGAGAAGCGCGTCAAGTTAGCCCGCTTGCTGCGGTTTTGCTGCACCACATGCCTACTCCTTACGTGCCAGGCTTCTGCATGAATACTAAGGCCAATTGCTAGCGAACTCTCGGAGTCGGAGGACCAGATGAAAGCACTGCGTGTCTGTTCAGCCCATTTGGTCCCTTTTTGCGAGATAGTACGACAGCGATCTTCAGGGGGGCGAAAGCCAAACATCTACTGCATGGTGATGGCGATTGACGCTGGAAAGATCCGCTTAGGTCTGCGTCCATGAGGGGGACCCTGGAGCCTCCAATAATTCAGAACCCACGCGGTAGTGGGTCCTTGGTCAGCGTCAGTGGACCAATGACATACCACATCATGATTGATTTATTTATGAATCGCAAAGCCACAGCGAAAAGAAAAAGATCTAAAAGCGGGATAATTTCACAGACACGATTTGGGGGGGATTATTATTATGCTTAGAAATCTAAAGATAGACACTGATTTTGCTTGTTGCGGTTAGCCGATCAGATAGTTCCCGAGGTAAGCGCCTGTCATCACCTTAATTCTCACGACAAACCCCACCTCGCCCACTTTTGAACCATTCACATTCCATGAATCCACCAAAATGACCGCACTGGTCGCTCGCCTTACGCAAACAGTCATTCCCATAGTGGCCCTCTCGGTCATGATCAGGTACAAGTGACCTCGACCCCTGGAACCCTTTGCTCGATATAACGCTGTTTCAGACTTTAGCCTCAAGTGCCAAAGATATGTTTCCAAGAATACCCTCTCGCGTTAAGCTTCTATCACCGGCCTCTGTCATTGATAATGCAGCGAAAAAATACACACCGTATTCCTGACCACATGGGGTTCCCGATGCAACTCCATTATAAGTCATTTTTACTTCGCCTCAACTGTTTACATCCTGTTCTCCTCCTGACATAGCTCCACTGCTTGCATGCCCAGAGCCTCGAGCCTTTTCCTTCTCCTACCTTTTTCTTTCATACTAACTAAGCCTCTCACTGTATCCTTTTCTGTCATCATATATCCTTCGCTAATACTTAGTTTGGACGTTCGCTACCACACAAGCACTTCCTTTCACTCTCTACAAATATAAAGCATACTTGCCACTCGTTTCTTTCGTCGATCTTCTTCCTATATCGTCACTTGCTCCGTGTCCATTGTCTCTTGGCAAGGGTACATCCTATCAACGCTCATCTTTCAACCGACCATCCGTCACCAGCATGCCAAAGGCCTCTAAAACTACCAGCACTAATCACCGAAGCCTACCGTATCCAAGACTCAATACACCACCAATGCATCAACCAGCTACACCCCCAGACTCGGTACTTCAAGAGCGTCCAAAGATGCCGGATAGATCAATCCCCACTGCAGCAACGACATGGTTGTCCGACCAAGATGACATCTTAATGCGAGCTCGACAACAAGGAGAGAACTGGCAACCGATCGCGACCAAATACTTTCCAGAGAAAAGTGGCAATGCCTGCCGCAAGCGTCATGAGCGGCTCATGGAGCGACGGAATACCGCTGACTCGTGGGATGGTGCCAAGTTGGCAAGGCTCGCTGTCGCTTACAATGACTGTCGCGAGCAGATGTGGAAGACCTTAGGTCATAGTCTGGGTGAAAAATGGCAGGTCGTTGAGGCAAAGGTGAGCTATCTCTAACATCGATGCCATTTATGATGCTCATGAAGGGTTCGCAGTGTATGGAGAAGGGTCTAAAGAACCTTCAGAATGCTGCCCGGAATGCCGCCAAGGCCAAGCGCCCCCACGATGAGAGCAATCAGCTCCGAGAACATTCCTATTCTGAGAACTCTTTCGGTGTTCAGCGGTCTCGCTCACTTTCAGACGATCTTGGCTCAGAACAAGGCAGCGGGCCTGGACCAGACTATTCACCTTTTGAAAAGCGACCACGCGTGAGTACCAACGAGGAAGACCGCCCTCCCTACTCAATTGAGTTTCATACGCCCAATCGTACCTTCAGTGGCAGCACCACTTCCCTCTCTGTTACCGGTGTTACGCCTACCATGTCCGCTGCGCCAGTGTTTCCCTTTTTCGCCCCCAGTCCGACCGAGGATACACAGCCGCGGCCTCCTGTAGTAGATTACCAAGCTCCTGAATCAAGTACAACACTGCCGAGCTTCGGAGAACTAGTCGGAAATCGTCCCTATTCCAGCCTGCCCAGTCAGATTGCCGAGAAACGACTGCCGAGGCACCCGCCACACTCTCCCAGCTAGTAGGCGCCTGTCACCACGGCGCATTAGACATTGCTCCTGGAGTATTCTAATTGACCAGCCTCTTCTCTGGATTCACTTGTGCTACTACTAAAGATTCACCTGTACTACTATACGAAAATGGGCGCTTCGACGTTTGGGTGCTACTAAAGGACGCATAATGGACGGTACGTGTTATGAATAATTGTCTGTACGGACCACGAGGTATGGACGGGATCTACGAGTGTATGCATTGCTTGTCTGCGTTTGGGCCAATGAGGTCTGCATTGCCATGGCTGGTGGCGTTTCGGCTGTACGAGTATTATGTCAAAACACTGTAATTTTATGGCCTTCGTTTACATTTTTCCTTTCCAAGAGTCACCGAAGAAGCGGATGCATTCTCCATTATCTAGCCACGGCCTTGCAGAGCCCCGTTTATTGCGCATTAGCGAGCGGAAAGACTGCCAAATCGTGTACATTACTACATCCGACACAGAGCAAAGCACAGCAAAAGCAGATGAATGCAAACGGTCAGCTCCGTTACATTTGGCTGACTCCTACGCCGCCGGTAGTCAGCTTCTTCGAAGCGTCCTTGCATGGCACAGACTGCAAGCTCTACATACACCTCCCTGCATAGTACTCATGCAAATCGTTTAAGGCAATGGTCGTATCTGCCCTGCAAGAAGCTGCAGATCATTATTACATACATGCATGACCATTCCATCACATGGTCCATGTAATTCCTCAGGCTAGCTGGTTGTCCTCGATCATGCAATCCCCTTCCCAACAAAGGCTCATACCACTTCGATACCCCACAAATAGCTTATCCCTGTTGCCAACCTATCATCCAATCATAAAAATTCACGCACGCATGCTATCCCAATGAAATCGCTCTCCAATGGGGAGGGGCGCGCTATGGTGCCCCGAAACCCCTCATCGACGGTCCTTGCCTCCCCAATCCATTTCCTTCCCCGGTCCAACCGCACTACTATCCACCAATGCCTTTCCCCCTCACCAGCCTTTCCCCTCTCTTTTTCACATCCCGATCATCCCCCTTCCTCACTCCCACCCCTCCTGGACCTCGGCCCTCCACCGCGCCAGCATGACAGCACCCCTGTCCCCATAACACTCCCTCGGCAGCGGACTCACGCATTTGACCTCGGCTTCCTCGCGGAAGGAGACCCGTTTCACTACCTTGGCCCTCTTGCTGCTGCTGCCTGTCACTGCCGCGTCGAAGGCGGTGCTCGTGGATGAGGGCGAGAGGATGGATGACTGGGGCGATGAGGATGCGGTGAAGGTTGATGATGGGGTGGTGGAGATGGAGAGGGTGAGACGGGGGCGGCGGGGGGAGAGGCACGCGGAATCCAGCGAAGACGAGGTGGAGGAGGAGGAGGGCTTGAGGGGCATCATTAGGGAGAGGCGGGGGCGGGGTGGGGCGGTGGTGGAAGTGGTGGTTGGGTTGAGCATTGTATTATTTTTTTGGTTTTCAGGAGATATATCGTAGGAGATGTGGAGTTGTCTGGAGCGGGACTGCACAGGAGGTGATTTTGGTGGGAGAACCGGACTTGCTGGGCCAGCCAGCTTTCAAGGGAGGGAGAGATATTGAGAGCGAAAGGATGATTGTATTCGAAGCAGTACGAACCAGACCACGCAGACAACAACGAAAAGGATCGAGAGACGAAGAAAAGAACTTCATATATCACACTTGAGAGCGATCACATCACCGTTCCCCCGGGCCCCATCCCTCACCATCCTCGCTGTGGTTGGCCACAGGGTCCCGTGGAGGAAGAAACCCCCCACCAATCAAACACCGCGGAAACACCCAAGCGCCGCAGGTGATAGCACTTGCAGGGGTGCTTATGCGTGCGATTTCACAAAAGGCTGATAGATGATTCGCTCTCCAGAGGCGGCGAGGCCACGCGAGGATTCTCATAGGCCGGTCTCGCTGCATTGATCTGCGGGGTGCTGAAAGATTGGGGGAAGGTGAAGTCGCTGTTGCCATTTTTGGAACAGGGGGGAGGGTGGACGGTTCAATCTCGGTCGAACATTCCTTAGCGTGCCTGGCGAGCGAGACCAATTCCGGTCCTTGCCACGGACATAACGTCAAACATCCTATGTCCCTTATGACATATTAAAAGGAGTTACTTCGCCGATTTGAGTATGAGTAAGAGCCTCATATGGCTAAACAATACTGAGTGACGGCAGTGGCCGTCGATCAAGGAAACCGCTGTACAGTCCAAATTCCATAATGCTACAGGAGGATGCACTTTCTGCGAAACCCTCGCAGAAAGATCTAGCCGTCATGATGATAACGTTGCAGGGTCTCAGGTGAACGCGAAAAGCAGCCGCCTTGTCATTTTCGTCTGGCTTGTCCCTGGCCCCGGCGAGTTTTCACCACATTGCTGTCCGGGTTACCTCCAATCCAGGATTCTCGCCTGGTGTGATTTTAGTCTTTGCCAAAAGGGTTCTCGGATTTGGAATAGGATCCTAGCACATGCTTGTTGGTGTCAACTGAGGGAGAATCTGTTATCAGATAGACCAATGCCACGAAAAGGCTAAGCGCCTTCAGACTAGCAATCCGTTCTCCGACATGAAGTGGCAATGATAAACAGCGCACTGTCTTGACATATCCGGCGGACCCGGATATGCAGTGGAGTGGACTCGGTGGATTGCCCCACGGTCTCGTCCGAGGCAAGCTGTATTACACATATAAAGGGAGCCACATTCAACCGCTTTGAATGGCTCTTCCAATCCACAGAAAACACCATCCTTGACTATCCCATACCCATTCAATAACATTCACAAAAACAAACAACAATGGCCGGCAAACTAGACGTCCACACCCATGCCCTCCCCGACTTCTTCCACAAGCCACTCCTCGCTGTAGGTCGTGACGCTACCGGTGTCCCTATGATCGAATGGTCCATGGAAGACACCAAAAAGATGAACGCCAAGCTCAACATCGGCATTTCCATCCTCTCCCTCAGCGCCCCCGGTCCTGATGTCTTCTCCGACAGGGGAAGCGCCCGCTCCCTCGCCCGCCAATATAACGAATGGGCCGCCGGCATCACCAAAGCCCACCCTACCCATTTCGGCTTCTTCGCCGCTGTACCTAGCCTGCACGACTTCGAGGGCAGCCTCGCAGAGATCCGGTATGCACTGGATATCCTCAAAGCCGACGGCGTTTGCCTCTTTACTAGCTACGATAGCCAATATCTGGGTGAGGAGATCTTCGAGCCCGTCTGGAAAGAGCTCAACGACCGCGCCGCCATCGTTTTTATCCACCCGACCATGGCTAAGGGGTCACATTTGGTCAGTACGAGCTTACAACCACCCTCCTTCGACTTCGCCCATGAGACGGGGCGGACGGCCGCGCACCTTATCCTGACGGGCATGAAGCGGAAATACGCGGACACGAAGATCATCCTCTCACACGGGGGCGGGACGCTACCCATCCTATCGGAGCGGCTCGCGATCTCGGAGTCGCATCGCTTCCTCAACACGCTCGAGGGGAGTGGGCCCAAGACGTATGAGGCAATCCTTGAAGATACGAAATCTTTCTACTTTGATCTCGCCCTGGCGGGGACGCCGAACGTGTTGGACATGCTGTTGAAGTGGGCGCCCAAGGGGCACGTGCTGTATGGGTCGGATTACCCGTACGCTGATGCGGAGGCGGAGTTCAACACCGGGAAGCTGGCGGAATATGACATGCCGGATGGCGTACGGGAGGAGTATTATGTGGGGAACGGGCTGGCGTTGTTTCCACGCTTCAAGAAGTCATGAGGTGGTGCTTTCCTCTCGTGTCAACGAGTGATGGGAAACGCTGTTCGCTGATTAGTATCTGTGCGGTTAATGACAGACCCAGGCTTGGAGGAGAACATGTGTCTTTCTTTCCATTAGCGAAGGATTGCCTGGCTTGTGAAAGTGGAGGATGGCTTGTGGCGATGCGAGGATGTTTTGAAATGATAAAACACTGGCTTCAAACGCTATCTTTTCAGTCGCACTGGAGTGAGAACCCTTCGCGGCGGCGGCCGCGGCGGAGTTGAAATGTAACTCTTCCATGCGGAACAGAACTTGTTGAGAATCCTCCGCTGCTGTCTGTCTATTCATACTCTCATTCTCACGCTCGTCTTCAAAATCTGTTTTGCAAAAGAACAAGGACAAAAAAGAATCCGACCGGACCAGCGCAGCATGCGGATTCAATGCTTCCCTTTGATCGTTCCTCCCCACCACGTCCATTTCCTCCATGCTCCAAGAGGAGGAGGAGAAGGAGGCAGAGTAAGGATCTGGCGCGAGGATCGCGCACAGAGCCCCAATCACCCATCCGAAAACCCCGTATGAAACAGCCAGTCCAGCGGTGGCCCTGGTCCGGTATCCTACCTACCCCAGCGCGCCCTCGCAGTAGGCCAACAACCCCAATCTGAACCCTGAAGAATCGTTCGAGCTCATTCGATAAAGATCGATGATCTATTATCGAAGGATCTTGTGAGAAACCACCACCACATCTTCCTCCACCCTCGTCATCGCCATCAACCGCAGGGGAGGGGCGGCAGTCCCATCGCCAGGGCAGTAGTGGCCGCCACGACCACCTTATCCGCGCTTATCCGGCGTTGGGCATCATCCTGCGGCGAACGCCCAGGACAATTACAATACTCTGCTCCTCATCCCACATGGAGTTTGCCCCGACTGGCAGGCCAACGAGCCAGGCCAGCTGTCTCTGCAGACGTGTGTACAGCGAGGCCGTATCTCAACCGTGGAGATGCGGGCCTGCTAGGTATCACTACATCACCGGATACACGGGCGTTCCCGCCCTACACCAGTGCGGTCGCCAACGGGACGGCGCTCTGTGCGAGCTCCATATGTGGCCCTTGTCCGCTCAGACCGCGACAGCGGCTGGATCTCCGTCTGTTACTCCTCGTCCGGCGCCCGCAGTGACGGGAACTTCTTCCTCCTCCAAGGCCAGTGGGATCCACGGCTTGGTGCTGTCACGCGCTTGTAATCATCTCCGGTGGATCCTTGCGCTTGGCAGTGTTGTGTCGATGATGAGGATAATCTGAGCATGGTCTTTCCCTTTACGAGGTGACAAGAAGCCAGATGCGCTCTTTGACATTCGTAGGTGGTAAAACTTCAAGCCGAGGGAAGCTCATCGTGTGACCTGCTGAAAAATTTTGGAGTACAGCCGGAAGCCCGTGAATTTATTAATGAGTGGCCACGATCGGACATTGGTAATCTTACCGTGGAAGAAGCCTGCATGAATAATGTTGTTAAAAGTGGGGAGTATGAAGGTATAGCTGATGCGTGGCTGTTGCAACTTAAGGGAAGTTTGAAAGCTTCTTCTGGATGGAGCCTCGATAGGGGAGAAATGAAGGGTGTTGGCCTCTGGGCCTTGAATCGTGTTTATTTATGAATCGCCGTACCGCATCTTCAAAGCGCAATTTGAGGGCTGGCAGAGGAATGGCTCGAAATCTTTCCGAAGCCTTCTTGGATGCCTACCTAGTAGGGAGGACGTCCATCCAACTTTCCGCTTCTTCTCTATAAAATGTCAGGAGTTGTTCTTCGTCCGTCATGTTTTCATTTGCGACTTGTTAGTGGGATTCCCACGATGAGTGCCTCAGAAGTAGACCAATGAAAGACCAACGGCATGATCGTAAATCATCAGCAAGCCGAGAAATAAAGTGCGATGAATGGTGATGGCGGTGTGGATGATGGCGATAAAGGTGCAAGTTGGGTGCAGCCGGATCATCAGTATCAAGGCCACCTGGGAGCATGGCCTGATTCGGCGTTGCGGATGTCCAAGGCGAGAACGTTCCTTGCACTCGCAGCCAGTGGGTGTTTGATCTTGGCGATTGTGGCCGCGGCGGAGGGGAGAGTATTGCGACGAACATGAGGCATCGGATCGATGAGTAAGTTGTGATTGTGAATACCTTTCCTGGTTCCATCGCGATTGAAGTGGAAATTGGCGATTCACATTGAAACGAGAGAGTTCTGTGTATGCTTAACCAGCAGTCGCTAAGGTTGATGCCGACTTCAGGCTCAGCTGGGAGGTGGCCTCATGCAGTCAAAGTCTGGAGAGCTGCGATCAGCTCCTCTGTTCCAATTCCACCGGCAACATGACCGCTGTCGCGCCCACCCCCGACTGCACCGAACTTTGATCTCCCTACAAAGCCACCAGCTACTACAATTCCAGCACCGGTGGTGAGGGTGCCACCTTCCTCCTGTATTGCGGCATGGACTGGCCCACACACAAGAAGCCAAAGCCCGCAGACACCATGACGGTCTGGGTGCGCCCTTTCCAAGTCTGCATCAACGCGTGCGTGAGTTACGGGGCTGGGAAAAGCGTCCACCACTACGGTGGGTGCAGTTGGGTAACCTATCTTGAAGGTCATAATAAGGATTTTGATCAGCTCAGGGGCAATTGCAATTTGCGGCCGGATTCCATTGAGAGGCAGACGTTCAGGAATATGCTGGGGAGGGAGAGTGCAGTGTTGAATGGGGCAACCGGACGTGGTGTTTAGTAAGGCACCATGACGAGCTTTGTAGCTGGGTTCGGAGGGTAGCAATGGATCTTGTGAGGCATCAAGATGTTGTCCGAAATGTGAGCATTAGTAGCGACATTGGACCAACCTCTGACGACCCTAGGTAGTATTTCATTCCCGCCAAGTCTGGCTTTCTCCGGATTTCGTGCTTCATCCGTCCTCGTTTCCCCCAAATCGTCCCCTGAAGCTGCCGACATCTCTCTTGAAGAACTTGCCAATGCTCCGCAGGTTCTCGTTCAGATTGCCAGCGGTCAGCCTTTCATGGATGTCCGGGCTCAAAGCCCTCCGATTTGTAGGCGGGGGTGGGCTTCCCAGTCGAGACTCTGCTGGTGTGCCAGAAGTGGAGCTTAAAGCAGGTGTACCGAAGCGATCGACCCCATCTCTCGCAGCGGTCATTAATGCGCTACCGAATGTGGTAGGGTCAAATCGGCCTGGGAGGTTGGACGTGCTGAGGCTGGCTGTTGCATGGGACAGTGAACCGATGCCCGGGCCAAGATGCGTGGTGGCGTTGTTGCTACTGCTCGCCGTAGCGGTGGTGTTAATGGGGGATAGTATCGGAGAAGACTGTTGCAAGTTTTCGTTTCGGGGGCTAGAGCGGTGAGCTTGGAAGAGCTCGATCAGGTGAGATTGGTCTGCTTTCTTAAGACCTTTGAGATCCAGGATTTTGCGGAAGTTGGTGTCGGATTTGTCGGCGACGTGAATCAAGTAGGCCTGCACGAGAGCTTCAGGGGGGGAGGGTCGTACTTGGAGTGTTTTAAGGATAGGGTCAATGCGTGAGGTGGATTGCGAGACACGCTTGAGATAGCTTGATGAAGGGGGTTGCTTATTAGCAGGATTAGTGAGAGTCAAGAGTTTCTCAAAAAATTGTTTGAGGGTGTATATGTCGAGAAGCATCTGCTTGAGGGTCAGTAACGACAAACCCTTCAGGTCAACGGATGCCGTGGAGCTATGTACCTGCTCTGCACCAACTTCCGAGATGGGTTTGCATTGGAAAATGTTTGCCAGATAGGCACTACAAGTTGAATCCACCAGATTATCGCAGAATGCTCTTGCGTACTGCTGCTTGTGAAGCAAGCCTAGGATCTCGCTTGCCCGGCTATGCATTTTGCGTATCATTTCAGATACATACGAGCTCTGGTCAGATACGTTCTCCATCTTGCTCCAGCCGACGTTTCGCATCTCTCGCAAAGTGGGCTCGATGTCGATCTCTACCCGCCTGACCAAGGCTCGTACTGTAGCAGCTGCAATACCCATGAAAGCTTCTCCTTGGTTTTGCAACTCGATTTGTGATTTGAACTCAGGGTCAATCCGACTTTTGATCTTCTCCTCCAGTTGCACGCTTGTATTGTAGCAGTAGTCGGCTGTGTTCAGTACGAGGATCATATCCTCAATGTTAGGCACTTTTGATGGTGTCTGGCCCGTCGGTCGCTCCGACAAATGCAACCACAGAACTTGCTGTGCGTATTGATCTAGATACTTGGCGTATACTTTGGTAAGCTCCACAAGCCTCGCGCCCGGGGAGAGCCGGGCACATTGAGAAAGGGTCAACCTGTAGAAATTGAAGAGCTCTATTGAGGATCCAGCAACCATTTGGGCGCTAAAATCCTCATCCGTGGGGTGGAGTGGCTCCT
Organism: Niebla homalea; assembly: GCA_019925105.1. Classification (NCBI taxonomy): domain Eukaryota; kingdom Fungi; phylum Ascomycota; class Lecanoromycetes; order Lecanorales; family Ramalinaceae; genus Niebla; species Niebla homalea. The sequence continues at coordinate 728,967 of JAHGAU010000024.1, forward strand.
GCTTGTATTTTGGTATCAGCTTCGAAAGCTGCTTATCTTGTGCTTCGACCCATATGTTCAGATGAGGCTCAAAAGCCTCCGAGATGGCGTGGCTGAAAACCGTAGGCTTTTCGTCTGCAGAGCTCACAGTGTCCATGGAGGCCCGAGCAGAGTTGGAGAACCTCTGTTCTAATGCATGCTCGAAGTCAAGAGTATCTTGGAGACATTTGAGTAGGAGATCGACATCTATTGTCTGCCCGTCTGCTCTCCGTGAAGATCGCGATAGGATGCCTTTGAAGTCTTCACGCGTACCCTCACAGAAGGCGTTGGCTAGCAACTCGTTCACACGCCACATAGGAGGGAAAAGGGCAGCGTGCTCGTTGTCGTAAGTCTTCAGCATTCTCTTGAACCATGAATACCTCATCGAGATGTTCTCCAACGATCCTGCCTCCTCACTGCCACGAAACAGCTGTCTGTACTCCCGCAACTGAGTGTTACAATACCAGGTCGTCAGCCGAGACCTCGCATTATCTCCCAACGCATCCATGACTGAGCAGGCTTCAGCTAGCACAGCTCTTCTCTGGCCAACTTCTCCCTTCGCAAAAGCGATTTCGAAATCTTCGCAAACTTGTTCGAGCAGTTCTCTCTGCAAGTCCGAAACATTTCGGCTCAGCGTAGCGATCTGGTCAATTGAGCGGTAGGACTTGAAATGCGCCATCAACTGAATGACAGCTTGCAGCAGCTGCGCACATTCCCTGTATTGTCTAGATGTGCTCAGGTCTCTCAGCTGTTCATAAGCTGTTGTCAACATCTGCAACCTCTTCAAGGCCGTCATGGACAACGTAAGGTTCTTCTTTGTGTTGTCAAGCCGCTTGATGTCCGCCGTCATCTCTGTGATCGCCTCCTCCGTCTCGATCGCTCGCTGCCTAACACCATCCACCTTCTGGAATAATTCTGCAAGGTCATCCTTGGCGGTTTTAATGCAGTCGACACTGTCACTGTCGGACATGGACTGCTGCCGTACTGCTGCAGCGATCTCCTGATCAATGCCATTTTGGTAGGTGCGCAATGCAGACGAGGTCTTTGCAACAGAGGAGAGCGTCGATGGACTTGCAAATAGGGCATTGAGGTGTTCAATGGGGTCATATTCGGCTGGAAAGGTGTTAATCGAATCCTAAAGAAGCTATGGGAATCAGCATGCCTGTATCTAAAGAATTGAGACTTGGACTGTCTCCATTCAAAAGCGGCATGAAGGCAAGAAGACGCTATTTCACCTGCCTACAGAGGAGCCAGTGGCCAAATGTAATAGAGAGGTCTGGCAATGTGTTGATTAGATTTCAGGTCGTCGAAGTCCCCAAAATTCTTTGATATCACGTGACGACTCGTCATGCCAACATTGTGAATTCAATATATTAAAAAATATCTATTACAAGATATCGTCGTTAAATTATTCGTATTAGAATTAGCATTTTTGAATCTGCAAGTATCACTGTGACACCGGGCGCCTCGCTCGAACAGACGCAGGCGACTACCAGGCTACTTCATTTCAATCGATTCCGAGCCTGGCTCAAAGGCTCCCAACATGCTCCGTCTCTTCGGTCCACCTCGATCGTAGTCAAGACCTAACCGTCTAGCGGCCCACCCGCGAAACCAGATCAAGCACCAGATGACTCCAAATATCACAATTGATGCTGCCAGTATGCCGAAACAGTAGCCGGCCACCTTTCCACTGCCTGTCGATGGGTCCAGAAAGTCATATGGGTAGAAGCCATCGATCGCGTGTACCATGTATGCGAGAGAAAGATAGAGAGCCAAGACGAAAATCAGGAATGCCAGATGGAACAGCGCCGGTGGGTCCGTCCGAGTCAAGAAGATCTCTATCAGCGCGTAAAACGAATTAATGGCGTGTTGTGACACCTGCCGAATCCATAAGTGATTACGCTTCGCTCAAGGATCGGCAAGGTTACTCACGTTGGACCAAGCTTCCTCTGTAACAGTAAACCACGGATCGCTATAGAGGACAGCCCAGAAGACAATTGTCACCAGTGGCGGGAATGTGACCACTGAGGTATAGTAGATGGCATGAGCGGCCTGCAACTGCCTTGGCCACTCGCTCAACCAGCTTCTCCCTCGGATGGCATCTATCATTGCATGCAGTCCTGCGAAAAGGAAGTAGAAGGCCAGTCCAACGTATGTGAGGTTGGTGAAATAAGAGAACCAATGTCGCGCGTCGTTGGTGCGACCATGAGTGCAATCCCAAGCGAGTATGAAGAAGATGGTGACAAAGCTGTAGAGAGAAATTACCAGACGGAGGATCGAAAGTAAGAGAGGTGATAATATTATAGAAGTCGTGAAGCGATTCGAAGGGTCAAAGGGTTGGGAGACGCCCAGTAGATGATAGATGCGTGACATCTTGTAGAGACTAGCTTCACTGCAATTTATCCGATATAAGAAGGATCAGACGGGGTAGACCATATGATGATTTCGACAAATATGCTGTCTCCCAGCGATTGTAAGGGGCACGACGGTGGGTGAATAGATTGAGTCAAAATAAGACGAGTACATTTTTCAAACATCGATTTCAACCTCTTCTAGCATGGCCATGCCGTCCATCGCTGCAGACCGCTGGCGACGTGTCCACAACCACCGCTGGATAATTAAATCCTTTGGGATTTTCGACTGAGGCTGTGGAGCAATCCCTGTCTCGGATGACGGAGGGGCCGCGGGCATCAAGGTTGAGGCAGGAACCTAGAGCGGATGAGGTCAAGTGTGGGTGTTCATTGAATCTTGATATAATCTTGTCTCAATTCAAAATGCTCGGCAATGTAAATAGAACAATAGATCACAGCCGCAATTATAACGGGCTTCGCGATGGATGAGATGGCATGTCCCAATTGCAAATATTATTGAAATTGTCCAGTGTCACCTGCAGGGTTTTCTCTAGACAGTCTTGATGGAAAGACGCTTTTTAAAATGCGGGACACACAATCAATCAGGCTTCAACATACTTGGCCGCTGTCTTCGAGGACCCAAATTTCGATCCTACACTTGACCGGTGAAGTGCCCAATATTGGGAGTATAGTGGCAGTCGAAGGGGGGGGCCGTGGGGTGGCACCCAAATTAGCATTCGCTCTTACTGAGCAGCACAGATTGATACGAGAGCACCTCAATCATGTCTGGGCAGCATCGAGCAATTTCGATAACTTGTTCGAAATACGCTTGAGAGAAAATAGGCACGATGGCTCTCATTGATTCTGCTCCGCCTGCTTACATGGTCCATCATGCAAAACGATGTGCGCGGGTATCTCGTTGTTGGCGGTAGGTATTTGAAGAGCGACGGTTTCTTGGTTGCTTGGGTAATTGGTGATATGTCCAAGCGTACTGACATTAGCCGTGTCAGCAGCGAGCACGAGGCCACGTCTGCCTCCTGGAACTGATGCGATCTGGGTCGAATTTGGCAAGGAGATAACAGCTTCACCGCCGATGAAAGCTACCCATCTGGACAAAGAATGAGCTTTGACTTGATTTGATCCCATCAATCCGAAAGTTGAGTACATGACGACAACAGTGGACTTGTTGGAAAATGTGGAGTGGGGGAGGGATACTCACTGCACAACTGGCGCGTTATGCAATCCTCCATTGAATTCTGCCGGAAGGAGACCATAGCTCATTGCGCCTGTCTTGCCCAGCTGTGCAAACAAAGAACCGGCGGTTCCTGGCGTGGCAGAGGCATTGAGGGGGGCATCTAACTGCCAGCATTCGAGAGTAGATTCTTTCTGCGCATTGGCAGAAATCGTAGTTATATTTAAGGCATTGGGACCGGTCGCCGCAGCTGCTGCCAAGGTGATGACCCCAAGGAGCAGGAAGATAAAGGTCAGGAACATTGTTACGAATATGCGGTTGATGCGCTGGATGGCTTGCCAATGATATTACTGGTCACTTTGGTTGGTGCGCTGCGGTGAAGTAAAGGGCGAACAGAATGCACAAATAAGCGTGGAGGCACCAGCAAGTTCAAGTATAGTAACTAAGGTAGTATCACCAACAACACCCTTAGTAGATGCATTGCCATTCTCAAGTCTCAACACAAGAGGTGCGCTAATTGGGGGGGAAATGACAGTGAGCTGCTTGAACAACGTCACGCATGACGCTGTGTTCAAAGTTTCGTCGTACGCTTATACTTAATACTATCTAGCCTGAACGCGAAGGAGCTGGTGGAGGTTAAAGGGTTTCAGCTGCCAAGATTTTCCTTCATCACAGACGAAATTGGGACTATCAGTGTGTCTCAGCGGGCAAGCCCCTACAGTCCCGCCCGCAGCCGTCGCTCAATCTCTTGTAGCGGCTGAACGACCCCGCAGTTTGTGCCCTGAATGCGATTTAATCAGGTCTTACAATTCAACGACCGACTTAGGAGTGTCTCATACTTGATATGCATGACAGATATTCACGCTCTCCAATGACAGACCCAGTTCATTGGGGGGCGGGTAGCCCTATGCGGTGAGATGCTGGCTCTGCGCTTCGAGTATTCCTAAAGTGCTGCTTTTCTTCCTTGGATTGGGCATGTGCTATTTCTGCATGCTATTCTGCATGAAGAGGCAGCGGTACCTCTAAGGTACCTTGACGACATGTCCGGATCAAGTGGCGCCAGTCCTTCGATCGATATCATTTCTGTCAGACCCTTTCACACTCTTTTTCAGTCCTTTTCAGCTTTGCGCGTTTGACATTTTTTCCTGGAGAAGAGCTGTTGCATCGCAATCATGACGTCAGCGAGGTCAGATTCTACCCCGGCAATGCCAGCTCCACATGGTCAGCACTCACAGCTCGTCAACCCGCCGTCAAAGAATTACCCGGTTATAATCTGTCTCGTCCTCGCCGTCGTACTCTCCGCCGTGATGGTCGCTGTACGCATATATACGAGGCAACGCATCACCCGCAAGCTCTGGTGGGACGACTGTGAGCCCTACCACTGCAACCATATGGGCAACCATGTAGCTGCCGACCTGATCATACTAATGCCACCGCAGGGACGTGTATCCTCGGCTGGATATTTCTTGTTGCGATGGCAGCCCTACTACTCGACAGCCTGAATTATGGAGGCGGTAGCGATTTGTGGAACGTTTCCGAAGCGAAATACGCAAAGTTTAAAGATGTGAGCTGGCCGACGACAGACATCTTGCCCCTTATTCAAAGCTCACTGATCATTTCATAGCAATTCCATGATGTCGAAATTGTCGCTCGTGTGGGCATGTTCTTTACCAAGGCGTCAATTCTGCTTTTCTATCAACGACTTTTCATTCCTTCAGGTGTACGCTGGACCTCGATCTGGTGGTCCATCTGGTTTGTGTTCTGGTGGAACCTCCTCTACGCTATTGCTCTAGTACTCACTGTCGCTGTCGAATGCGTCGGCAAAGACGACATCGTCGCTGCAGGAGGCCAATGCGTCAACGAGTACGCAGTACTCATCGGCGCGAGCGTCATCAATATCACGACCGACCTGATGATTCTGGTTATCCCGATCGCCGCCATTTGGGGTCTGCATATGCCAGCTACGAAGAAGTGGCGATTGTCGGCAATCTTCGCTGTTGGGGCGCTGTAAGTCTGAGATCTTTATACAGATCGCCTAGCTTGCATTATCATGACAATGACGCTGATGGTCCTGTCCCTAAAGTGGTGTAGCCGCCAGCGTTGCCCGTCTAGCGTATCAGGTACCCGAAGCCAAGAAGCCGAATCAGACGATTATAGTCATGATCCTCTCTTTAATGAAGTAAGTCGTATGATATCGCTAGCCTTCTGCACCAATCGACTGACCAGTGCTTCCTCCTCGTAGCACTGCTGAACAATTCATCGGCATCGTCGTCTCCTGCATGCCTATACTTCCCGCCTTCTACCGCCACATGACCTCTCAGCATCCGTCACTCAAATACTCTGGTTCAAGCGGCCTCAAGGAAAAGGTGATGTCCAGTGTACTTAACCGTCACCTCGGCCGCCCCAAGCCTTCGGCGCCTCAGCACCCCAAAGACCCCTACCCGATCGAGAGCACCAGAGGCTACACGGAGCTAAACGAGTGCCAGACGGGATTACCGCCAATGCTAAGCCAGGGTCAGATCGTCAGAGATGTGGAGATGAGCGTGATTAGTCAGCCTAGAGGGTGACAAGTCTTGGGACAGGGTGTTTCACGATAATGTATATCGCAACGATCTGCACAACCTCAGCACAGACGACGCAGCTCGATCGTTACAAGAATCACAATGTGCAATGAGGATCAAAGTCCGTGGTATGAGGAGCAGCAGCAACAACAGCAGGCTTACTCAACAAAAGCTTACTCAAAGGCTCTTCCACGTATACTGATAATCCCCCCCAAGCTGTGGGTCAACCAGCCGCGTCCTAGCTTGGCGGAGCTGTTGGAAGCGCTACGGGAATAGCAGCAAGACAACACTGGAACGAAGCAAGCAAAGAATAGGAACAGTCACCTTAAACTTACCCGAACGTCTTCAACGAACTCGAACCACGGTACCCAAATTTTGCTAGCCACCTCATACCAGAGCCCAGCATTCGAGTAACAGTGGCTCTGACATGCCAGTGGGTATCAGTCTCTCCGTGAGAAACGTACGTTCCGCATTGCCTCTCGCGGGGGACAGCAGTCGTGACCTATACCAATTCTATTATTCCGAATGCGATACCCTATGCAAACCTTATCCAAGATGTGGCCCTTAGGCTTTGCTGTGAGGCGCGAGCCTGGTGGCAGCTGTTGAGCCCGATGTTTCAAGAGCTTTCTGGAGTCTCAGAGCTGGACTGAGTTAGTGATTGGGACTTTACAAGTCGCTTCGAGACCTTCGCCTCGAGAGAAGATCTTATCACCAGAAAGATTTTCTTGTGTCTTTGGTCTAGGACGATAGTGCTAAACCTGTGTCAGTAAAGTGCCTCAGACTCTCATTGGTGTCCTTAACATACAGAGATCCCGCGTCGCTTCACAGCTCTGATGGACCACTCTTCATGCCCGGATATTGGGCATCAATATACCTCGAACAAGGCTTTGAGATAAAGCGAGAGGTCTGTATAGACCTGATCGAATTTCTTGAGAAGAATACTCAATCACGGTGTTGCAGAAGACCCAACAGACTTCAATACAAAATGCAGGAAGGCGAGCCTTGCTGTGAAGAAGTGCAAGTATCTGTAGACACCGCTCTGATCCCACCACCCTTAAGTTCTATCAAAGCAGCTATACTGAGCCTCATTCTAACCTTACGTCGGAGCAAAAGGGCCTTTAAGTCATTCGTTGGCAGCCCTTGTGCAGACGTCAATTGCGGTGAAACTTGAGGTAAGATCTAAGGTCAACTCTATTGTCCTATGCACGCCACTGGCTGTTGTTAAATGGCATTCGACTTCATCAGCAATTCATCCGTTAGTTCGATTGACACCAAAGTTGCAACATGCATTGCGCCGCGAACGTCCTGGCTGAGAAGCGATCAGGCAGACACTGAAGGCTTTGCTATGCGGGAAATAAGTCAAACATATGCAGCTCAAACTCTTGAAAGCTCATTTTGTTCATTCAGATCCAGACCATCGTTATTTACAATCTGAACGTGCTTTTCATCACGACATCCAAAGAACCCATTTCATCCAAGGAACCCATTTCATCCAAGGAACCCATTTCATCCAAGGAACCCATTTCATCCAAGGAACCCATTTCATCCAAGGAACCCATTTCATCCAAGGAACCCATTTCATCCAAGGAACCCATTTCATCCAAGGAACCCATTTCATCCAAGGAACCCATTTCATCCAAGGAACCCATTTCATCCAAGGAACCCATTTCATCCAAAGAATGTACGACTGGAACATCAACATCTACGATGGAAACCTTCGGCATTCCCGACTCCACGTGTGAAGCGGAAAGGGTCATGGCCAGCACCGTACATAGGTAGGTTTCATGCTGGACTTTTTGAAATGCTGTTGTACAAGATTAGCTATTGTTACTCCAAAAGGCAAGAACTTCTCGGACTGCCGCAAAGCACTCTTGACCATTCATTAACAGCAAAGACCCCAACGCCGAATCTGTCATGTAAGCAAAACCAATCAAGAATAAGGACCAAACCATGTCACTATTAAACCACGCTGCTCTAAAAACCTTGCCGCCTAGTAATTGAAATTTTTTTGTGATTGTTTTGTGTTTTTGACTTTTTTTGGTGCTTTCGCTTTTTCGTGATTTTCAGTTGTTTTTGGTGCTTTGGCGCTTACTCGAACATCCAACCAGAGAGGATCGCTGCAGAAAAGTATCGCTTGTGGCACTTGGAAGGATCGTTGATCACCTCCAGATACACACTCTGATGCCAATCTACATCGATCATCTCAATGTCTCCTTCGTGGTCGGCAGGGCCGAGGTCTTTGCAGACCCCACTCTAGGCTGACATTGGGGATTTCCACGTACTCGTTCAACGCTTCCACGATAAGAACCTTCTTCTTCGACGCCTTGGTCGACGTCCGCTTCAGGCAACTCTTCTCTGGACGGCGCTCGCGGGGAGCGAGGCTGAGCAGTTGGAAGGATTGCACCAGAGCAGCCATCTCAGGCATCTTAGGCACCAGGGGGAAGAGCCTCTTGCGAGACCCTTCGATATGCTGGCAAGAAAGTTCGGAAACCTTCTGCCCGTGCAGTGCACGAGGTTGGCCAGGTCGCTTACCCTCGGGGGTGAGAGGCTTGCGCATCTCAACCTCTTGGTCATCGATCCTCCTGGTCGTCCTGACATGCGGCGCCTTACAGATGTCCGTCGCCGTCGAGCGTTGAGGTGATAGCAAGCATGAAAGATTGAGCCTGCCAATGACAAGACCCGCTCCAGCTACATATCCGAGCACCGGCCAACTGATGTGGATGACGAGGGAGGCAAGCACAACGCTGAAGACGGCCAACTTAGTAGCCGAATTCAACATTGTGACCTCGCAAAGAGAAAGTAGAAAGGAGGGATGTGTGAAGTGTTGGTGTGTGTGTGTGTGTGATGCGTGAGAGTATGAAGTTACCACCAATCTGTGAAAGCTTTAGAGACTTGTGAGAATCTTGCAATCGGCGAGCGCGGTGAAGAGAAGAAAGAGAGCCAGGGATGCGAGCGAAAATATAAACAGCTCGCTCTAAGGTATCGCAGAGCAACGGTAAGTTCTCGGGCAACCGGTGTTTTCACGTGAACGCCTATCGCCATCGTGGTGTGGTGGTGTTGAAGGTGGTGGATGCCCCGTCAGAAGCGCCATACTCACGACATTCAGACTGGATGCCCACTTCGGTAATCAAGGAAATATAGCATTCTTAGGTGAACTGGGAAAAGGGTTCAAGTATAGAAGACTATTAGCTATTTACAACACCTCATGGTCAGCGCGTAAGTAGCTGCTGCATTTCGTCAAATGCCAACATTGCGATGCAAGAACATCTACACTTTCTGGATCTTTAAATCGCTCTGGTATTGATTCTTGTCGGTGCATACGCATTCCTCCTCCTTCAACACACCTTCACCTGATTCGATAAATCGTACAAAGGTTTGTGGTCCTTTGGCGCAATCGGCAGTGCCAGAAATGGGAAGTCAGTGTCACCACCTATGCAATTTGCTTCGCAGGGAGAAATGAGCTCTTCCGCTTCCTCCCCCGACCTCTTGGACCTCTTCACCCGACCAATTGTTATGGTAGAACGACCTGCCGTCTCCCTTATAGCGAACGGATACAATCTACCCGGGAGTTCCTGCTATCGGAGCAGCGCTTCTCCACCAGGAAATTGGGAGCTTAACCTCCCTCAACCTCGAAAGCGGTCAAAAAAGCTTGCTAAATCTCAAATACCCTTGCAGGCAAGATTTGCCTAGACCCGTTTCCTTTGAACTATACATTTTGCTGATCTTATACAAGATGACGAATCCAACTGCCTGGATCCCCGGACCAAGCTCAGCCCATACCCAGCGAGCGTCTGGGGAACTTTACCACTCGTCCCACAAATAGCTCGAATACCTCGACCCCTTCGCCTCCTCCATTTCAGACCGAGTCTCGATCACACCGCTGGGACGCGGGGTATCCCCACATCCATAAGCTGTCTCGAACCCTCGCCTATCAACTGCTACGTCGCCCGAGTAAGGTGTCTCCCCACCTTCATACGCGTCATCAAATCCCGCTGATTTGAGCGTTTCACTAAGACTCCAACTAGCTTCGTCGAGTCTTGTGTTTATTTTCCTTGAAGAGACTTACATACTAATCGCCTCGCTACCTGATCACTGTGCATGGTCTTGTCTTGCAGCGTATTTGTGCTTCCTTTGAGATAGTCCCCTTTTTCATGCCTGGGTCACGACGCCTTCGACCAAATTTCGTTACATCAAGCATGATACGTCCTAAAAAAAAGAACCTTCTTCTCTTGAGAGCATTTGATGGTTTATGAAGACACAAGGAACGGAAATGCTGCACCTCACTAAGCAGAAGGAAGGCTGGACCCCTTTAATCCAATTCAAGGTTCACGAAGCATAGGTTTTCACGCATTTGGAAAACGCCTCTCAGCAATATCATGGCAGCACAACAGACTGAGGTTTCGCTCAAAAGAGATTCACCAAGGATATTGCATGTTTTAATGATTGTGGGATGGGCTACTATGGCAGCCACGTGGTACAGATGCGAAACGGCAGAATCTTTTGACGATGAGACCACAGGCCACCTGCTTAGCCAACCCAGGACCGATAGCCTTTCCACAAATCATCTCTGAAACTCCCCCCCTTTGGTATGGGAAAGACGTAAACTTGTCTTGAAAGCGGTATCCAAGCAGTAAAACTTGCGAATTGCCGCCCTAGAGCATTTCTCCAGCATTGTCGACATCGCTGGAGGAGTTGTCCACCATACCTTTGGATTCACCGCAATGAAAGCAGACAACTGTTTTCCTGCCAACGCTCGAAATTGAACCTTTGAGAAGCAGCTACGATCGCGCTTCTACCATAGCAGCAGGACCACGCCCTCAGCCACCAGGATATCGATCATCCGCATCTGGCGCACTGCGCTGTCTCGAATATCTGTGGCAAGCTGTCAAGTGTCATGCTGATGTCCCTGTGATGGCGATGGGGTACATCGTTGAGCGGCACATGTTCAATGCCAACTTTTGACGTCGTGAAGCAACGTCTCGCAACTTAGATGCCATACTTGATTTTAAGCGGCAGAGGAAGTAGAGCTTCATCGTAGATTGGTGTTTCTATCATAGCGAAGAGAAATTTTGAAATGGAGCGTATGTTTTAGAGAAGAGTAATCAAAACATTCTGTAACTTGCTTGTATCGTCGCCTTTGAGAGCCCCTCGCTACGAGATAGACTGCTGTAAATCAATCTGGCAGTGTTTGCGTGGTGCATAATTAGATAATGATGATGCTGAGACTACGTGGTTTGGAAATGAAGTCATATATAATAAAAGAAACTCAAATTCTCATAATCAGACCTAAAAAAACCACTCACGTCGCATATTTTTGTGCAACAGCCGACAAATGTCAAAATCACCCGCTCCAGATTCATCAGATGAGTTCTGGCTATTTGGATACGGGTAAAAAAGAAAACTTCTGTTGGAAAGTTGCGACGATCGTTCGTTGTTGATGGACTATGCAGGAGTCTGATATGGAAACCTCCACCGCACTACGGTATGTAGCGATGTATAATTGTCTCCTGTAGCAGCGACTCGTCACCTCCCTTTCGTTGGGGAAGTAACAATTTGTCTGAAAAGATGATTGCGTGTCCACCACCTGCTATATAATTTCCCTTCCAAAAAAAACAACAAAAACAAAACAAATAACAAAATACCAAAGCGCGCCATTTTACTATGTAAAGACCATGCAACATCCTAGCAGCGGAGCAAGGAGTAGCAAGCAGCAGCACCACTTAACTCCCCAATTCCCTTTGCTCATCACAATCTTCCAACACCGTTAGAGAGAATTTCATCCTAAGAATTCCTAATTCATCCTCATGTCTCTCCCTCTCTTACACACACACTCCCAACAGACCTCCGCATCCCCGGCCACATCAAAGGCTATATCCGCCGGTTCTGGCAAGCCAGGTATGCCATCTGCCCTTCCCCCGCCCTTCCTCCCCCCAACCCCCCACCCGGGCTCCCAACCTCCCAACCCTCACCCTCCTAACCCCGTATCCAAACCTCCAGCGAAGACCACCGCGGCACCCCCGCCTCCCCCGGCCGCGTCGTCACCCTGATCACGCAATCCTACTACCACTCCACCAACAACAACAACAACAACAACAACCTCGTCGTGGGCGACACACCATCACCATCACCGGCATCACCCCCCAACAACAACAACAAGAAGAACAACGAGGACGACGCGATGATCGTGCAAGGGGTAGCCTACCGGATCCCTGCCGCCCACGTCGAGGATGTCAAGGCGTACCTCGACATCCGCGAGATCAATGGCTATTCGATCGTGTATACCACGTTCTACCCCTCCCCGTCTACAGCGGCGCCCCGGCGGGAGGAGGGGGAGGAAGAGATTCGGCGGTGTATGGTCTACATCGGCTTGCCATCGAACCCGCAGTTCCTGGGTGTGCAAGCGCCGGAGGAGGTGGCGGGTGTGATTGCGGGGAGTGAGGGCCCGAGTGGGAGGAATGATGAGTATTTGTTCATGCTGGAGAGGGGGTTGAGGGAGTTGGAGGGGGGTGGTGGGTTGGGGGATGAGCATGTGGGGGATTTGGCGAGGCGGGTGAGGAGGTTGCTAGATCGGGATGGAGGAGCAGGTGGAGAAGAGGAAGCAGCGGATACGAAGATGAGGGTGGAGACCGAGTTGGGAGGGAAGCCAGCGGAGGAGATGGAGAAGACTGTTGTGGCTAGCATGATAGGTGATTGATGAGGCTGTGAGAGAGACATGAGAGTTCAAGAAAAGTGAGTGCGAGAGGGTTTCACGTTCAGCAAGTGTTTGTGGGGAAAGGCTTGTTTCAAAACAGAGTAGCTAAGTTGGCTAAAGTAGCTGGTCTTCGAGTCGTTCCATTCTGCACGGATCCTTGGCTGTTCGTCATCGCTCTGTTAGTAGGTAAGAAATCGTGTTGTTGTGTCATCTTGGTGCTGCTTGAGAGGTCGTTCTGAAAAGGTCGCATATCTTTGAGGTTTCGGCGGGATTGATGGCGTAATGTACTGCATTTTGTCTGGTGAGGTTGAATTCATTGGCAAGAGTTAAAGAAAATTGTTTTTGAGTCAGGTGTGTCCTCCACGCCCTTACGCCCGTGCGATAGGATGATTGCTGTGATGCCACAGGCAGTCTCCAGGTATCTGAAAAGAGAGGTATCCAGGATCGCTCCAACCAGTCTAATTGGTAGTGTGGTATCATTCTCAGCCGTCATTGTACTGCTAGAAGCCCCAGTACTATAAAAGGCCTGAGTCATTGGATTAGTAGACAAGTGCCGAAGCTGCAATGTTATTTGTTCGATCGTTTCGTATCCTTTTCGTTCTTGTCATCTGTCTGTCTGTCCATTTTCGTTCCGTTCCGTTCGAGATCGAGGTCGCAAAAGTGTAGGCCGTGAAGGCGCCCACGCGTGGTTTTTTTTTTACCAAGCATTGCCTCCTCCACCGCCGGAGTTGCCATCGTAGCCTCCGCCGGCACCGGATCCGCCGTAGCCTCCTCCACCACCGGAGTAGCCGCCTCCGCCTCCGCTGTAACCTGTGCGTACTGTCAGTGGATCTGTCATACACTTGGGCTCCAAAACAATTCTTACCACCACGGCCACCTCCACCATAGCCACCTTGATCACGTCCACCATAACCGCCTCCACCTGAAAATAATCAGTACAGGTTCAAGAACTATACATGACATTTCAACTCACCATAGCTGCCGCCACCACCGTTGTAGCCGCCTCCACCACGGCCACCGTAACCTCCTCCACCAGAGTAGCCGCCGCGGCCTCCTCCAAATCCGCCTCCACCTGAGTAGCCACCACCACCTCCTCCTCCGCCGCGCTCAGAGGCTTTGTCTACGCGAATGGTACGGCCATCGAACCTGCTGCGCTTAGCACGGTGTTGAAATAGTGACGGTATGACGCAATCACTCACTCAACGTTGTTCATCTGCCCAATGGCAGCTTCAGCGTCCTGTTCAGAACCATATTTGACGAAGCCGAATCCACGGCTGCGACCAGTGTCACGGTCCTTGACAACGATCTATAACACAAGGTCAGCATTGATGTTTACAGCGATCTTTATTCGGGGGGAGACGGGGGGCCGGGGATTGCCGGGTGGGGTGTGGAGAGGAGAAAGGAGGAGAGTCTTACAGCTTCTTCGACAGCACCAAACTCTTCGAACTTCATGCGAAGAGCATTGTCGTCGGTATGCCATGCAAGGCCCCTGGATCGATTAGTGATTGGACTTGAGTATAGCCGAAGATGATTTCAAGCCGAAGATGATTTCACTTACCCAATGAAGAGTTTTGACATGGTGTCAGGTTTCTTGGTTCAAGACGGCTAACACACTCTCAATTTCTGCGCGGTCACACAAAACATTTCCGTCGGAGATGTTTGAAAGAAGGAGACAGTCTTTTGAACACGAAAACATCGGTGAAGTACATGAGTGGCGAAGGAGAGTAAGACATGACGATTGTAATTGGATAGAGCAGGATCAGCGTAGAGAGCAGCAGACGAACATGGCAAGTCCTTTTCCGTAGTGGTATTGCCGGTTGGGTGATAATTCAGCCTGTCGTCTATCTTTCAGAAAGCCCCCAACCAAGTAATGATGCTTCTGGATGAGAAGCACGAAGACACTGAGGGTTTGAGAAGTTAGGAGTTGTGAAGGATGAAAAGACAAGAAAAAAAAGGTGGGATGATGAAAGAAATCCTGGATCGCCCGACTTTCTTCTGCCCCACCACGGCACCAATGGGACGCTAGTAACGCAGAGCTAAGCTTAAAAAGACCCTGACGGAAATCTTGCATCTGTGGCCCACGGACTGGCCTGGCCCACGGTCCCACCAGGCCTGTGCGCACCATCGTTCTCGTACCAGGTGAATGCACAGTACTGGTGGTACGCACCTGATAACAGTCGACCCAATCGGTGGTACTGATATTCGCACATGTGCTTCTATTCACCTTTGCTTCTTTTGAAGATGGGAGAATAATGAGTCTTGGTGATCGTCGGTGTATGCATATACTATGCAAGCGAGCCTCGACTTTACCTGATACAATTCGCCAGTTTCAGCTGGGTATTGAGCTTTGTGGCACAAGGCCGACGCTTGGGGTCCAGAACGCTGTGATATGACTTTCACCTTGACAATAATATCAAAAAATAATATTAATCCATTGAAAACCATCTCCATCGATCGAGGATCGACAATCGATCTAACATGACTAACAAGCCATTGGCATTCGAATAGGCGTGGAGCACGTCGACTGTAGGCCGTAGAGTCGATCTTGTATACCCGGACCAGACTTCGAGCATGCTCAAACCGTCATAAACTTTCAGTCCACAATGTCCCCCATCATGCCTACCCTTGATCCCCCTTTGCCATCAACGCCCCAAAGCCTCACGGCTGTGCTTCCGCCCTCGGCCTCAAGTATCCCTCTATACCTCTCCCCTACATAGAACGGCGCAGTAGCCCGGTAGCTTATACTCGTTGGGATCGCATACCCGTCCCCCGTCTCACTCAATTGCGAATCCCTCCAGAGATCGAGCATATTAATTAGATTCAGTGGCCCATGGACCACTATATCTCTTTGGCCTTCCATTCCCCTCGCCCAGTCCCGCGAGTAATGTATCATGTGGGCGTTGAACGTCAGGGCTGAGAAGCGGAAGAGCGATGTCGCTGTCTGGACGAAATCCCTTGTTCTCACAATCGCACCGTCTTTTGCGTCCGGCTTGGAAGGCAATGTTGTTCCGATCTCCTCATCTCTCAATTTCCTTTGCGAGCCTTCCTCCTCCCGAGCAAGAGACGCCTTCGCTTTTCCCTCGGGCAATTTTTCCCTAAACACCCAATCCCTCCTATCGACCAAACACACCTCCCCTTCGTCCGGCCCGTCCCTGTACTCCTTCTCCACGCCCACGACGATCATCTCCTCCCCTGCCCGGTTCCTCTTCACCACTGCACTCACCAGCCTCGACGTCTCGGTCGCTAGACCGGGCCCCACTCTCAGGGGGTGATTTTTGCGCCATGTGATTTGACCCCCTGCCCACATGCGTCTTGTGAATGGCGCTGGCGGGGAAAATGCAAGATCTGTGCCATCGGGCCCGAGCTCGTCATTCGTGGATGTGGGGGTGAAGTAGGCTAGATGGTAGCCAGGGGGTAGTGGTGTACCGTGACTGATGATTGGGAACCTAGAGAGGTGATTGGCGGGTGCATGTTGTTCGAGCGGGAGATCAGGATAAAGATTGGGCCGATTGAGTGTCCTGCTGAGGCGATGGAGCTGGTCAGGATCGAGCTCTTGGGCGCGTATTTGCGGGGGAGCCTGCTTGGCGCGGGAGAGGAGGTCGACGCAGAGAGATTCGGCAAGAGAGTGTGAGGTGGAAATTGCGGAGGAATAGCAGCGTCGGCGAAGAAGAGATGTCATATTGCTAAAGTGGATTCATACGGATGCCGGGGCAGATCGACGTGGGATGCACAGGCCATCCTGCTATTACCGGAGCACATCTAGTCATTCTCCACGTGGAACGTCCATCTGCAAGTCGTTGAGAGCATCTGACAGCGATAGATGCTCAAGTGCTCTGTGTCTGTCGAGGCGGGAATATCGAAGACGGAATGTATTCCGTCTTATATTTGAAATGTCTTTGAAGCAGCTGGTTTCATAACCTTACTTTTCCTCATCATATCTCGAGCGCGCTGTTGCAATGCAGAAGAGATATTTCTACTCCGCCATAGGCAAGGGTAGACCAACACGTCCTTTGCAATGGCAAAATCAAGCTACCCGCCGATTCTCCGGCACTCACCAACCTCATCAGGAAGATGGTGATTCTGAAGCCAAGTCCGAGAGTCACTCAATCTAACGTATGCCTAATAGATACTTCTGCAATACCTCGTTGGACTCGAGCTGATCGCCTCCGCTACGCCTCGAACGAAGTGCAAAACATCTACAAGAACTCCGCGGCCAAAGATAATGTCGCGAAGGTAATTGGTTCCAGTGAGGGGTTTAAAGTCCGCTACGACAGCAGTGGTGGAGACAGTGCGTCTAACAGACCGGCGGTCAGAGCTACGGCACCAGTGGACCTGAAAGAGAGGTTGAGGCAGCGGGCGATGGAGAGGACCAGGCAAGCGCAAGGGAGCGAAGACGGACCACAACAACCAAGCCAGTCACAGAGGGACGATAGAGCGACACGTTCGAGACCGCCGAGTAGTAGTGGTGGCGTGCCTAGAGTGCCTCGAGGAAGCAGACCCGATGAGGAGGCAAGGACGTACAGGCAAGCGGTAGACCCTATGCCTGCACCACGCAAGCGGCAGAATTTCCAACGACCGGAAGAGCCTGAAGAGGAAGCAGAAAGCAATGACACGGTTGAAACTGACAATGTGGCAGTACAGCTTCCTCAAGCGACAATCGTCATGGACCCCAAGGGCATTACGAGAGAGGACCTCTTCCCGTGCGGCCCAGCTCTCGCCAGTGGCGAACGTGGCATGCGTGAGCAGATGGCAGAAAGATTGGTACTCGCTTCACGAGCTCTGTCCGGCGAATTCATGCAATGGGCCAGCAGGGAACAGAGAGAAGACGTGCTCGGTCTGGTCGACGTGCTGAAGCGTCGAAACCCAGCTCTGATAAGAGGAGAAGTCAAGGTACAAAGTTTGGAGCCGGACAAGGCAGAGAGCTCCACAGAAATGCTCATGCAGAAGCTCTTTGGAGGTAGCTACTCGCTGGCCTCCCCGCAGCAGGGTACAAATGACGTCCTGGGCGTCGTGAAGAGGATGGTGAACACCAACAAAAGCTATTTTCCAGATGACGAGAATGTGGTGGTGAAGGAGGTGGGAAGAATACTCGGGAGAAGCATTCAGGCGCCGCGGAAACGCATTTAAGAAATACGCAATTGGTCGTTATTGATGACGTCGTGAGCGGCGTGGAGGGGACAGTGAATGGCATCTGTGAATGGCATCCGGTCATATTTCACTAAAGAGGACAATGTGGTGTGGAAGTTGTGTGTAAGCACCTGACCAAAGTACCCAAACGCTGAACGAGGACGTGGAAACGCAGGTGTGGGAAGCAGGACATCGGCAACGAAGTAAACATAGGTACCCTGATTGTGATTTGATGACCTATGGATATGTTGGAGCATAGAGAGTATATGATAGGTATATTTGGAATACTTAATCCGTTGTCTGCTACGTTTCAAATCGTGGTGTATTGCGGCTTGTGCGGCAATCAACCTTTTCAGACCCTGCAGATTATCCGGACCCCGAGTTCCAGGAGGGGATGGCAAAGAGATTGCACATACAGAACGTGGCAGTCAAATTCGGTGTCGTGGTTCTGAACGCCTATCGAGGCCACTGAAGTGCGTGATGGGACTAGACCCATGGTTGAAGCAGTCAAAAAAAAGCCTCAGTATCTTCGGCGTTTACATTTGGAGAGCTGGAATACGCCTCAAGAGATCCTAAAACCATGAGAACTCCCCATTCGCATGCACAGTCATTGGTTCTGCTTTACATTAATGTGGCGATGATCAGCAGAGACGCACGAATTGCAGTGTGTAAGCGTGGGGACGAATGTGATACATCATACATGGAAGCTGCGGTGGGGGAAATGCCAGAATCGCTGAACGATTCGGCAATTTTGTGGCGATAGTTAGGCCAACAGCAAATCAGAAAGCCAGCCAAGCTGCACAAGCATGGGCGGATTGTTTTGAGCTAGGACTATCTTGGATATTCATGGATTGGTATCGTGCGGAGTTCAGCAAATCAGAACATGAGAAAGCAATGCATAGTCCCCATCTGGACAGCCGAACTGCACCACGACGAGCTATCGCTGCTTTGCGGATAGTGTGGCGATGAATGAAGTTTAGCATATCTGCGGCATCTTACAAGTCCGAGATCTTGGATGACGCCAATACTCAAACAAGACGTTGATCAACCCTGCAGGCTGCAGCATGTATCTCTGGCACAGTGCATTGTCCAGTGTTCCAGGTCCGCTAGAGAGCATCCAGTTAATCCAGAGCGCCCCTAGCCTGACCGAAAAACGCCAAAGCTCCTATGGATGAGCTGGGAAAAGATGCAATAAGGCAAAGCTCACTGCCTGCACCGCTGTTCCCTCTCCATCTCGCCAGTCTTTCTAAGTAATACGGTGGTCTAAACCCACCCTGCTTTATTTCAGCAAACCTTTTAATTCTTCTTCTGCCAATTCAACATTGAGTACAGCAGGCCTGCTCATATATCGTGACGTACACATTACGCATTGCCGAAGCTTCGTCCACCGACGGAGTCCGACGACCCCAATGCCTTCAAGCATGACCTCACGATCTCGGTCACGGTCCACCTTACGACCAGGCTCAAGAGAGCATTCAGGGAAGCTTGTGAAGAGCAATCCAGGTAGCAGAAGTTGCTCTCCAGCTGTTTTCAACCGTCGTGTCGCCAAATTGGACATGTATCTCTACAAGGCCCAGAGGAGAAGCTCATGCGCATCTCTGAAACAAGCAATGGAAGCTTCGCCCTCTGCACCAACGCCAAAGGATGTCAAACGCTGGGATGGAATTGAGAGGACTTCACGGAAATGGGACTCCGTGCGCAAGGCAAGCTCACCAACAATAATGGATTCGAAAGCCATCTAACCTGCAACAGGACTCTGAACTCTGGTTCCCTGAAGGCGACTGTCTTGTCCATTTCTATGAGCAAGGGGCTTCAAGGAGAGGCGCTTCACTACGTGTAGCTCTCGCGGACATACAGACTCGCAACTGCGAATCTTTACTTCAGCGCTTCTACACTCCTGCCCAAACACAATTCGAATATTCACCTGATTCCGATCTGATGTCCGATCAATCATCGTACTCCCACGACACCCCCCAACACGAATTGTACATCCCGGCCCCTAGCACCTTGAGCCGGGAGGAGGCGTTTCAATATCACATTACGACCCGAAACTTCTTTGCCTGGCTCTATGAGAAGCCCCTCGTTGGCGAACGACTCGGACATGCACTCATCTCCCTCTTGGAGCGCATGGATCACTATCGATCCGATCAGGAGCAAAATCTGGCTGATGTGCTGAGTTACATTGACGATCAAGGCTACAGTGATTTCAGACATTGCTCTGATCACGCGTTGGCGGTCCTTCAGTTCGCGGAGAAACATCAGCTTCGAGAATTGTGGACCGATGCTTTTGTGCATTGTGCAGGCATGAATGATGATTTGGATGCCAGCATCGAATTTGAGGTCGGTGGATGAATCTACCATCTTTGATTATTTGAGCTGACCAATCTAGCATATATCGCGCTCTTCACAAGCTTTGATCACCCGTGCTCATATCGAAATGGATGTCCGTCTCCAAAGGGCTGGAGCATCACTGGCAACATTTCTCGAAGACGACCTTTCAGGCTCTTACCTCGGGTTAGGAAAGGACGGCCAAGCCCACCTGGAAAGATTCCGGTCCTTTTTGCACTCATACTATATCGGGCAGTATGGCTATTGGCCTCCTCCTTCCAAAAAACCTGGCAGCGATGCTTTACCCAAGCACGTCTTCCAGTCCATGTATCTTGATTTTCGCAATTTGTATGGCTATCTCGCAGACAGAACATCAGGAGTCACCATGCAAGAGAACAGACCCGTGGATGGCGGCATTTGCGTCTTCCAAAACATTATGAACCTTGACAAAAAGTTCAAGCATGAACCATTGCCACATCCACTTCCTCTCGTACCTAAAGTACCCATGGCCATTCATCGAAGCAGGTCCATCTTCAACATATTTGGGGGAAACAAAGATGCCCGATATGATCGTCGAATCGGTGCCTCTGCAGCATTGACGGAAGCCACCAATTCTTCCAGTGATCAGATAATGAAAAACAACTTGGTTCGGGAGTACCTCCGGTTTGAGAAGCTCTGGACACTCCGGGAGGACTCGGACATGTCATGCGCTGATGCTCGAAAAGTCCGGTGGTTCCTGGTCTACACGATTCTCCAGCTCCTCATCTCAGTCACCAAAGTGCCCAAAGACGTTCGAGACACCGAACGAGTCCTGTACCCGCTTTGTTGCCAAATCGCAGGCACCCCGCCATGGCCAACCCACAGCGACGGCACCGCAAAGAAGAAGGAAGCGATCCGGCCCACATCGCTCAAGGAGCAGATCATGGAGCTTGGACCCGATCTCGACGTCCTCAAGCCTAGTCCTCTGGTGATCAACACCGACCTGAAGAGAGCATCGAAGCTCTCCTCCCCATCTCGCCGGAGCTCATTCGTTCACAAGCTCTCTCTCAAGTCTCCCAAACCTATCCGCCCCGCCTCTATCGACTTCCTTGCTCCCAATGACCTTGGCGACGTCAGTCCTATTGACGAGAATGACGCACGTCCGATTAGCAAGGGCAACGTCAGCCCTATCGATTTCCGATTACCGGAGATCGATATCACGCCCACCTCAGCCTTGATGCTCGAGTCGCCCTCCCAGCCTTCGGATGATCCCAGCACACCCTCTGCAAGCGAGAAGGGCGGCAGCAGTGGCTGGAGCGCAAGCTCAAGTGATGACGGCATGGAGCATCACAGTATTGCCGGCACAGATAGCAACTACGGTGACGACGAGGACGACGAAGCATCCTCACCTCGCTCTGCACGGCCGAAGGCGCTTCAGCAGAGATCGACCCTGGCATCGAGGATCCTGGCAGAGGCGCCTAAGAGAGCGCCGTCTTCAGCGAGCTTCATGAAGAGCAATCCTGAGGTCGAGCAATTCTTGCTTTCTTGAGAACCCCATTCTGTCCGAACGCTTTTCCCTTTCTTTGTGTCAAGCAGTGTCGAGCGATGGAGTCGTGTTGTGTGAAGGCAGTGTCCTTCAGGAGAAATAATACCCTGCACAGCGGTTAATTGGATGGCCTGCTGCTGCAATGTCTGTCATTTGTGACACGAGCAATATACCCAATCAGCGATATCCATCTTCTAATGTAACGAAATCTATGGGCGTAATGTCAAACAAGCTATCTACCAATTCAAATCATCTCTCTCCAATTTGTTTCGTCCGTCCGTATACCTCCTATCGTCCCGAGTGTCTTAGCAAACGACCCCGGATTCCCCCTCTTGATCATCCCTGGTGGCTGATTGGCTGTGCACGGAAAATAGTTATTCCGCCCCCCCCCAAAACCGCATCCACAATCCCCCATCATCTCCCATCACCAAACCCCCCAAACCTTCCAACAATGCTCCGCCGCCCCGCCACCACCATCGCCCTCACCGCCGAAGACATCGCCACCTACGACGACACCCGCGACCAGCGCGCCGCCCGCCTGAACCACTTCTGGTCCGCTGGTGCTGGTGGTGCTGAGAACGTCGATCCCTACCACCACCACGCCGCTGCCGCTGCTGCCTCCACGACAACAACAACAGCAGCAGCAGATAAGAATCAGCACCGGGATGATGACGCATCGTTGATGGGTGGAGGTGCGGCGAGGGTAGGGGTGGAGGAAGAGGAAGAAGAGGAGGGAGGGGAGAAGGGGAGGAGGAAAGCGTTGGCTGCTGGGGCGGGGGCAGTGGGGGTGGCAGGAGGGAGGAGGAGGGGGGAGGAGGAGATTAGGAGGGAGAGGGAGGGGAGGATCATGGGGCGGTGAGGATGAGGGGGAGGTGGTGCAGAGATGTGGGATTTGCCGAATGGGAAATGGATATGATGAGTGGAGCGGCGTCGTGGGATGGGATGGGACTGGGAAGGTGGATCGAGGTGGAATCTTTCAGGAGCTTTGAAAGGGAGTTTGAAAGAGGATGATTATGGAGTGAGGGTTCTGAATAGGATGCCAATTTGAGCGCTCAATGCTAATGTGAAGATGATAACCATCCGCCCCCCCCCCGGCCCGCTAATTGCTGTCAAATGGTGGAAAGAGTGTCGGATCTTCGAAACGTCCTCGATGCCTTTTCGCTATTACGACACGTCCTATAGTGCCTTCTCAACTCCAGCAGATCGCTATGCACGCTTCGGATACCACCACGTCGAAATACGGCCATGCTCGCTCAATGTTCAATCTGGTCGTTCAAATCGGTGTTGTTGTTGTGGTGGTCGATGTCGTCTTGGATTTTCATCTCACACTCTCCGGCTGGTTAAAAAAAGGTTCTCCGAACTCATAGGAAAACCATAAACCCTCCAGTCAGCCCCGCCAACACAATCAGAGAGCCACCGACGCTCCCCAACCCCAGCACCAAAGCTCGAGCCCCCCCGTTCTTCGCACCACTGGTATCCGTCGCACTCGCCCCCTGCGACCCGGCTGTCCCACTGCTCGCCGCCCCCGTCATACTCGTCGCCCCAGCACTCGCACTCGCAGAACTGGTCACATTCACCCTCGTCGGGTTCTGCGCCCCACACTTGTTATCGGTGCGGCACGCGGATTGGCAGGAGCTATCGCCCGAGGCACATTTGGCCACGCAGTTGTCGGCGGCGGTGGTGCATTCGAAGTAAGGGATCGTTTGAGAGTACTGAGAGGAGTTGGGCTGGAGGCCGTTGGAGCAGATGCAGGAGTAGGAGAGGGTGGACTGTTAATGGGGGAAGTGTGTCAGTGAGGGTTTTGGCTCTTGATGGTAGGAGAGGAGGCAGGGGGAAGGGGGGAGGGGGGTTTCCTTACAGCTGTACAGCTATTCTCCTTGGGCGTACTCGTGGCACCGGGGATTTGGAGGCAGAGGAGCGGGCAGGAGGATTTCTGATCGGTGCACCATTGTGCTGCAGAGCAATCAATCAGCTAATGCTTCATGTGCTCTATGTGAGTGTGGGAAGCCTCACCTTTGGTCGTTTCGTCGACGGTGCTGGGGTCGATGGTCTGAGGTGTGACAAAGCTCACGAGGGTGGAAGCCACAAGGGCAACGAGTGTGTTCGATGTATGCATCTTCCTTTCTTTGGGGGAGAGAAAGCTACAAAGAAGTCAATCTTGTGGACGATGGAAGAGATTTTTTCGACTCGAGGTCCGAGCCTCGAGGGAGTGTTGAAAGGGTGAAACAAATGTCTTATATTCCGAGGTGTTCTCGTTGGACAAAGTGAATAATGCGTCAACGAATGTAGAGTTGCACAATTATCTTCGATCCTAACGAATGTGTATGACCCTCTCGAACAAGATTCCCTATTCAGAAGATGAATGAAAAGAAGGAAGGAAGAAAGAGAAAAAAAACGAAAGGAAAAATTTCCTGCAGAGGGGGTCGTTCCACAATCATCATACGTATATGCAAGTGTTCCCTCGTTCCAACCCCGGAGCTCCACATCGAGTCTAGAATTATACACACCCTGCATGGAACTAGCTCCTTCCCGCAGTCCTAGTCTGCTGGATTCGTGTCGTGATTAGTGGGTACACGCGGGTACTATCAATAGTCCCACAGATCCGAGGGATCTTATTTGGTGCACGGTTGCGACCACGCAAGCAGGAGAGTGTGCTATACCGTTTCTGTAGCCTATCCACATGATGGATACGAGATGGCAAACCGGTGGGTCAGTGTGCGTATCGGTTCTGGGTAGATAGATAAGAGAATTGGCCGTGGTGCTGATGAGGCTTCAGCATCGTTTCGCTGGTTCCTGGTTCCTAATGATTCGTACAGAAACGCAGATTGGTACCGAAAATTAATGTCTGGTATCTCAACATACAATGCCGTATCATACAAACATTACTTTGTGAGAAGGAGCCAAGTCCCGGACCACTAACGACAAATATCCAGGCCTGCTGGAAGCTCCAAAATCATTTCCGTTGCCCATGATGCCGTGGGACTGAGGGAGCTGGAATTGCGTGTGCTACAACGGTCGGAATAATCGTGAATTTATCTAAGAATCCCTCAGAACATGTGCATCTTCCCTTGCCCAGTATATATCTTGTCACGTCTTTGCCGCGTTGCCTCGTCGGAAAATGGTGTTTCAAGCTCTGCAACTCCTTCGGGAAAGGACTGCAAGTTCCAAGGCTCGCTGACCGTAATCTGAGGGGGCTCAGCTGTCGCGGGGTGAGGTTCCGGTTCCGGTTCTTGTACCAGCTGAGACTTTTGGTCCGCAGCTTTCGCAGAATACAGAGGGAGCGGCTCTAGCCCAGGGAGCTCAGCTGGTTCAATATCGTCCCCACGGAGCTCGAACCGCTGCAGGTTTCGTTCCATGTCCATTCCTGCGGCAGAGATACGCTGCCTCATGTCCTCAGCCTCAAGCTCGACCTCGTCGATTGCTGTGACTGGTTGCGGACTTGGTCCATTAATCAAGCGGTTTGCCATCCTCCTCAATCTATTTTGCGTGAGGGAATCACCAATCACGTATTCCTGACTTGAGTACGTGGATATCTTCGCTGGCCGCGGCTCCTTTGCCAGATTAGGGGCCTTCCAGTCCTTTCGACGAAGCTGCTGGCTCGGGCTACGACCGGCCCACCGATTCGAGTTGGTTTCCGTTTGTTGCCGGACTTCTGTTTGTGCCAAATCAGTTCTTGATACTAACCTCATCTTCTACCCGGAAGTTGGGACACTTGTGAACTTACTTGGTGTAGCCTGATCATCTTCCAATAGCGATCTAGGAAATCGACTGATGGGAAGAGGCTCGCCACGACCTAAATATAGTAGGATATTTGTGTTGGCGAGTTTGTTTGACAAGTCCACCCTGACCTGCATCCTAAAATGGCCGCGGACAGCCATGTCGCTGACGATATCTGGCGTGATATGGGCTTTCATAGCCTCCCGACCGCGGTGTTGCTCTTGTATCACGAAGTAGAGCTCTTTCGTGTCATTCAGTCTGTCCTTCAGATATTTGCCAAGCTCACGGATTTCGCGGCTTTCTGGAAGAAGCCTGCACTGGACGTGACCTAAAAAAAGAAAGTTAAACCATGTCTCCAACATATCAACAGAGCGACTGACCTTTGCAGGATATCCCTTCGCCCCCACTGCGCTCGGAAGGCACATTTGTTCTCTCGTAATAGAAGCTGGAAGCAACCAAATGCGATGCTATCCTGAAGACCCTATCGTCACTACTCAGCATCGCTCGAGCTTTGTCGCGAAACGACTCCATGTTCTCTACTTGGTCGATAGCTGGAGGTGGACCATCTAGTTGAGGGTTGAGCCGGTAGTATTTGATTCGTTGGTCGGATGGAGGAGACAAAACGTTCATGTACGAATGCCATGCCTTTTCAGAGTCCAAAGACGATTTCACGTGGTCAATTGCTATCCTTGCCAGTGATTTACCGTAAGACCAAAAGCCGCTTCTGGGAGGGGGTGTTTCTGCCGCTGTTGTCCCTCCAGCCGCGTTGTAGCAGGTCCCTAGTGACAGTATCAGATCTGGGTGCTCTCTGGATAGACTCGGCCAGACAAGTTTTCTTTCCATATCGGCAATCCGAACTGGGTTATTGTGGTATATCGCGCCATCTAGGTAGACTCTGTTCGTTGGATCGTGATGGAAAGGCTTGAAGATCCGTGGGGCTGCAGAAGTCGCTCGAGCTCTGTGACATGATTAGCATTGTGAATCAAAGGTACTTGACGTAACGTACGCTTCCCACGTCTTGAGCTCGAGAGACGCACGTTCTGGTCTTTGAAATTGATATGGCACTTCCGGGGATCAGCAAGCTACATCAATTTCGTTGCCGCTGACATCACTTACGCTTTTCCTTGCATGGCCGGTTGTAATTAGAGAAGACGACAGGGTCACCGGTCGTCGAAGTTGCGGTAACAGCCACCTTTACGTCTGCTCATTTCTGGAGTCAGCATTTTCGTACGTGATCAAAGCTTCGAGAATGAGCCAACTTTGAGGCTCTTCTACGAACTCAAATGAGGTTTGAGCCTCTCTGACAACGATCTGCTCGAAGACAGTGCGTTTGGGGAAAATTAAGTAAGAAGAGATTGCGTACCATTGCCTAATGTGTGAGGTCGAGGTCCCCCAAAGAGGTATTCTGACTCCGAAAAAGCGGAAATTAGGGCCTCTTGAAATGGTCTCGTCTCATACTGAGAATGATTATAGCTGTTGACAAGCCAACTGGCACCTGGGATACTGCTCATGATTCTCTTCGTAAAAGCCTTTTCGCACAAAGCCTCAAATTGATGGGTGCATTCCTCGACCGACCAATTTCTGTTGGCAAGGCCCAAAGCAATCAAGCCTCCTGTGCTGCGAGGGTACAGTGTTTAGTATTCAATACGAATCTCTGGAACGAGACTACTCACCTTGTGCCCACGATGAGATCCAAAAAGCATTGAATCGGCAATTGACCGCCCAATGCATGCTCGATCTGCCTCAAGGTTTCCAGCTCGACGATACCTCTCATCCCGCCTCTAAGTCGGTGTTAGCTAAGGAATTCGGCGAGACGGCAATTTTCTCACCCGTCCAAAGTCAATATACGAATACCAGCAGTCGCAGGCTTCAGAATCACGCGCCAGGATCCATATTTTGGTCGATATAAGGATTCCATCGGACAGCCATCTAATTCAACACAGGATCGATTCTTGAAGTAGTGTCCATATGCCTGGAGGCAATTTGTGCAGAGAATGTGCCCACAGGGCAAAGCGTGCTCAGGAGGTTCGAATAAGCAAGAAAAGCAAGTAGAATGTGAAACGAAAGCTCCAGCGCGGCCCTTGGCGCTGTGCTTGTAGAAAAGAGCCATGACTTGTTCCTTGTGGATTTCTGCGGCCACCTGCGCTTCATCCTCGCCACTTTTTTTCTGGAGACCCTCGCGGAGGGTGTTTTGTAGCTCGTCCAGACGATAGTACACGTTCCACTCAAACCTCTCCCAATATGATTCGAACGAGAATTCCGATACATATCCACCAACAGCGAAGACCTTGCCATTCTTCAATTGATGCCCTTTGGAACCGTGCTATTGGAAAGTTTTCGCATTAGCCCCAACTGAACACATGAGAAGAATGTCTGCACGATAGCACTTACTCCGCTGCGAACGTTCACACACCTCGCTCCGCCACCCGGCTTCACAAATTCGCACGGCCAATGACGATCGCAGAAATTCTCAAGAGCGGCCTGGAGGTGTTCTCGATATTGGGGAAATATTTGCTCGGCAGTACCTATCTTCATTAGCCAGCCTCGTGTGCAGATGCAATCTTCGTACCCCAAATTCTGGATCTTGCAGAGTCCAGCATGATACAAGAAGCTACCATGTAACTGAGCTCTATGAAGATGGCATCAGCGTCTAGCTCGTTTTCCCAGACTTCCATCAGATTCAAAGCCAGTTTGAGGATGTTGCCACCGAAATCAAGCGGGATTGGACTATTGACAAAAGATGCCTGAACAAAATCGAAAGGACTCTCGAGATCACGCGCGAAATGATCGAAGGCGAATTGAAGATAGGGTTGAAGCTCGTTGGCATCGAGGAGCATTCTCAATTCGGCCTTTCGTTCCCTCGCAAAGTCGCAATTCATCTTGATATTGCGGTACAGTTTCACGATTTGCCCCTGTATCAGGTTCGGTCGACCCCGTGTAGGAACTCGCACGACCTTTACGGAAGCGTAGTAAGAGTAGAGTAATTGCTCCAGAGTCTCAATCTGGCGGTGTCGATCACGCCAATATTGGGCGCACTTCTTGAAGATGACATTCTGGAACACTGTCCTTGATAGGGAGGCGAACAAAGACTTCGTCGCGGTTTGCATGTCCCAGAGATTTTCGTCGATATCATTCTCCGACGCATTCAATACAACAATGGCATGTGGCAAAGCGGGCTGGTTCGAAGACTTCTCAAGGGATGCGGCGGCCCACTCCACAAGTTTTTCGAAAACGCTTTCGATAACCCTACAACGAACATGATTAAGTAAACCGTTCATGACCATTTAGGGATCGCGAACCTTGGGTTCTTGAGAACAAACACTACTACGTCAGAGAATGTGTATAACAGGCGGGGGTACATATGAGAAACAGCGAAGGCCCTGCTCCGTTTCGTGGCCGTGTTCGCCCATGTTATTTCTCTTTCCGATGTGTGTAGGGCTTTTTGCACATTTCGTTCAAACGAACCAATGCGACCACCCTTGTGTACTTTCTCCCTCTTCCGGAAACGAGAGGCAATTGGCTCACGCTCCCCACCGTCTAAGCCCTCGCAGTCGGCGTAGAGGATGGGATTATAGTAATGCGCGGACTGGGGATCTGAGTATAGATGTACATCGCCAGATGTTGGAACATCCACCTATGATCTCACGATATCAGCGTCATGCAGTAAGCTAGGAACCTCAAGACTATGTGCTTTGCAGGGGGTAAGAATGACAAGACGTCGAGCTTCGCTGAATTATGAGGCGCAGAGTATATACGGACCCCAACATTTCCAATAACGGGCGTGGGGAACGAGTTGCCCTCTTTTGTGAACAAGTCGATGACGAGTTTAATGATGGTGCTCTTGCCTGCTCCTATTAGGTGTCAGCAAGAGGCCAGCGAGACAAGCGCGGGGGACGTTACCTGTTTGTCCCACGAAGGATACAAGGCTGGGGTATCGGCGGTCATGTGGGCCTGCGTTCCACTGAGGATTATATTCTGACGACCGTGCTGGGGCACCATTCATGATGGTCGCATAGCGTCCGTAGTCCCGGAAGAAGGGATTTTCCGCATCTTCTGAGGGATCCCAGGTAATGCCAAACCAAGTGGTATCCTCATCGCTCTTATGTAATTTCTCCTGCTCTGAAGTATCAGGTTTCGCATCTAAAGCGGCTTTGATCTTCTTTGCGACTTGTTCATTTGTCCTTTCATGAGGGACCGATCCCGGACCTAAGGCCTTTTTCTTGTGTGGGATTTGCCTTTTCCAACAGTCCTGGCAGAAGATGCTGTCACAGACATTGCAATAGTCTCGAAGATCGCCATGCTCGTCGCATTGGTCGCACATCTGCTTGAAGGATCCCTGGCGGCTGCGGCTCAATGTGCGCACCCGGCGATACCATGTTTCCCTTGAGATCAGAAGGTTAGCAAATACCAAAGGGATTACAATGCTGTCAATCAAGTACCTCGGATCATGGAGGATGCTGGCATTTCTCCCTGCTCTCGATGGGGGAGCGTTGCTCTCCTGCCCATCACTTCTTGCATTTATAGTCACATCATCCAAGTCAAGCAGACTGACTTCTTGTGCAATCATGTGGTAATTCCTGCTATGAATCAGCTCTCGCTTTCACACTTATTCGCTGCTCTTCTCTTACGATCCAGTCTGCCCTTTACCAACGCTTTCGCCATGTCGATTTGCCCGGCTGGGTGATAAGTGGCCAGGCGCAGTGAGTGGATGAACTTGAGGCGTTGAAGGGCGTGAATTGATCTGTATTAGGTCTTCCTCAGGCTGTAACAATTGTAAATCATTGGAGTAGCTTGGAACGAACGACATCTGCAATGAACCAGCTAAATCGTTCGCCCTTCACTTAGGGCAGTAGCGAGAGCGAGGGCAGAAACAAAGATTCAAATCTCAGCAGCATACGATATTTACTGAAATGGGAAAACAAGAATTGGCAGGAGTTTCCAAGCTGGGCTTTTGTATCTGCCTCAGCCTCGCGAGCGTGGGCTAGGAGCGGAGACGGCGTCAAGCATTGGCAAAGTCGAAACGGGAGGTATTTAGCTACATTTGAATAGGTTACAGTATCGTCAAATCAATTACTTTTAATAGCCTTGCAACGTCACCTTGGTGGATGCCATCTGCCTTGCAACGTCACCTTGGTGGAGGCATCTGCCTTACATGCTGCTTGCTGCTGGGTACGAAAAGGTTGGACGACTGAATGTCGAAAATCTGATGAGCAGGATCATGGGAAGTTGTGACATTGCGAACCAGAGCTCGAATGAATACGGGTACTGAAAAGATTGGTCCAATATCAGGCTGTGCGCAAGGCTGGGAGAAAACTTCGTGTGATTGATTCTGTCTTTTGAGAACGTAATTCGGTAACTACGAGCGTTGATCACAGGAGGAACAGCCCCTTTGTAACGACTTCACTCGCGCCAGCTTCATCAGGCATTGTGATTGGAATTTGTCAATGCAGGTGCAGTCGAGTAAGTGTGAATCATAGGCTCGGACTGTAGCTGAAAATCACAGCCCAAGGCTGATCCCCCCCCCGGCCCGCCGTTCCCCACAGGCCAACCTCGGGGATGCTCGCGCGTTTACAAGCAGCGGCATGGAAGGTTTGTCACTCTGCGAAAGGATCATGCATCGAGATCTGGAGGCTCATTGATCTAGTCGTCTGGATAGAGTCGTATCTACTATTTTGCACAGACCCACTCGCACGCAATACCCATGGATGGCGTCGGTGACCAACGGCAGTTTCGACCAACATATCGGCATAGAGTCTGCTGATGGCAGTCTTGATGAAGACGCGGCAGGACACAGCGAGGCGCCAATAGACAAGCCTTCTTCGATTGAGACTCCACCACACTGGCTTCATAGACGCCAAGTGTCGTATGCCTCAATCATCGACAATAAACCTCCTCCAATCACCTTGGAAGACCACACCGAAGACACATCATCAGGACAAGCAGATGCTGTGTGGGCCAAGGCCATATATATTGAAGACTTTGTGGTTGTCTCCGGCAATGTGCCAAGTGTGGGCAGCTTCGTTGTCTGGCACTGCAAAATCGATACTCTGGATGGGGGTTCGATGGTCATCCGCAAGAGATACTCAGAGTTCCATGACTTGCGGCAGAGACTTCTGATAACGTTTCCAAATTCGTCAGGAGCAATGCCTCCTTTTCCTCCTAAGAGCATGATATATAGATTCCGCCCGAGCTTTTTAGAGAAACGGAGGGTGGGTCTGGGATATTGGCTGACGTATGTTCCCCATGCGATTCACAAGGTGGCGCAAGCACCCAGCTTATATAATATAGATGCATCCTCCTTAATCCCGAATTCTCGTCAGCGCCCGTCACTAAAGAGTTTATCTTCGGGTGAAAGGGCAAAAGAGCGATGAAGTGCATTGACTTTGCTCTGGAGGCACTTGATGCCGACATCGAATCGCACCTACGAATATTGCACATTCTGAAATGCAGCTGGAGAATCTCGCCATGATAGCAGCCGGCCAAAGTGGCCTGATTGAGCACGTACATCTCCGTGCAGAGTATGTCTTCATGGAACACCACGAGGGCTAAAACACGTTGGTCTTGATAGGGAAGCAACTTCAATCCGACAGACTCTTCGTCACACAAGTCCCTGTTAGGTCCCTGTTAGGCAGATGTTGCAAGCATCGCAAGGACAGTTCAGCTGTGATCCTAGGCCTGTTGCTTCCGAGCAGCAATTGGGCATGATAATTGTCCTTGGTGCAAGACTTCTGCGAAGACGCTCCTGATGAGGTATGATCCACCTGCCTCTTATCTTGCACAACGGCTGATGTCAAGATCTGCTTCTTAGCGGGAGGAACGAATTCTCGATGGGTGCCTCATTGCGACCTGGGCTTACGAGGGATGGCATGCCGGAGAAAGACTGCAAACTCATCGATATTTGGTCGAACGCACCAGAGAGTTCCATGCTTTCGCTTTGAATCATCTGCCTTGAAAGGCATTAAGCTATTTGAAAGGACGGCGGAGAAACATACCGCAAGAACCTATGAATGGCACAGCCAAGTGTAGGTGATTTCTTGGATTCGCCAGCATCTCAAAAGAGATGCGGACACGAACTGAGGATGTTATTATCACAAAAGCCGACAGTACGCTTTGTGGTTTGTCGTGAATGAGTCAAGTATCAATGAAGCTGGATGGTTGTGAATAGGGAGCGTGGTTCATCTTGACACATTCATTATCCCTGGCGGCGCTTGTCGTGGGTCCCCAGGTTTTGTAGTTTCAGGCATTAAAAGCGTCAATGGGAACAACCCCTAACAGGAGCAGCCAAAACGTATGCACAGGGCCATGTAAATTCTTTTAGCTCCTCAAGCGACAACACCAGTCTTTAGACCCCAGACGATGAAAGTAATCAATCATATTCGACATGGCCGTCCTTTCAAGGCCATCGCTCCGCTCCTCTGCACCCAAAAGTGTTGCTCCCAAATCGCCTGCGACCGAAGAGATCCATCAACCTGCCCTACATGAAAAACGATCACGCGATGCATCTCAAGACATTGAAAGCAACGGCTCGAACAAGAAGCTGAAGTCCACTTACAGATCGCAAACGCGTGACCTGAGCAAAGGGCCCAAGAGGCAGGCTCTCAAGAGTCTCCCCATCCGTGACAGGCAGCAATTTCCCCCCAAAATTGAGACGCATGTGGTCAAGGTGCGGAAATTGGACCCTGTGCTCGTGCAACCATCAACGAACGGCTTGAGACACTCTTCGACTGATTCACATGAGTCCCTTCATTATGGAGTCAATCAAAATCTACCTCCTCAAGAAGTGAGGGGAGAAGAAAAGAGAAGCCTACGGTCGCATGGTGGAGGGTCAAGATCAAAGAGCGAGCTTGAGCCATACTTCAGCAATTATGAGGAGCTCATCAGCATCGAGCAAAAAGAGCCCGGTATGGGAGCCCGTTCTTTGTTGTGTGAAGACTGCTCACGGTCGAAACCAGATCTCCTCACTCCTAACACCATCCTCCATATCTACGACGAGCCCACGAAGCCAGCCTCTGCGACCTCTAATGCTTTGTCGCCCGAGAAGAGGATCAAGGGCAAAATACGGCCTTCGTCCCAAACCAATGGCAACGCTAGTCCATCAAATGTAATCGAGTGGCCCGATGAGACCTTCACCACCCTCAACAACGCTACGAGACTCGATTTCTCCAGCTTTGACAATCCAAGCCAGAAAAGCACCACAGACCATCTTGACGACTCAGTCTACCTAAAAGTCCATGCTCGAGAAGAGAGAAAGGAGAAGCAACTTCGTAATATAGAAAAGGAGAGGGCCATGCATGAAAAGTTCCAGCTGGAGCGACTATTAGATGGATTGAGAGGCCACGACTGGCTCAGGGTCATGGGTATCAGTGGTATCACAGATGGAGACAAGAAAGCCTACGAGCCTAAGCGAGATCACTTGATCAGTGAGGTGCGCAGCTTGCTGGAGAAATTCCGGCTCTGGAAGGAAGAAGAGAAGCGACGGAAGATCGAACGCGAGGAGACAATGGACGAAGACGAGGAGGAAGCGAGTGAGGAAGACGAGGACATGGATGAGGACGAGGCATCCTATCTCCAAGATCAAGGCGGTGACTCGAGCGACGACGATCCCCCAGATTACAGCGATCTCGATGCGTCTGCCGCCATGCAGCTTCACGTGGAGGCTAGCATGGATAAAAAAGCGCGTGCTGGTCGAAATGCGTCGAAACACCCGTCGAAGCACCCTCCTCCAAAGGCTTCGGCAATACAGAAGCCCTTCAAGTCCTTCTTTGAGAAGCCATACATGCGTGCAGCTGCCATGGGGAAGCACAGGCGGTCTGGTAGATCCATTATGGCGTTCGGACAACCCATACCTGAAGTGGAGGAGCGGCCTTTCGAATTGCCTCCAGATGTCATGACCACCGAGGCATTACAGGAAAGCGGGAGACGCATGAGGCGATCGAAAAGGGATAGCAAGGAGTCCTGATTTGACGCGTCTTATGAGTTCGGACTTGTAGTGAGCGATCAATGGTAATGCGACTGCATGGCTGCATGGCGAGCATCTCATCTGGGGCATAGCGCGTTGACATCTCATGTCATTTGTACTCTCCATGTAACATAATATTCCGACCATAGGTACACAAGATGCAAGAACGCATACTAGCTCATTGAATGTTTGCTGGGTATTGCCTAAAATGTTGAATGAATATCACTCGTTGAGCTGAGCATCAAACGCTCAGTCTCGGCCGAGGGCAGGCTTGGCGGAATTTGGCGTCTTCATGAGCAGCTGCGTCCTACTGAGAAGGTCCATGCCAGAGAGATTGTGTTGGACGATGACCTCGTGAAGTCTCTACACACCAATATAAGATACGTATACGGGAGAAGCATTGTGAATTGTGACTCACTCCGAACCTCGCCACACCTTCGGTCCTCCAATCTTCCAATCCTGAATCCTTTACTCGTTCGACCGGACAAGCATGGAGAGCGAAACACAAAAGGTCGACGAAAGTGAGCTCGCAAAAGCCCAAAAGTCCAGCCATGAAAGCCCACTCCCAGATCGGGCAAAGCAGTCAAAACCCAAGAAAGAGAAAGCCCCCAAAGCGAAGAAGGAACCCTCAGCACCCAAAAATGCCACCAAATCCAAGCAAAAGCCGGAAGCAAAACCATCTCCAGCTGATCCCGATGCAATGTTCAAAGTGGGCTTCCTAGCAGATGTCTACAATGAGAGACCCGTAGAAAAGGTCGTTACTCGGTGTATGTGTGACGATTGGTGGTGAACCTGGCACCTCACTCACCTATGCTTGCTTGACAGTTCCTCCAGAGCCCAATGGGTACCTCCACATCGGACACAGTAAGGCGATAGCCATCAATTTTGGATTTGCAAAATATCATGGTGGAGAATGCTATCTTCGCCTTGACGACACAAACCCAGAAGAAGAGGAGAGCGTATATGAGCAATCTATAATAGACACTGTTCGCTGGCTTGGATTCAAGCCGAAGGCTGTGACCTATTCAAGTGACAACTTTCAACGACTATATCAGTTGGCGGAAAAGCTGATCGAGATCGAAAAGGCTTACGTCTGTTACTGCACGAGTTGGTGCCTCTTTCGATCGAGGCCACGCTTGCGCACTGCTAATTGTATGTAGAGGACGAGATCAATGACCAAAGAGGTGGTACAGACCCCAAGGCGAAGAAACCTCGCTACGCTTGTCCACACAGCAAGAGATCAACCCAGGACAGTCTATCCGATTTCAGGGCAATGCGAGATGGTAAGTATAGGCCTAATCAAGCGGCACTGCGCATGAAACAAGACTTGGAAGATGGAAATCCCCAGATGTGGGACTTAATAGCGTATCGCATACCGAAAAGGACTGCAAAAGCACCCGAAGACGATGAAGATGATGGTGGAGTAGACGCGCCTGCTGACCCGCTCGAGGCTGCGTACGCAAAACCTCATTATCGGACAGGGGATACATGGAAGCTCTACCCGTCCTACGACTTCTGCCACTGTCTCTGCGATAGCTTCGAGGGCATTACACATTCTTTGTGCACAGTGGAGTTTGAGCAATCAAGAGTGTCCTACGAGTGGCTGAACAACCAACTCGTTGAGTTCAAACCAATGCAGCGTGAGTATGGTAGGCTCAGCGTAACCGGCACAATCACCTCAAAACGAAAGATCAAGAAGCTGATTAACAGTGGTATTGTGTCGGGCTATGATGATCCCCGACTATATACTCTGATAGCTCTAAGGAGACGTGGGATTCCACCAGGTGCAATCTTGTCCTTCGT
Organism: Niebla homalea; assembly: GCA_019925105.1. Lineage (NCBI taxonomy): Eukaryota > Fungi > Ascomycota > Lecanoromycetes > Lecanorales > Ramalinaceae > Niebla > Niebla homalea. The sequence continues at coordinate 765,239 of JAHGAU010000024.1, forward strand.
GAACGAGTTGGGCGTGACCAAAGCAACAGCTGTGATTCAGACGAAACGCTTCGAAGCTTCCGTGAGGAGGTATCTTGAGACAACAGTGCCTCGGCTTATGCTCGTTCTTGATCCTCTCAAGGTCATTATTGACGACCTGCCAGACGACTATGTTGAGATGGTTGATCTACCTTTTGCAAAAGACCCAGAGGTTGGCAGCCACACGGTCCCCTTCACCAAGGTGGTATACATCGAGCGCAGCGACTTCCGAGAGATCGATTCACCTGACTTCTTTCGCCTTGCACCCGGTAAAACGGTTGGCTTGATGAAAGCACCATTTCCCATCACTGCTACCACCGTGGACAAGGATCCAAACTCCGGCTTTGTGACTGCGGTCCATGCAAAGTACGAAAAGCCCGTCGAGGGCACTGCGCCAAAGAAACCCAAAGGGTGGATTCATTGGGTTGGGGTATCTCCCAAACATAACAGCCCTATCAAGGCAAAAGTTCGCATCATTAACTCACTATTCAAATCCGATAACCCTGGTGCTCTCGATGACGTCGTTGCAGACATCAATCCCGACTCTGAGTCATACTTTCCCGACGCGTTCATGGAAATAGGTTTCGAGGAGATCCAGAGACGAGCTCCTTGGCCCGCGGAAGCTGGCGAGAAAGCAAGTGCAGAAGAGATAGCGTCGAAGCAGGATTCAAGCAATCCTGTTCTTGGTCCTGAAACTGTCCGCTTTCAAGGCATGCGAATGGGCTATTTCTGCGTGGACAAAGACACAACAGAGCAGCAGGTTGTGCTGAATAGGATTGTAAGTCTAAAGGAAGATTCTGGTAAGGATTGATAGCCTTTTAGGCAAGTCAGGAGATGCTCGGTGACTTCTCTTCACCTAAGCCTCATCTGCGAATCACGAGTAAGTGAAGATACAAGGTCTCGCACAGGAACGTGTTGTGCAATATTTGTACGATTATGGCATGAGTACGAGATCACATGCTGCTATGTGATATTATGATAGCCGACATTCCTTGCTCGGCTAGCAAGCCGAAAGCTGTGCTTCCTTTAAGAAAGGGCTTCCTGACTTGATTCATGTATGCCATTTCTCATTTCGTCTTGGCAGGGTCTCGATCTGACTGATCAGAATCTGGACGTTGACGACGGCTCGAACTAGCACAGTAGCAGCACTAGCGTATATCAGCATTGATCTGTCCATATTCCCACTTTGATAAGGTGTGGTGGGAATGTTTGAATTTCGCATGGCGTCATGTACCTTTTGTACCCGCATCCCTTGGTCCATGTTTACACATCGCTTTTCTTGTCTTCTCATCAATTTCCAAGTATACCAAGTCCTACTCGGCAGTCAATATGCATTCCCTACACCCACTCACTGTTGCGTCATTGCTCGCAGTCCAAGCAGTCACAGCATTGCGGACAGAACCACCATTCTCCAATAACTTTCTCGATCTCATCAACACTGTGAACGCCCAACCCCAACTAATTACCGAGGACCAGCTGATGACAGGCTTGAGTCCAGCTGAACTCAGTGGTTTCATTAATGGTGCCGTCAATACGAACCTGTCTCAACCCAACCCCGCTCGCAAGCTCTTCCCCAACATCACCACAGGAACGATCAATGGGACCTCCGTCGTCTTGCCAATCGACTATGGTGTGGCCCGGGCCATTGTGCCCAAGCAATATGGCATCTTGAATGAGAGCATCAAGGCAAATCTGCCTCACTTTCCCCGGGACAAGTATCCCGTCAGCAACCTTCATCTTCTACTTGCCCTAAATTGAACACTGACTTGGAGACGCTATCCAGCTGCTGTTTTCCACCGTCCTCGACCACGACGTCGGAACCGCTGCTGTTCCTGTCCCAGACTTCAGCGTAAATTATCACTACTCTCCGGTTCATACATGACAGATCACCGTTTATTTCCTTGCTCCCCCCCCAACCCCCAACCCCCAAACATCCTAATGCACGCATTGTAACCCGTCTTCTCCTCCACACACACAGTCCGTCCAATTCCGCTTCCCCTTCATCGATCTCCTCGGCGACGGCTACTCCACTTTCTCCTACATCCCCTCCCTCCTCATCTCCTACAACCCGCCCGCCTTCGCAGGCGTCGCGGCCTATGGCTTCGGTCCTGTGGAGGGGATCTTCGACCCGCCTCGCGATCCGTATGCCGCCGTTCCGGGGGATGTTGGTGGGGGGAGGAGGAGGGTGGAGCAGAAGGTGAGGAGGAACGCAACGGGGGAGCCGGTGGCTGTGGATGCGGTTTACGAGACTGCAGGTGGGGAATACGGGGGGATTGGGGAGTATCCGCTGCATTTGTAGGTGCATGATGTTGCTTTTTTCATACGTTTTTTTTTGTTTGGTTGGGTGGTTGTTGGCTTTGCGTCTTTTCTTCCGAAAGGGTTGGGGGGGAATACGAGCTCTGGTGGCTTGAGTCGTGCGTACTTGCTACCGGAATGTCTGAGTCTGCTCGGGAAAAAAAAAAACCAGAGGTTTCTGTGTGACTACAACCATCCCGAGGCTTCCTGATTCCATCCATGTATTGCCCTTCCCAGTTCCTAGAAAGAGAGCATAAAATTTCCACATCATTTACAACCCCCCCCGCAATTCCACCCCCCCACCCCAACCAACGCATCCAGCGCAATCAATATCCACTCCCCCCCTTTTACATAGTTCTCCCCAACCCCCTCATCTCACCACTCAAGCCACTACCACTAACAAACATCCCACAAAGCTACACCAACGTCACCAACCAACCCACCTTCGGCCACCCCAACAACAACAACACCCCCTTCGGCCACCCCAACAACAACAACACCCCCTTCCCCACCATCATCTCCTGCGACGCCCAATTCCGCCTCTTCGGAACCAACATCACGCAGCAGGGCTCCGGCCGCCCTGTGGGTGTGACGGGCAATGTGAGTGTGGCTCCGGCCACGGATTCGGGGGTTGAGATCTTCCCTGAAGGTGAGTGGGCTTCGAACACAGCCTGCCGCGGCGTTGTGACGTGACTGACATGGGGGGGTTTTTTTTGTGGTTTGTTTTAGGGTTGGAGATGAAAGGTGTCAAGGGAGCGAGGTTCGATGTGGCGTTCCTGGAGTTCAATTTCCGTGGCTGTGGTGGGTTGGAGGGGTTTTCTTATGGGGGATGGTAGAAGCGTGGCCGTGGACGTGATTACACAAGTGGAGCAGAGTGATGAAATAGGGGGAGGGGGGGTTAGGAGATGGGACAGAGTGGGGGAGACCCGAGATGGAATGAAAAGCTGGCTGAGAAAAACGGAGAAGCTTCGGTAGAGGAGGGATTTAGACGTCGTTATCACACACTCTCTTAGATCGGGCTTTTTCATCCATGGTAGTAGCCTGCTCCTCCCACCCCCCTTCCCTTCCCACTCTCCCGCCCCCTTCCCCCATCTCCCACCCCTCACCCCCTTCACACCCCTTCCTCGCCACGCCCACCACCTCCGCGACCACCCTCCCCGCCTCCTCATTCCTCCTCTCCATCTCCCTCTCCGCCCTCCTCAACTCATCCGGCCCGACCTTCCTCCCCAGCCCCAACCCGCGCAACCGCTTCTTACACGCGCCCCGCGCCTCCCGCAGCGCAAACAGCGCCTCCTCCCCTTTTTCCTTGACCCGCTTCGCAGCCATCTCGCGCGTCTCCCGCGTCACGGGCGGGATGCTGACGCTCAGGTGCAACGCATCCTCCCCCGGCACGGCTTGCGGCGTGAAGTTACTGCTCGAGGAGGAGGGGGAGGAAGTGTTGGGTAAAGGGTGGGCCTGCAGCGCGCTCGTCACGGGGCGCACCCACTTCGCTTCGGAGACCAGGAGTGAGATGTTGCGGCCCCGTGGGATCACGGATGCGACGTCGCTGATCACCGTCGCCTCCTGCTCCTCTCCCTCCGCCTCCGCACGGCGGGTTTTGTTTTTGTTCTTGTTGCCGGATGAGGAGGAGGAGGAGGAGGTGCTGGTGCGGGGGAGCCGGATGTTCTCGATGGCTTCGCCCGCGGAGGAGCCGCCACCACCACCGCTGACCGACGCGCGGATCTTCGCCGTTTCGGAACGGAGCCGGTCGTGTGCGGTGGCGATGGCGAGGTCGTAGGCGGTGAAATCGGAGGCGTCGACGGACATGGGGGAGGGGGTGGTGGTGGTGGTGTTGGTGTTGGTGGAGGAAGGATCGTTGGATTGTTGGATCTGTTTGGCGAGGGTTCGGGATTTCTTGGGGCGGGTGGACGTGGTTGTGAAGGGTTTGGGTTTGGGTGGGGAATGGTATAGGGGTAGCGGGAGGAGGAGAAGGGGCAGCCGGAGGGAGGTCGGGCGGGTGGTGGTGACGGGGATGGGAGTGAAGGTTCCGGCGAGGGAGAGGGTCCAGTGGGATGCTCTTTTGGCCATTGGTGGATGGTGGAGGGAGGAGAGGAGATGGGGCAGGAGGAGGTAGAGAGGAGAGATGGCCAAGGCACTCCACTCCGTAAAGATGCTGTTGGTAAGTGAAATATGAAGAGCTTGGATGGAGCTTGATGGCGCTAGACAGGGGTGCGTAGGGCTGAGGTATATTGAAGAATTGCATGCCAGAGGCTCAGAGGCTCAAGGGGATGGAACAATAGATAATTGGTGATGACTGATGAGGGTGTTCAATGACTTTGTTCAGCTATCTATAGTCCAATTCTAAATACCATGACAGCCGTGAGGAATTACACCAACTGACTTTTTGATGGCAACCCCTCCATCGCGCGATACGATAGACATGCACGAGTCAGGACTCATTCCTGATGGTTAATTCCGTCGACTCATCTCCTCAAGCTGCACTTTCGGCCATGTGTCCTGTGGTAAAGGAGGAAGAAAGATATGAAGAATCCATGGTACAATTGTCTTGAGATACTGGTCTTCCACTATGCAGGCAAGTCGACAGTCGATGTTTAGCGAGTTGACATAGCCTTGGTGACAAGTCGTTTCAGGGCCAATTCCTTCTTCTTCAGATCGTCGGAGCTGCTGTCCTCCACTTCCAACTGAGCCATTGCGTCACTCAATGCAGACTCGATCTTCTCCTTGGTCCCGCGCTTAAGCTTTACAGACATGGTGGGGTCTGAGGTGATCTCTTCGACGCGTGCAATGTATGACTCCAATTGCTGCTTGGCCTCGAATTTCTTGCTGAATGCATCATCCGAATTCTTGAACTTTGCAGCGTCTGTTGGTAATGTCAGCATGATTGACTTGTTAAAGTACGGCAAGAGGGACTTACTGCTGATCATGTCTTCGATCTCTGTCGACGATAGCTTTCCGACGGAATTGGAGATTGTGATGTTCGCACTCCGTCCAGATGTCTTTTCGGTGGCAGTGACTTTGAGAATACCGTTGACATCGACTTCGAAGACAACTTCCAGGACAGCATCACCGGCCTTCATTGGGGGTATTGGGGCAAGAGTGAACTCTCCTAGGGAGGTATTGTCTTCGCAATTGACACGTTCTCCTTGAAAAACGGGGAACTGTACGGTTTGTTGGTTGTCGGCAACGGTGGTGAAAGTACGTTTCTTTATGGTAGGGACCTAAGTAAAATGTAGTGTCAGCAATACAATATACCAAATTGGACAAAAAATCCGCGAGACTACGTACAGTTTGACCTCTGGGAACAACGGGGGCAAAGATGTTGCCTTCCATGGCCACACCCAAAGATAGAGGGACAACGTCCAGGAGCAAGAGGTCGGCCGTGTCAGCGGATGTTGCTTTACCTGATAGGATACCAGCCTGCACAGCTGCACCGTAAGCCACAGCCTCGTCAGGGTTGATGCTCTTCTCAAGCTTCTTGCCATCGAAGAAATCGCTGAGAAGCTTTTGTATCCTGGGGATACGTGTAGAGCCTCCAACAAGCACAATCTCGTCGACTTTGCTCTTGTCCAAGTTGGCGTCTTTCAAAACTTGCTGCACTGGGTCAATCGTGCCGTTGAACGCCTTTGCGTTAAGATCCTCGAAACGTGCCCGGGTGATTTGAGCGTTGAAGTCCTCCCCCTCGAAGAGCGAATCGATTTCCACTGTCGTCTGAGTGCCGTTCGATAGTGTTCGCTTAGCCCTTTCGCAGGAAGTCCGTAGCCGCCGCAGAGCACGGGCGTCTCCAGAGAGATCCTTCTTGGTCTTCCTTTGAAACTCCTTTTTGAAGTGGTCAAGCAAATTGGTATCGAAATCTTGACCACCAAGATGGGTATCACCAGCGGTGGCCTTGACGGTGAAAACGCCGCCTTGAATGTGGAGCAAAGACACATCGAAGGTTCCTCCACCAAGATCGTAGATCAACACATTCCTCTCCTTCTCGGATTTTCCTGACCCCAGACCGTAGGCGATGGCCGCGGCTGTTGGCTCGTTGATGATTCGAAGGACTTGTAGGTCTGCGATGGCACCTGCATCCTTGGTGGCTTGTCGCTGGTTGTCATTGAAGTAGGCTGGGACTGTGATGACGGCCTTCTTGACTTTCTTCCCAAGCTTTGTCTCGGCGACCTCCTTCATCTGATCACGTGTCAATAAAGATATGTAGTGCTCGTCCGGTTTGAACCTACCTTCATGAGGACCATGGAGGAAATTTCTTGGGGGGAGAAGGTTTTTGTCTCCTTCAAGTACTCCACTTGCACCACTGGATTGCCGCCCAGGTCGACGACTTTGAAAGGCCATGATTCAATATCCTTCTTTACGGTAGGGTCATCAAATCTTCTCCCAATCAAGCGCCTGGAGTGCGTCAGTCCGCTTGTCGCCGTGAAAGCCTCGGCCTGCGTCTAGATTGTAGACGTACTTGATGTCGAATATGGTGTTCGCAGGGTTCATGGCTGCCTGGTTTTTAGCCGACTCGCCAATCAACCGCTCTTCGTCCGTGAACGAGACGAAAGAGGGTGTGGTAAAGCTTCCTTGCTCATTGGCAACTGTTGCGCCACGGTCTTAGCACGTATAAAACCTCTCCATCCAGCAATTCAACGTACTGATATCGACATTTGCGCCTTCATAATTAGCTACGCAGGAATATGTCGTTCCTGAGAAGCATTGTCAGTGTCAAGTTCATATCTCCACAAACACAATCGATTTTCTCTGCCAAATCACCTAAGTCGATACCAATCGCCCCTTCATAGACCTCGTCCGACATATTGGAATGTGCTTGGGTGTGAACGAAATAATCTTAAGACGAATGTGTTGCTGGCGAGGGGCGTTTTGAGAGATTTTGATTTCTTGCTGGAAAAAAAACCCCCAGAAGGCGGTGCGAGAGACCAAATTGGGTTTAGCGTGCAGTGCTACGCAATGAGGATTGAGGAAAAGACGCCTACAAAAGTCTATGTGGCAATGTAGCTTATTATTTGAGGATTGTGTCAGGCACTGCAAAATAAATAGATTCTTTATCCTAGAGTATTTGAGGACGCCATGCTAAATCGCCCCAACAAGTCGTACAAGTACAGCTCAGTATGTGTCCACGAGCACCAGCAGCGGAATCAAGACAGAGCCATTGTCCACAACTTTGTCAAGAGTTCTGCAAATGAGCAAAGACGGTGAACTTCTCGATTTCAATATCGTTGCCGGTGCCTACCTTGGGGGCGCCCCTCGGAGGCCCAGCAATGACTTCAACCTCGATCGTGTTTACCCCTGGCTGAAGGGGGTATTCGTAGAGGGGGTGGATCTGGTCAGATTCGCGTTGCGCGACCGCTTGCTGTCGCCTATGGTTGCAAGTTACAAAGGTCTTACTTGGCCGTTGCATGAGAGTCTTGGATAGTGAGGGTGCAATCCTCAGATATGCCTGACTCCTTGCAAGGGTCACTGTGATGGATTGCTGCGTCCGAGTGTTGGAAGCTGGAAGGTCAAGATTGAAGCGTAGTCGACTGGAGTCCGGATGAGTGCTGAGATTGAGATTTGCAATGAGGGCGTCCGATGCGTCTGTAGGAGCGATGAGCTACAGCAACAATAGGGCAGTTGACTTCCTTACCTTTACCAGATGGTCGCGAAAAGGAGTTGCTGAATTGAGTGACGGGATGTATGTGCGGAGTGGTACCGTTCGTCATCGTCGGCTGTGGCAACGGGCTTCCACCTGTCACTTTTGGATTTAGATGTGATGGTGGCGGCATGGACGCATTTGCAACACCGTTGACTTGACTCGGTCCAAGAGCAGGCGAGTGTGTTTGGGATATTTCGCGCTTGATGCCGTTAGGAACCATGCCATTCTCTGATCCACTGCTGGGCCTGTCGGTGGATGCACGGTTCGTGCTTGCTGCATTGATGCCCTGGCCATTGACGCCTGCCCTGACTAATTCTTGCTGCCTCTTAAGGGCCTCGGTGTCTACAGAGACACCCGAAGAATGATTGGGCTTGGGATTGCCAAATTTGAGTGTAATTTTGGGAGGCGGTTCAGGTGACTTGCCTCCCATGGTCAACTTGACCCGCGGTTGGGGTGGTTCGTTCACTACCTTTTTCGCTTCTTTGAGGCGTCTGCGGAAGTACCTCTGGGCCGAATCAGTCCCATTGAATGTTCTGTCATGAATGATCTTACCTCAAGGTCGTTGGCTAGCTGCACGATCTCGCTGCCGTCTTCATTGTACTCTCGCGCATTCCTCCATATATAGCTAGCCTCTTCCTCGAAAGCATTCCAGCTCTTGAGTAAAGTGGCCCCAGTTGGACGTGCATGTCCCTTAGCCCCTCGAGCCTGCTTTTGTAGCGCTTTAAGAGAGACTGGATGCCTGATGATTCTGTAGTAATCGATCAAAGTGCGTGGTGGTAGTTGAATGAAGTTTGCTGATATTAGGAGGCCGCTGCACGAAACATCAGCAGGCTGCGATTTTAGAGCTTGGAAGTTTTCTCACTTTTCATCAGTTAGGTTCATCATTTCCGTCACGATCTTGTCTTGCGCTTGCTGGAAGGTATTTCCTTCAAAGCCCTCTCCAGCCCCCTCGGCATCTTGTGTGGCTGGCGTCGAGCTTGCTGTTCGAGCTGCACCTTCTTCCTCTACTGCCGGCGATTGTGCGATCGCCGTATCAGACCTTCTACCGCTCCTGGATCTAGCTACGGGCTCTTCAATTGTCACTTCTTCTTTCGGCTGCTTCACGCTGGGCGTGGCTGTCGGCGTAGGTCGCTGTACTGGTTTTTGTGTAGCTCTTGGCTGCCATCCTTCCGGCACGGGAGTTGCAATGGCTTGATAGCTTGGATTCTTGTAGGCTGGGTTCCTCTCGACCATGAAATTGGAGACGAGCTTTCGGACTTTCTCTGCATCCGAGTATATCTGGGTGATTTTGTTGTTGAACGATTTTGCATTACTGATCATGCGCTTCACGTCACTCTCCAAGGCAGTGATGTTTGGGTACTCGTAACGCTCGAGCTTGCCCTATGTCGAGAGTTGAATATGAGCCATTGCACCTTATAAGTCTGCATGGAAGACCTCCACAACTCGGTTCATGGAAACCATCGAGGCGAAAGAATTGGGCGTTGTGAAACGTACCTGAATCGTGTCGAGGGCTATGGGTAGTCCAACTTGATTATAGTATTCAGGAAGCTCATCCTGGAGTAGAAGGGTAAGCGAAGGCTCCAAATCATTTGAAGAATCTGTTGAGGTGTACTGGATCTGGCAATGTTTGAAAATGGGTGAATATATTCCATCCCCTTGGAAATGTAAGGATTAGCAATGGCAATGACAGTGGTGGGTGTTTTGGATTGCTCACTGCTTGTCGCGTGACTTCTTGAGCTGCGCGAGCAATTCGAAGCCGGTCTGGGTGGTTGATTCGGGGGTCTCATTGGCTGCATCCTAGGCGAAGAGATGAAGTGTTAGTGATGGAGATTTGCAGTAGCTAGGTGCGGACAGTTCGCATTTGTTGTCAGTAAGGATGTTGTAGAGCAGCGGGGTAGCAAGGAGCAAGGATGAGGAGTCGGATGGAAGCAGGCGCAAGATGATATCCCTCTAAGCCTTGAAATGTCGGCGTTTTGGTTTCACGCTCCGCCCACTCTCTTTCTTTACTCCTTTATCCACATCATGCCCTCTGCAGCAAGCAACTTGCCACACTTTAGACATCACCGGACGGAATCGCATCTATACTTACTGGCAACTTTCTTCTCTTGGCTGAGGGAGTACTTGATGCATCGGATGGAGAAGCTGTGCCTGCCACTGTAGCTTTTCTCTTCGTGCTCATGGTCGCGGGCCTGTTGTTGCAAGCACGCCTACCGCACTGGTGCACCCCGCGGGTCAAGCCTCCTCAGAGCAATTTTCCGCGCTCCAAGCTGGTTCCAGGATCCAGGATTCCACCACACAGCTCTGTCGTGACCACGCAATCGGATTCCTCTCCCGGGTCGCGACGTGGGTTTTTTGGGATTTTACCAGTCTGGCTTAGGAAGATCGGTCGGCTTGTATTCCGTACTGCGCAATACGGTGCAAGAAGAGGTTCAAAAGTTGAGGACCGCTTTGCGAGATGCGTTTGTCTGGTGGGGATTGATAAAGCCTTTACTATGGATTGAGCAGAAGAGATTTTATTGCAATAGCATGCGCGTTCTTGATAATCTACAGGCTTCTCGTGCACTCCCTCAGCCCAGAGCTATTCCAATTCCTTAGACCTTACTTCTGTGGCTTCACCCGCTAGAGTGAATGAAGTTAGCCCTAGCCGCCCCACCACCTAAGCCAGCTAAGTCCGCGATGCCCCGAGAAGTTTTGTTTACGAAGGCACCAAAGGCACCAAAGGTGGACCTGCCCACTCACTTGTGATTTCCTATTCCAAGACTCTTGCTTGATCATACTTGACATTTTGCTACCACCCTAGTCCGAACCACCGTCAGCTATCATCGCTAGCCTACTCTAGTCTCCACCACAAGTGTTGCCATATTGCCATTCACTTCTCACGGACCGCAAAAGGCTCCATCAACGCTTTGACTTTCCAATAACAAGGCTGCTGGAAGCCCGGCAATTTTCTTTCTACCTACTTGAACCTTCCATCGCTCAGACTCAGGTCTCTAACACCATCTGCCCGAAAGAAAATACATCATCATGGGCTTTCCTGGCATTGATCCAGACAGAAGAAACAGGCATCCTCGACTACTGACCGAGCCAGAGAAGATAAAATTGGAAGAATTCTCAGAGGCGATACACTACTCATCAAGGTGGGAAGGGTGTCTTGCCTTACTTTCTCCCATGGCTCACCTGCGTTGCAGATACTCTGACGACGACTTTGAATATCGACATGTTCAGCTGCCGAAGGACATGTTGAAGAAAATCCCAAAAGATTATTTCGATACATCCAGAAGCACACTGAAATTGCTGTGGGAAGATGAGTGGAGGGGACTCGGCATCACGCAGGTGAGAAGTCACCAAATTACAGTTGAGCGTGACGTGAAGGCTGACGGTAGCATCGGTAGAGTCTTGGATGGGAACACTACGAGGTTCATGAACCGGAGCCGCACATCCTTCTTTTCAAGTCAGCACGATCTTTTCCCCATCAAGCTGACTGTACACTTACCAAGCATCTACTCAGGCGACCTGTCAATTACCAGCCCCCCATGCCGGTGCAATGATGAGAAGAACCTATTCATTCCGGACATCCTTCTTTGAAAGCGCAGAACAACATCAATGAAGATTTTTCACACAATGGCATCTTATGACTGTATGCATCAGCGAGGGGAAGGCGCCCTACCAGGCGTCCTGTGAATACCGATCATTTTACCCATTCCCAAGGCGCGGAGTTGGCGCGCATAGTGTATGTAGGATCTGGTACAAGCCAACAGAATGGATGATGCCGCTTGTACAAAATCCGACGAGCCCTATGTGATGTTCTTCTCTAACCAGTCATCCCATTGCTCACCAGTGAAACTCGAAGAGATACTACTCTCCTCGACACCCTCATTCCAAAAGTCAGCGCGAAATATGCGACAGGTAAACGGCACTCGGAAGCTTACATTGAACAGGACTGTCGGTGTCACGTGAACCCCGACTCTTCTGTTGGTCTTGAAAATAGGTCAGCCGCGCGACGTACAGCATTGATTGAGCATAAACCACCTTGACCATGACTTTTATGTCATCAGTGACCCCATTTCCAGTGTTCAGACTCCCTCCCTCCCCTGGCTTATCAGAAACCTTCAACAAGTCGAGCATCTTCCCCTCATCGATCCCTTGGCTCTCTCCGATCTTCGCCAATCGCGCATATGTATCGTTCCTTTTCTCATTGACAACATTCACATCGAAGAAGTCAGTTTGCTTGTCGAAGAGTGCTGCAGAGAAGGTCCAGAACTTGTCCGGAGACAAGTGTAGGACGGCGGCCCCGGCTTCGTGGACTAACGTCGATGATGGGTGCCATGGCTGAATTTGCTGCCGGAAGATGAATTGGACTTTTGAAGGGTACTTTCTGGCGATTGTTGGCAGAACCGAGCCGTAGACGGTCTTGAACATTTTGGCTGAAAAGGGACAGACATAGTCGAGATCTCAATCATGATCAGCCCAGGAGGCCGCTTGGAGGGTGTTGGAAGACAGCACTTACATAGCTCAATTGTATGAACAACTTTGGGTGTTATATTGGTCGAGTATGCTTGACCAGCAAATTTTGGTGCGAGTGACATTTTGAACCAATGTTTGGATATAGAATGAGACTTTTGTTGGAATGATGGGATCAAGTTGTTGGAATCCAGAGTTTTCTCCGAGTGTTCTCACATAGACGTATATGATTATTTACATTTGGGCGGGGAATCTCGGAAGTGGGGACAATGACATCCCCGCCGGTTCGCCCCAGGGCGCCGCGATGCCACATTATTATGCCGGACTAGGCCTGAGCCTCGGGAGCATGAATATTGCCGGGTAGCGGAGGTGAGAGTTATTTCGAATGATTCGTGTTTGACAAGGAAAGACAGCAATGCGCCTAGATGGATTATACCCACCAGCGAGCTTCATTCGCCCTAGCAATATGACGAGCCTACGCTGCTGACATTATTGTATCGCTGATATCCCACTATGTCACGATCGAAGGCACAACCCTCCCGCTATTGGCCACAACGCTCATGCGCGCCCTGGCTCCCAACTCTCGCATTTGGAGCGATAGCATAAAACACACCAGGTCACAACAACAAGACAGTTTCTCCGCAGCATGGCGCCCATGGCACCCCTCGAGAGCCCACTCACGGCCGATCCAGGTTTCTCCGTTTTACATCAAAAGGTTGATCTGGATATCGATCTATTTTCGAGAAGTCTTTGTGGGAGCACTGAGCTCACAATCAGCCCACATTCGCCTGACTTGCGTACCGTATGTCTGAACGCCCGACAAATGAAGTTGAAGGGGGTGATAGTCAATGGGAAAGCTCCTGCAGGTGTCAAATTCCAGAATGTGTACGACCGAGCAAGCCTGCCCTGGAAGGCAGGTGTACATCAATACCACATGCTCCAGGACAGGATAGAAAAAGCGATGAGGGTCAGACCTGAAGAAGAGCTGGTGGTTACACTGCCAAAGAGCTTCAAGATCGAGGAGCTGGATCCTTCTTCCGGACAGGCCCAGAACATTATACTATCGAAGAGTCTGGGAAGCACCCGACGAGAGTCTGACATCGCTCCTGTTGATCTCATACAGGCGCCCAAGTCTGCTGCTGAACAAGCAGGGAGATTTGCCCCCATCACATTGTACATCCAGTACGAAATTCATCGACTTAGAGATGGTATCCAATTCGTTGGATTTGAGGAGGGGGATCTGCGGTACCCACATGCCTACACCACGAATTCGACATTACCGGGATCGACATGCTGTTTGTTCCCTTGTGTCGACAATATTTCTGCTCGCTGCACGTGGGAAATATCTATCAAGTGTCCCAAGACCGTGGGAGACGCCTTTCGTCCGGCAAAGCCAACAACCATCAAATCTAATGGGCTCGTCAATGGCTCACGCACCAAAGATAGAGGCCGTTTTGATGAGCACCTTGACTCGTTCAGCGAGGAGGAGAAAGCGCTGGAGCTCTCGGTGATATGTTCTGGTGACATGACTGACGAGGTAGGCTAACCCATGTGACTAATCTTACCATTAAGCTGACAGGTAAGATCATTGATCCCAAAGATCCCACAAGAAGAACGGCCTCCTATCTGCTTTCGAAAGAAGTCTCAGCGCAGCATGTCGGCTTCTGTATAGGCCCCTTTGAACAGGTCGATCTAGCAACATTCCGGGAAAGAACCGAGGACGATAAATTGGGACAGAATGCTGTACCTTTACTTGGATATTGCCTGCCTGGCAGAATGGCAGACCTTCAAAACACTTGCTTTCCGCTTGCAAAGGTGGAGAATGGACTCGAGATCTCGTTGCAAGAGTCTGGGCAGCTGACATGAACAGGCAGTTGACTTCTTCACGATGAATTATGGCTCATTCCCTTTCTCAAATTACAAAGTCTGCTTTATAGATGACACAGCCGAAGATGTACTACATACGGCGGCATTATCAATATGCAGTAATCGGCTTTTGTTCCCAGAGGATGTGCTGGAGCCCATCGATCCCGTCACTCGAGTACTTGTCCATGCACTTGCCAGCCAATGGATTGGCATCGACATAATTGCCAAAGAAGCCGTGGACACATGGGCGATCGTTGGAATCTCATACTACATAACTGACACATTCATGCGGAAGTTGTCTGGAAGGAACGAGTATCGGTTCAAGCAGAAAAGGGCAACAGATCGAGTTGTAGAGCTAGACATCGATCGACCGTCTTTGGGAGAATTGGGTCCACTCATAGCTTTGGATCCCTTGGAGATGGATTTCATGATTCTCAAGGCCCCGCTGGTGCTTTTCATTCTGGATCAACGATTGATCAAAGCGGGCTCCTCCTCTCACGGTCTCATGCGTGTCATATCCAGAATCTTTTTAAACGCTAAAGTTGGTGATCTTACGAACAGCGCCCTTGATACGCCTTACTTCATTCGGCAGTGTGAAAAGCTGGGTCATACCAAGCTAGAGCAATTCTTCGCTCAATGGGTTGATGGCGCCGGTTGTCCCAAATTCCGAGTTGGGCAACGATTCAACAAGAAGAAGCTGGTTGTAGAGATGACGATCACACAGGTCCAAAACGAAAATCTCAAGGATAGGGATTTGGAAAGCAGTACCTTCATCCGAGACGTGAAGGAAGATCAAAACGAAGTTTATGCAGGCGGCGTCCAGAATACGTTCACAGTATGGGTTGTGTGGATGAGCAATGTGAGCTCACTAACGCTGTCTGTCTAGGGACCAATGACCATCCGGATCCATGAGGCTGATGGCACACCTTACGAACATATCATCGAAATTAAGGAGCCGATGCAGAGGGTTGAGATTCCCTACAACACCAAATACAAGAGGTTGAAGCGAAGCCGCCGACAGAAGGAGCACACAATGGTGTCTGGTGCTGCGGAACTTGCTGGGGAAGACTCTGGTGATTCGCTTCTTTACTCGCTTGGCGATGTTCTTCGATCCGAAGAGGAAACCAAGAAGTGGCATCTTGCCGAGTGGACTCAGGAGGATGAAGACAGAATGAGCCATGAGTCCTACGAATGGATACGCATGGATGCAGATTTTGAATGGATATGCAAAATGTCTCTTACTATGCCAGGCTACATGTGGGTCTCACAACTTCAGCAAGACCGGGACGTGGTGGCTCAATTGGAGGTAACTCATCCGTTCCTTGTCCCCTGCTGCTACTAACAGTCATCAGTCAATTCAATATCTTGAAATTCAGAAAGGCCATCCCCTGATTTCCACCTTTCTCATCCGCACCCTCATGGACCAACGATACTTTCACGGGGTCCGAACTTCTGCAGCCCTGGCCCTGTCAAACAGTGCCAGGGATGAATTCAATTGGGTTGGGATGCTGCATCTTGAAAAGGCATATCAAGAGCTGTTCTGCTACCCGGACTCTTCAATGACTCGACCCAATGACTTCTTTGACAGAGCTGCTTACAACGTGCAGAAAGCAATACCTCAGGCAGTCGCTAAGGTAAAGGACGCCAGTGGCAGAGCAACCTTTCGAGTACGTCAATGGTTGTTTGAGAAGCTTCGATATAATGACAATTCGAGCAATGAGGTAAGAGTACTATGGATATATTTGGTGGTCTCCTACTGATAGTGGTAGTTCTCCGATGCCCATTATATCTCTGGGCTCATGGTGGCCCTGGCAACAGCAATGACCACAAAGCCGCCACCTACAGCAAGTGACGAGGATGACTTCACAGACGATGGCGGTGATGATCTTCAATTCCACAATGCTTGCCTTGAAGAAATTGATAGACATCGGAGGATAGACGAGTGGATCCCATCGTATCAGAACGTCATCTCACGAACTGCGCTCAGGTGCAAACAAATCCTTGCAAAGGCCAGAGTGATAAAGATCAACGCCATCGACTTCCTTCAATACACGGCAGATGGTACCTCGGATATTCTCCGTATACATGCGTTCTCCAACCTTATGGAACTCGGGCTCGCTCACCGCCCGATCGTCCTCCGCTGGTTCCTCACCGTCCTTGGCTCCGATCCATCATGCTACATCCGCTCTCAAATGCTCAAAATACTCGGCACCACCCTTGGCGCAGTCGCCATTGGCGAAGCCTTCGAAACACCGGCTACCACATCTGCCACACTCGAAGACAACGGCGGCCTAATTGTCGAAACCGAAGCCTCCACTGAAGTTCGCAAAGCCGACCTGGCGCGCAAACAGACCGTCTCCGGCGCCCTCGCCGCCCTTCGCGAGGATCTCGGATCCAACCACACCCTCCAAGAGGGCCTCTGGAACGCCATCACCTCCCCCACTATCTCCCTCCAGCAAATGTGGCAGCTCTTAGACATATGTGACAAGCTCTACATCCCGCACACCAGCATGTTGGTCGCCATCAAACTACCCCGCTACTGGAAATGCACGAAAGTGGGAAAGGGCAAGGTGCTCTTTACCCCAACCGATCGGATACGCACGAAACCACGATCCTCGTCGTCACGACCACAGCAAATCCAGCAACAGCAACAGCAACAGCCACAGCGGCCACAGCTACCCCCGCATAAAACATCCATCAAGCTGAAAATCAACCCTAGTGGCGGCCAATCTGCCCCGTCTCACACCCCTCTTACAACAAGTACTACCACCTCTTCCACACCTACCGCCACCGCGGCTGTGACTTCCACACCCACATCAAGTAATTACCCATTCCTCCAACACAAACCCGCCGCCCCGATGATAAAACGCGAGAACAGCATCCCCAGCAATACCAATGGCGCTGCTGCTATGCCCGCTCCCCCGGCGCTGGGGCGGACGTTGCTGAAGCCGCCGAAACCGCCGCAGCCGAGCCAGCCGGCCACGCTGCAGAGGTCGGCTTCGAATACGAGTTCGATGGATACTAAAGCTGAGGTGGGAAACAAGAGAGATAGTGATGGCCTCGTCAGAAGGGACAGTGAGACCAGCGCAGCGGGAGGAGGAAGGCCGAAGTTGACGATCAAACTCAAGGTGGGTGGCGGCGGCGCTGGTGGTGGTGGTGTTGGAGGCGGAGGCGCCGGGAGTTCGGCCTCTTGAGAAACGGTTACACGTGCAAGGGCAAGTGATGGGCCCGCGTAATGCTTTTCTTTCTTGTTTGTCTCGTGATGTCTGCATAGCGTGAGGTTTGGTTACATTTTGATATAGCGTCTCCACACGCTAATGGGGCTTGAAACCCGATTGCCATTCCGAATCAAAACATCAAGTCCATGTTCAAGGACTTATCATATCCTCCTGCAAAAACACGATTTGCCCCCAGACTTTCCATCCCGAGGGCCACGCAACGACGACCACCTAACCCATCATTCCCCATTCCCTCGTCCCAAACCCTCAATCTTCCCCCGAACGCCGTCCTCCAACCCAATCCTACCCTACCCTGCCATCCACGACGCTTTCAAACCCGTCCTCATACATCCTGCCACCACCACTACCACCACCACCAACTCCCCTTCTCCCTGCGGGCGACAAGCTAAACAGTCAAAACGTAGGTCACGTCCCTCGACAAACTCCACCGCTTTCCTTCCCCCCCCTTTCTTCCATTTGCAAGTTCCGGGGTCGCATCATAGATCTTTGCACGCCCCCCTGTAGAGATAAGCTCATTGGTTAGTCAGTCAGCTAGCCAGCCAATAAAAAAATTCGAGAAAAGGGCTCTCGAAGATCCCTGGATAGGGAAATGGGAAAAAATCAGAACCGGGGGTTGTGACCAAAGAGAAGGCGAAGATGGTGGCGTGGTTAGACAAGTCGTTGAGGCAGTGGTGGTCTTGACGGCGGAGGAGGGTCAGGGTGTTGGATTGTTCGGAGGTGGGTGGGGGGGACAGGTGGAGCAGGAGTTCACCGTACTCGCGACGGAGGGCCAGGAGGCGGTGGGGAAGGTACTGTTGTGGATATCGTTATCGTTAAACAGGATGATGGACGGAATGAATCGTGGATCCGATTTTGTCTTGTTTTTTTTTTGGAACTAGTTGGCTTTTCCGGTGGAGAGCCGCTTGTTCGCCAAAGGAGCGTTGTTGGGTCAGGCGTCTGCCGTCGTCCTCGAGCATGCCAGGCTGCAGTGCCTCAAATGTCAGCTTGTGCGACCACTAAATCCACACGGATTCCTCTCCGGTGATCTTGGGGCTGTGACAAGCTCTGATAGCGCAATGCTCTTCTTGAAGCTGAGACTAAGAAGCAAGGTGAGATGCGGTTCAATGTCATAGGATTCTCTGGGTAGATATTCATTGATGGTAAGAATGCCGAGCAACAAAAAATTAGATATCAATCGATCAAAAGCATTCAGCAATGGCGACGAGTCTTTCAGACACAGTAGGGAAGCTGTCGTGTCACATCTGTTGACTAACTCTGCAACCGAGGTAGCACTCAATGGATCGAAATCGTTGTGCAGAGGAAGCTGGAGTGAAGGATCCACAACATTGTAGAAGGAGAAAAAGCACAGATAACGATCGACATCTTTGGGTCTGTATTCCCAGAAAGGGCCTAAGCAAAGCTTGACTCTAGGAGCAATTCGAGTAGAGATGCTGGTACGTGGGCGAAAGAATCTTGTGTGTTTCCACCATCTACTGTCAGTCGGGCGATATCCAGAGCTACCAGATCGTTGTGAAAAGTAAAATAGAGTACTTTTGGATGATGGAGAGCCCGACTAATTTTATTAGGCCAATGTGATGTCGAGACCGCCGGTAGTATCCCGTCAAAGAGGTCGATCAACTTATCAAAGTACTCGAAGAATTCTATCTCAGGGTTTTCGGATATTGTCCCGTCGGTGGGTCGAGTATCAATGTCAATGAGTCCAAACATACTCTCCCTAGCGTTCTCAAATGTCAGCACTCAAAATTAGGTCATCTACCTCCGGAGCCGCACATACCCTTGTAGACTGTGGAGCCTGTGATATTGCCACGAGCTTTCTTTCGTGTCTGGGTTGTCATCGAGTATCACAAGGATCTACCCACCGTTCAAGTCATGCAGAAATTGTATGAAGACCGATTTGGACGCCTTTCGAAGCCTAGGCATGGCATCGGCTTCAATAGCAAGCGGAGGCTGTGGCTTCCAGTCATCGAAGGTGTCGAAGAGCAGAATGATACGTGTATCTCGCAAGTATTGAACATTTTCATGGTATATACGTGAATGCGTTGGCTTCCCAGGGGTCTGATCTTGCGCAAGCTCGGCTAGCTTGCGTGGTTCAGAGATTGGCCACCGAAGTAATTCTAGCACCAGACCCACTGAGTAAGACATCGAACTGTCCTGTGTGGAGAAGCAACAGATGTTGTAGGTCATGGTTGAGATGGAACCAAAACCCAGGAGTTGACTGGGAACGTACTGGTATAGAGCTCAACGATCAGCCAGCTGACCTGGTATTCTGCCATTGAGGGCTAGACAAGTCATAGTAAAGCAATTTGTCAACCAGCGACGTGATCTTTCACCACCAAGCCAGATCGGTCATGAGCAATGTCTTGCCTGGCATCAAAGGTCAATTCGTGAACAGATAACCATGAGGCGAGAAGCTCCTTGGCGTACCAATATGTCGACGGCTAGTTAGGCAAAGAATATTAGACTGCCTCAGCATCTGACTCTCGATCCTGGACATCTAGCTCTCTTCCGAACGTTGGCTTCAGAACCATATCTTGGCGATAGTAAAGTGAGCTCTGCAATGAGCGTTCTGCTACATCCCAAAGCTGAGGTTCCTGCCGCACATACACCAGCCGAGCTAGGAAATCGTTAATTGGGACTGGAGAGCTATAGAGGACGGTCCGCAAGTTGTTGTGAGAAAGCTTATCCCTTCCGTTATGTGCAGCCTCAGCAAAACTCAAGTTCTCGACGAGCAAGGAGTGGTAGAACTGCTGAACGAACATGCTCGCAGCATCAAGAAGTAAATTGTAAGACATTGCAAATACAACTCGGAATCCGCTCTGGATTAATTGTAATGCAACGCTAGTCTGGCCCACATTCCTAGAGTTGCCGGCAGATCTGCAATCATTTAGGATTACCGTAAGTAGATTGTTTTCGATCAGCACTTTGGCAATCTCTTTTGATGAGACGTGTACTGTCTTGGTGTAGTTTTTGTCCGATACAAAGCGTGAAGCGTGTCTAGAGGTTTCAGCCTAGGTAATTATTGGTAGGAAGGGTTGGCTTACTCTTTTGGACTGCCTTGCATGTCCAGTTTAACAAGCTTGAAGAATCCCAAAGGCTTTGCTTTCAGATGCCTCTCAACTGCCTCGAAACTACCAGGGCGAAACATCTCAAGATGTACCGGGGCTTTGGGGGCAAAATTCCGTAGAGCTTGGATCGTTTCCATCGACAAAAGTCGATGTCCAATTTCAATCTGGCCCTTGGACAAGTTTCTAGCAACGACTAGCAGAATGTTGAAACCATGGCTGGTCGTCTTGGGATCTGAAGATAACTCGGGGCCACTCTGGCTTAGCATACGACGAACGATAATGTAAGGCTTCGGACTGAGGTTCCATATCTCTGGGTGCTGCAATGAATCCCAGGATATCTTCTGCAATGAATCTCGCGCTTTCCGGTCACCCGCCTTACCATCCAGGAAAGATACTCGAAGATTTAAACACAGATGTCGCAAGCCGCTGAACAAGGGTGTCAAGATATAAAAATTTGCATAAAGATGTACCGAACGCTAAGTTTGCAGCTGAGATTGCCCTTGCTTTAGACCGCTCAGAAGGGGCGGCGACATGGCCTTCAAAGAGCCAGTTCAGATTTTCTCCGTCTTGATCACGTCACGGATCTTTGAGGATGCACGTTGCATGGTAGTCAAGCGCTGTACAAGAGTTTTGAAGCACACACCCCTGGGCAGCTTGTGAAGGTTCAGCATGGTCATAAAAATCAATTAGCTTTATAATACCGGGCGCCGGAGCTGGACCTCGACGTTCATCATCCGATGGACTCGCATTCGTAGAACCCGCACAAACCATTACAATGATTTCTGGCCTTCTTTCTCAACAAAACACTTTGTTAATCTACGAACATGCTTCCGAGCCCGATTCGTGGCCTTCCCCCCAACTATGGAGCCGCTCTAGCCTTTGGTTGGGCTTATCACCTTCTATAACACGCAAAATCCCGGGAATGAGCAGCGTATGCATCTCTCCTTCTGTCTCAATCTTCGCGCGTGTTATTAATGTTTCGAGCTTATGTGTGCCCTCTGAAGCGATCGAGGACTCGGCCACGCCGGTTGGAAGCTCGCTCTTTTCGATCTGAATGCGAGAATGCGCTCGTAGTTCTCTAACAGACTTCCGGCTGCTTTCCGTGCCCAAAGCTGGAATTGAGAATCGAGCATAAGGAATCATAATAACAGTGGAAGGGGAAGGCATACAGATCTAAATGCATTTGATAGCACACCGACAGTCATTGTATTGCTTTGAAGAACATTCATCCTAGTTAAGCCGCTACCTTAGCTCAATCGTCCCCTTTTGCTCCAAACCTTCAGATGGCTGTTGGTTGAGGCCAAGACTTTACTAGGAGCCCAAAAGCGCGCGGCTCATTGCCAAATCAGACCCTGCGCCGGAGAAACCCGCTCCAGCCTAGCTCCAGCCTAGACCAAACATCAGCCATTGTCAAGAGTCCATTGCTGTGGTAGGAGAGGATCGTTATATGGAAGTGCTGTTCAGAGAGAAGATTGTGTTCGCCATATCCCTTCCACCGATCGTTGAAACGGCTTCGATGCAAGATCAAAACCTGAGACGAAACGAGTGGAGAAGAGTGTGTACGCCTAAGGATGATACATGTTGATTCTCATCATGCAATTGCAGTCATAAGCTTGATGAAATACTTTGGAGACTTACCAAGTGCCGGTGTCGTACCAAGCGTACAGCCATTTTTGGGACCCAGAGCCATGGCCCAATGCAACCGGAAGGCTGCCACTTGATACCCAAAGGTGGATTGCAGCTCGGTAGGTTGCGGCTCAATCTCGACGTGGACGTGAGTGTATTCCACTCAGTAATCCAGCTCGGGCTCATTTACTTCGACGGCAGCGTCGAGCTCACGAATGACGCGCCTCGAGGGAAGAGTATCATGCCCAGCCTCACGGCTTCTTTGCTTATTTAGCTTGCGCCTTTTCTGTCGCGAATCCTGTTGTTGGTGATGTACAGCTTTGCTGGCTGCATCCCCACCATCCTCATTTGCGTCATCCTGCGTGCAAGCCGTGGCACAATTTTCATCCACTGACGGTGGTTCGATTTCAGGAATTTGCAATGCGGGAATGCTCTCGTCTGATTCCACCCCGGCATTTGGAGGACTATCATTGAAGTTGGCGTCTGCGTCCTCATTCTCTCTCTTCACCTGCCGTGCACGAACAATGCTGTAGATCTCACTATGTCGAAACATGGCCACTTGCTCATCCGTCAAGGTCCGTTTCTTGCCATCGGGATAGTAGCCGAGCTCCTCATCGTCCTCTGCACTACTCTGTGTAGGAGAAGCATGAGTCTCGTTCGGGTTGTACTGCCCGGGAGAGGTCGGAAAGTGGGGCAAAGAATGAGGTGGTGGAGCAGTGCCAAACGCGTGCTTATGAAAGGTAATGAGGTCCTCCTATGGACAACGTTACTAACGTTTGACGACGTGACAAGGAGTAGAGGCTCTACCTTTGTCACGAGTGGGATGGAGACAGGAAGAGCCATGAAGGCTCATGCCAGTTGAGGATATGTTGAAGTGAAAGACCAAGCCGGAAGTGGGCTTGTGCAGATAAACTAAATATTGAGGCTCGCGGGACCGTTCCGCCTAAATATCAGAATCCCACCATCACTCTAACCTCGGTCATACGCTGCAAAATTACAACCATCTTAGGGAATCCGACAACCAGACTGGAAAAAGCGGGGCCAATGATATTGATAGAAGGGAGCAGGTTATATCTCTTTGGATTGAAAGGCATCACTTTTGACTTTGAACTACCTAACTACCACTGTGGTATTACGCTGTTGTTACATAGAAATACACGCTCAAAGTGCACAATATAACGCCCTTGCTCAGTTCATAAGAAGCAACCCTGTGCATGCAAGACCTTCGTCCTCCACTCTCTAGCAAGTTGCGAAACGGGGTATGATGCATAACATTCTTAGGCAATTGGAAACAGGATGGTGAGCCGTCCACTACTTCTTCCCTCCTCCAAGGCCCAAGCTCTTTCCTATGCTGCCGAGTCCGAGACCGTTGAGTAACTTATCGATACCCAGACCACCAAGCAGACCGTTGACCAAACCACCTAGACCCAAGCCGTTGAGAAGCTTGCCGACTAGGCCCAAGACACCGCTGAGCAGCAGGCCGACAGCTGCGATGATCTGAAAGAGCGGCTCGCTCAACAGGTACCAGAGCGGATTAAGTTCCTTCTTTGCGTGCGGCATATCGGCAAGCTTTTTCTTGGCGTTCTCAATTGTCGTGACAATGGTTGAGGTGAGCTCCTTGAGTGAGTTGGCCAGCATGTGCTCTTCCTTCGTGGCTTCTCCTGATGCAGAACGGGCCTTTGCGTTCTGTGCAATGCTACCATCAGGATCAAGACCGCGTATCGCGCCATTGCATTCCTGTAGGATTCGGTTGCCCTCCTCGATCTTAGGCTTGACTTGCTTGACGAGCTCCTCCTCATCTAGTTCCTCCTTGGGTTTGCGCTCGGCGGCTTCAATGAGCTAGATAGAATTTAGTCCAGCGTCAAGAGCAAATTCGAACAAAGTAGATAACTTACATCCGTGATGTCTTTGCAGATGGGCTGCATCTTCTCAATTGTCTGAACAACAATGCCATTCATTTTCTTTGCGACTTCAGCGTCCTTTGCCTTCTGAATCTCTTCCTCCGTAGGACCAACATCCTCATCTTCCGGGATGTTTTGCATGAGAGTGCACTCGCCGACCTTGTTGCCGTCATTGTCGACGACGTACCCATTGTCATCAACTTCCATGCCAACCAGTGTGGGTAGATGGCCATCGGTGACCATGCCGAGCAGCTCGCCATTCTCGTCACGAACTTCGCCGTCATGGTTGACTTTGTGACCTGACATGGGGTTGATGTTCCGTGGCTTTTCTTCCTCGGTGTAGCGCTCGGCATGACCAATTGGATTGCCTGAAGAGTCAAGGATATCGCCATCTGCGTCGACTTTGCGTCCAAGAAGCTTCTGTTCATCGGATCCCTCAACAAGCTTGCCAACGACTTGACCCGCGCCGTCGGTGACGAAGCCATCTTTAGCAACGACCAGGTTCTCAAAGCCTGCGAACGGACCTTCCGGCTTCTGAGTGCCGCCTCCAGGAATGAGCTCTGCCTGGCCAATAACCTTGCCGTTGTCGTTCCAGATTTGACCAAGGCCATCGACCTTCTTGCCGGCTAATTCAGCTGGGTCACCCTCGGCAATGCGACCATAGATGGTTCCGTGCTCGTCAACGACGTTACCTGACTTGTTGACAACTTTGCCGTCCAGCGATGAAAGGTCTGCGACTTCTTCTTCTGGTTCCTCGTATCGTTCGGCATGGCCTTTGACATTGCCGTATTTGTCAATAATATCGCCATCCTCGTCGACCGCCCGACCAATGAGCTTCTTAGCGTCTCCATCGACGACCTGACCGACTTGGTTACCTTCTTCATCTTCGACCCATCCATCTTTGACAACAACGCAACCTTCAAGACCAGCAAAGGGACCCTCAGGCTTTGCCTCTCGCTCGTTTGGAGGGATAAGCTCACAACGGCCAATGACGCTGCCCGAGTCGTTCCAGAGCTGGCCCTCCGCATCACATTTCCTGCCAGCAAGCTCCTTGGCATTTCCTTCCACGAGTCGTCCAATGGGCACCCCTTCCGGACCAATGACATTGCCTTGCTTGTTCACTGCAAGGCCCTCAAGCACCGAAAGGTCTGGTGGCGCTTCTTCTTCCTCCTCAGGTAAACGCTCTGCATGTCCGACAGTATTACCATGCTTGTCGATGACATCTCCATCTTCGTCAACAGCACGACCAACAAGCTTCTTGGGATCGCCTTCGACGAGTTGACCGACTTTGTTCTGGTTCTCGTCTTCGACAAATCCGTCGGGAACGACGATAAGACCTTCGAGACCAGCAAAAGGCGCCTCCTCTTCGGAGTCCTCAATTGGTAGAGTCTGGGCACGACCAATGACGTGACCTTTCCCATCCCAAAATTGACCTTCAGCGTCACACTCGGCCTTCATCTTGTTGAGTTTCTTGGCATCACCTTCGATGAGCTCACCCTTGGGATTGCCTTCCGAGTCGACGACTTTACCGTTCTTGTTGCAAGTGCAGCCTTCGAGGATTGAGAGTGGAGGAAGGTCTGACTCTGGCTCACCAGAATCCAGCTCAACACGACCAATGACATTTCCATCAGCGTCAAGGATCTCTCCCTTGCCATTCACTTTCTTACCAGCGCAGTCGTCAAGCTCGCCTTCGACAAGAGAAGCCAAAGTCTCGCCATCTTCATTGACCACTTTACCGCTTTTGTTCACCTTGTAGCCCTCCAGGGATGACATGTCTGGACCGTCTGCACCACCTTCCGGCTGGGCTTCTTCTTCTTCAGGGGATGGAATCATCTCAACTTTACCGATGACATTGCCTTCAGCGTCCAGCACTTCGCCCTTTGCGTTGATTTTCTTGCCTGTACAGTCTGCCAGCTCTCCTTCAGCAAGTCGAGCAACTGGATCACCGTCCTCGTTGACAACTTCACCCTTTTTGTTGACCTTGAGACCTTCGAGTTCGGAAAGGTCGGCCTTTCCGGCAGCCTCCTCGGCAGCTTCGGCGGCAGCCTCCTCTTCTTCAGGTGATGGGATCATCTCAACCTTCCCAATGACATTACCGTCAGCGTCAACAATTTCACCATTGGCGTTTAGTTTCTTGCCCTTGCAGTCATCGATTTCACCTTCTGAGAGTTTGGCAATTGGTTCACCGTCTTCGTTCAGGACCTGGCCGTTCTTATTGACCTTGAGCCCTTCGAGTCCGGAAAGATCGGCCTTTTCGGCAGCTTCGGCGGCAGCTTCTTCTACCTCTGGGAATGCTTCCGGAATCAGCTCAACCTTCCCAATGACGTTACCGTCAGCGTCGACGACTTCGCCATTCGCATTCAGCTTCTTGCCCTTGCAATCGTCGAGTTCACCTTCTGAGAGTTTGGCGATCGCTTCTCCCTCTTCGTTCAAGACCTGGCCCTGTTTGTTGACTTTGAGTCCTTCGACAATATCCATTCCAGGCAGTCCCGGAATCTCTGACTCTTCAGGTACTTCGTCAGCCGCCTCATCGGCAGCACCATCAGCTGTGTCCTTCAATTCGTCCAAAAGCTCGGGATGCAATGCTTTCATGGCTTCATCAGCAGCCTCTCCTGGCACGACCTCAACTTTGCCCACAATGTTTCCGTCTTCATCGATAATGAGGCCGTGCTCATTGGGCATCTTGCCAGCGCACTTCTTGGGGTCCGAGTCTTCAGTGAGCTTGCCAATTGGCTCACCTTCTTCGTCAAGGATGTTGCCCTTCTTATTGAGCTTCTTGCCTGCAAGAATGGAGAGATCGGGCGTAAGTCCACCGAGCCCTGGGGGTCCACCATCTGCGGCTTGTTCCTTAAGTTTGTCGGCAGCCTCGCCCGGGACCACTTCTGCGCGACCGATGACATCTCCGTCTTCGTCTAAGATTTCTCCGTTCTCGTTGAGCGTTAATCCCACAAGATCCTCCGGATTACCGTCAGTAATTTTGCCAAGCGGTGTACCGTCTGGGCCGAGGATTTCTCCATCTTCCCCAACCTCCAGACCCTCAAGTACATTGACGCCTGGGAGACCTTCCTTGGCCTTGTTTGCGAGCTCTTCGGCCTTTTCAGGGAGAACACTGGCACGGCCAATGACGTCACCGTCTTCATCAAGAATCTCCCCATCGTCGCCAATCTCCTTGCCGATCAGATCTTCTGGGTCGCCTTCGTCAAGCTGCCCTATTGGGTTGCCTTCTGAGTCGAGAATCTCACCACCTTCACCAACGGCAAGGCCTTTCAGAACCCCAAGGTCTGGCTCGGGTAGACCGTCAGCAGCATCCTCTGCCTGATCCTTGGCATCTTCAACGGCATCTCCGGCATCATCAGGGACAGCGCTCTCGGCATCTTCAGCGGCGCTCTCGGCAGCGTCCTTTGTGTCTTCGGCGGCACCTTTAGCCTCATCAGCAACGCCATTAGCGTCGCCTTCTGCAGCTTCTCCGGCAGTGTCTTGAGCTTTGCCCGCTGCGCCTGCAGCAGCCCCAGTGACACCCTCAGTCGCTTCGTCGGCAGTGTCATCGACACCTTCGGTCGTTGCTCCCTCAGTATTATCGTCACCTTCGGCAGTCGAGACTGCTGAGCTTCCTTCTTCGCCAGTCTCGTTGCCAGGTTGGCTGACCTTACCAACTGGGTTGTCAGTGTCCTCATTGTCGGCGTCGTCCGCAGCGTCGTCAGCCTTTGCAGCAGTCTCTTCGGCAGTATCCTCGGCCTGCTTTTTGGCGTCTTCTGTTGGCTTCTCAGCTGGCCCAGGAGCTTTGGGCGCATTCGAATCAGCACCTTTGGCTGCGCCAGCGGCCTGACCGCCTTTTGGTCGGGGTGGGAGTTTTGGTGATTTGGCTTGACCAGCAGCACCGCCTGCAGCCTGTTTTGGGGTATTGGTCGCGGATGAAGGGTTGTTTTTGGCGGAGTCAGCAGCACTTGATCCTTGGCCAAGTTTTGAAGTCTGATTTGATGCTGGGCTCTTGCCTAGTTTAGTGGGTGTCTTGGGAGCTTGCGGCGTCTTGCCGGCTGCAGGTGATGGAGCCATGCTTTTAGAAGTGCGAGCTGTTTGAGGAGAAGGAGTCTTTGATTTTTGTGAACCTTCAGATGAGCCCGGAGGAGAAGAGCGGTTGGGAGTTGGAGGGAAGGAGTAATACGCGTATGAAGCAGAAGAAGGTGTCCTCCCGCTTGACATGCACACGTGTGAAAGAAAGGTGAAAGTTGGAGGTAGGCGCGAATGACGTGTATTGTATTGGTATTGTATTGGAATTGGGAGAGATGAGCTTTCTTCGTGAGGAGAGAAGCTTTGGTCTGGGGATGAGAAGAGAAAAGTTCGCGAAGCGGAACTTCTTGAAGTGGTCTCTGAACTACGTCAACAAGTGGTCAAGCGTCGATGCAGAAAAGTTGGCCATAAGCAGCACGAAGCTTGGAAACGCAATTTGGAGGGAGAGGGGAAAGCCTCAAAATGTGGCTGGACGTGACACTAGAAAGCGCTAGGAGGGGCTGCTGTCTTGGCTGTCCAGCAGTCCTGGCCGTCTAGGCCGGCCTCAGGCTACGTAACAAGGAGCACAATTGCGTCACTAATTTCACGAAGTGGATACTGGTTTGCGGACTGCGCATCGTCGATGATGCAGCGACTATTTTGATCGCTTGAACCCTGATGCAAACTTGAAATGAGCGCACAAGTGGGAACTACCAGATGCATCATTTCCCCAAAATCATGGGATTTTTGATATCCATGCGCCTACTTTCTCAACTTCATGTGTGAGTACATTGGAACATTGTTCGGCTGTGAGATTTCCTATGGCCGAATGCTTGAGCATTAAGCCTTCGATCTCCAACTGACCAGGATTTGACTTCTAAGGGTGGTGTGGAGAATGGAGATGAGCGATGATGAAGCAAGCCATCTCGGCAAGGCGCCAAAGAGCTTGAGCCACATCGCGCTATCCTGGCCTGAATTAGACGTTATCCGTAGAAAGTCTCCATCATCACAAGGTAGACTATACGAGTGGCGACAGCTTGCAAGCCTGACCTAAAGAAGCTCCATTCAGTTTGGAACCCATTTGTTTCATCTAGTCCATCGCGAGAAGTCGTTAGCATGGTGTTCTCCAAAGCGAATGTGAATTAAGTCTTATTCTGCAATTTCGAAGCCATGGTGGATCAATATTGGAAGATCGAGAACTTTGGGATTTAGAAACGGATCCATACACTGAGAAATGGAAGGATTTTGTAGAGAACGAGGATTCATAATAGTACTAAATTTCGGACCTCAGCACCAATATCTTGTGACTTAGGTTCTAAGCATGTTCTCACCCCCAAGTGCGAATGCTGGAGTGGGGCTGACTTGGTTCCGCCCCGCTCCCGTCAGGAACCCCACGGTCCCCGCCCCCTTCCAAGCCCTCGTCACTGGGTGCGGAAACGACCGTTACCAAACGGCAACGACGAGCTTACCACATGGATGCGCCCTCTTCCTCAATCGCTCGAGTGCAGGAAAAGAAAGAGCAGGACATTCAAGAAAAGTACACCAAAGATTGCACCAGTCCCAACCATGACACAGCTTCAAATGAGAAGGAAGCCGCTGCAGTGAAGACGTTGCAGCGCACATATCGAGGATATCGAGACCGGCGCCGGCTGAGAGGCTTGAGCCTGGACCCGGCATCAAGATGGACAGAGGTAGATTCTATCTTTTACCCAAAGATGCATCATTCCACCTTCCTCATTGCTCCGAAAAGAAGGCTGTTACCATTCCACCTTCTAACCCCCCTCTCCCAATAGGCAGTCAAAGAAGCCCAATACCGCTCCCTCACCACCCCTCGTTCCCGCGCTGCCGCCGCTTCTGCAAAGCCATCCTCCCCAGCTTCCCCAGACCAACCTTTCCCACCTCCCTCCCGCAAGGACACCAAAGCCCGCTCCAACTGGGCCAAAGCCGGCATGGTCGCCCGCCGCGCCAACGCCGATGAGGAATCCTCCCTCTCATCCTCTTCCTCCCTCTCAGACAATAGCCACGACATCCGCTCCCCCACCTCCCCCTCCGCCAAGGACAAACACGTCCGCCAGCAGCGCAGACTCGCCGAGAAGCAGGAACGAGTCAAGTCCGCTAAGACAATGGATCTCTCCTACTTTCTTGAAATGGTTGATACGCCCAAACACCGCTACGGCTCTAATTTGCGCAAGTACCACGCTGAATGGCAACGTCGGCCCACCAATGAGAATTTCTTTTACTGGTTGGATCATGGGGCGGGCATGGCGGTCGAATTGCCGAATTGTAGTCGCAAGAGGTTGGAGGATATGCAGGTGAGGTATTTGAATCGAGAGGAGAGGATGTTGTATGAGGTCGTCGTAGGGGAAAAGGGGAAGCTGTGTTGGAGAAAAGATGGGGTAAGGGTAGACACGACCGCGGAATGGAGAGATAGTGTAGAGGGTATTGTAAAGGAAGAGGATCCGGCGCCGTTATGGGCGGATCGGCCAGCCTGGGGCAGGGGGAGCAGCGAGGGGAGCAGTAGCATGGATGACGCTGGCGGGTTATCAACAGAAGGAGCCGAGACCATGGATGAGGGTTCGACCGAGAAGACGAGAAAGGCACAAGACGCATCACCACAGCCTACGCAGGCAGAGTCAAAACGGCATCCGACCCTCCCCAACATCTTCAAGACCCGCTCCCTGTCCAAGCAGCCAGACAACAACGCAGCTCCCGACAATCCCTCTCCCACACCCAAGCCCGCGAAGAAGAAGCAGAAATGGATCTTCGTAAGTCATCCTCTCCCATCCTCTTCTTCACTCTTCATCTCGCTTCCAATCCCGGCTCCCCATCCCATTTCTTCCTCCATAGGCGAAACAATCGCTCGCTGACCATCAACCCCCCCACCACACAAGGTCGCCGACACCAAGAACAACCTCTACATCTCCATCAAGCAATCCGGCGCCTTCCAACACTCCTCCTTCCTCCACGGCGCCCGCGTCTCCGTCGCCGGGCTCATCACCGTGCGGGACGGCCAGCTGCGGATCCTGCAACCGCGGTCGGGCCACTACCGCACCCCGTCCCACAACCTCCACATCTTCATCAAGTCCCTGCAGTCGCGGGGCGTGGATATGAGCTTGACAGCCGTGGGGGGCAGCTATGTGGCGATGGTGGGGATTGAGGGGTTCATGAAGGGGAGGGGTCGGTGGAGGGGCTTGAAGGAGGGAATTAGGAAGAAAGTGAAGGGGGGGAAGGAGGAGGAAGGGGACGGTGATGGTGAGGAGGAGGGGAAAGGCGAGAAGAAAGGGATGGAGGCCAGGGGGAAATAGAACAATGATTACCAAGGCCAAGGAAACCTGATAATGTGCACTCTGCGTGCTTTATATGTACGTAATGAATTATGGGAAACGTCCTTACTCTAAATCCAACGAACGAGCGATAGCGCCATCTTTCCACCCAGTGCTGCAATCCCCGAAATCAATCCCATCTACACCTACAAAAACCCCAGCATCCCCTTTCCCTCAGCTCCCAAGCACACATTGAATGCCAGGGGGCTTCTGCTCGTTTAGCAGCTGCGTGGTTGAGATTGGTTGTGCTGGTAGTATTAGCACGTGAGAGTGCGTTCCAATTTTTCTAGTATTTTTTTTTTGGCGTGTGGATTGGTGCGCTATTTCAGGATACCGTGCCATTGGAGAGCCTTTGATACCGGGGTTTTGGAGGAGGAGGAGGAGGAGGAGGAGGAGGAGGAGGAGGAGGAGGAGGAGGATAACGTCTCATCGGTCATCCGAAAGCTGAGAGAAAGAACAACGAGAGGGGTAGATTAGAAGAAAAGGAAATGTGGAGACGGAGCTCGAGCATGATAACCTCATCGCTACGACACACTGTTGGTCTCATAATGGGGGGACGACTGAGCATTTTCCTCAAAAGCTGGAGCTAGTCCTCGATGCTGTCCGCTATGTATATTAGGACCCCTGGCTCGGGTGATTACATGTAAAACATCACTTTTTCCTTTTTGATCAACCATCAAGATCCCCGCGATACATCTGTAAACGCCTCGTTTGTCCAGTGGTGGTGAAGCCAAAAGCTTTGGGCAAATATCGACAGCCATGTTGGTCCACTTCAAGGCAAGTAATTAAGACAAGACAGGGTTTTAAAGCAAGGCTCCCGTTTGTTTGTCTGGGCGTGCAGTGCGACCTCGTTCAACCTGTTTCCACACCTCGCCGCTTGGCTCTCTCGCTCCAGTAAGTATTATGAGCATGAAACCACAGAGGACGAACTGTGTCCAGTATCAAGCCAAAAGCTGGGACAACAATGAATCTCCGCCATATCACATTAGAACTGGAAATACTGAAGATCTGACGTGTAGAGCAAGACTTGTGCTTGCTTGTGGCTGTAGCTGCATAAGCGACGTCAACGGCCACTCTTGTTTTTGGTAGGAGTCTTCTCGTCTATCATGGGACGCAGAGATATATGTCAGCGTTGGTCTTGCATCCAAAGGGGGAAAATGTGATACCATACCATCGCTCAAACCTAACTGGGTCACCCTATCGTTCAACGCTTTGACCACCTCTCCTGCTTGGTGTTCGTCATGGTCGCTAAAAGACCCCGCCGACTGAACCGATTCGTACGATTCGTTGGATCTGATCCTGCCGATCGGACTATGGCTACGGGTGTTGTATGCCGTTTGCACTGGACTCCGATCTAGATGTCCAACTCCGTGGGCGGCGCTCCCCTTGAAGTCAGGGGCTTGGTGGACTCCGGAGTTCAAGGTGGTCGTGACTTTATTGGGAACCCTGATAAAAGGCGTGCTGGCAAAGCCGTGGTCGTTCATGAGTAGGCTGAGGGGAGGTATGGTGATGTGCTCCACCGCGGGACTACGGTCCATGGGCATGGGGGTGGAGGCTCGGCTCGTGGCGGGTGAGCCCTGAGACGGAGTCGAGGTCGGTGTGTGAACCGCTGTGTGCGCTGGTGTCTGAACCGGGGAGCGGTCCAGAAGTGTAAGTTGATGGATCTGTGAAGCGGGCACGTCTTTAAACACGTGAGGCATCGTGGCTGTTGAGGGTGGCCACGTGGTAGTGTTTGGGTTGATGTTCTGTTTGAATGGTCAAGAACAGATACAAATGATGCTTGGACTATGTAGCTGACTTGAAGAAGAATGAGTTGGAGACAGCAAGCTTGAATTTTTGAGCGAGTTGAGAAGAAGAATTAGTCGAAAGAGAGGTTGAGATCCTTCGATGTGAGAAAAGCTTTTGGGGCGAGAGGCAGCTTTTTGTACGCGCTAGTCCGCTAGCCAGGAGTCGTTCTAGACGATTGGCTAGTGAATGTCGTCGTGTAAGTGCAAAGGCAGCTGGATGAGTCCAACGAATGACGGTTGTAAATTGTATATTGAACGACCTCAAGAATGCTGCGTGACGCCTGTGTCAGTCATCAGGACCAAGGAGGCAATCCTGCAGAGAAAGTCTGAGAAAGACAAACAGGAGTGGGCAGAGAGCGGAATCGATTGTTTTGAGTGTTACCATGCAGTTAACAGGAAGAAGGAGACTTACACCAATCACCTGCTATCTGTGATGAGGGAATGAGTGTGGGGTAAACTTCCACGTGTGAATGAATGGATGCTCCTTGGCAAAAAAGTCTGGCGCGTGCAAAGAGTGTGGGGAAGAAGTTTCTAGTTGCGGCAAGGATGTGTCAAGGGGGCGTGTTGTTGTGACGTGTGTCGCGGTTGCTGTCTTTATATTGCTGGGTCTTGGTGGGCCAGGCCTTTTGCCCTGACGACTGGTGCCGGACGCCAGAAATGCCTTATCAAGATAGATTTTCATGTGAACAGAGGTAGAGCCATGTCATAAATCGGTGAAGGGTCCTTCCTGAATGCCTTGTGACTATTGCCTGCTCTTGCGTGACAAATTGCCTACTAAGCTGAGCAGCAAATCTTTGGATTCATGACAGATGAAGGAATGGACGAGCAACTTGATACGGAGAGAAATGAAAGAAGCTTTCTTGAAAATGGGAGCTATGAAAATTGTACTTCCTTCATGGCCAATGGGACCGTCCAGCAATGATCGCTTTCTCCATCTAGAGTACACTCGTTGCTTTGAAAGTTCGAATTGCAACTTTCCCACCCCACCCAAACGCCATCGCTTGTCATACCTGAATAGTACGATGAATGCACCATGCCCTCTGCGTAAATGCCCGCTTCATGAGATGAATGCTTGAGATCGATTCACGGTCCCCCTCGCGGTCTTAAACGCCACTTTTGACGCCTCCAGACTGCCAGCCCAATGCCCTCTAATTGGGACTTGCGCGGGTCGTAATAGGCCTGTACCCGGAGAATTACCTTTCCTTGCGTCCCAGTGATTTCGACTAAGCCACCTAGGCAGATCTGTCCCCGCTTAAGGAACAAGTGGCCAGGCCGAGTTTGCAATAATGTCTTCTTGAACACAGCATAAGCCATTGCGCCTTCCTCTTTCATTCCTCTCATTTCCAGACGACTCTTCAGGCTGTCCAAAGTCCCGAGGATCGAGAGCTTATTAGATGGCGTGGCGTCTGATTTTTTGGCATTGGAAATTGGCGGTTCAGTAGAATTGCTCTCAGAAGGCTTCATCTCGGGCGGCGTTCTGCTCCCGGTCTTGGGGTTCTGTGGCTCCGTCTCAGTGACAGGTCGTACTATATCATTGAAGTTGATAGGACGCGGTTGCGGGAGGTGGCCTTGACTCCCCATGTTTCCTTTGACATTGGTGAATTGTTTGCCCTTGGCCAGTTGAAGTTGGAAGAAAGTCTTGGAGCTGGCCCACAAGGATGTTGCAATCGATGTTGGCCATATCCTGCTTTGCAATCTCCTATAGTGATGCTCCGACAGCGGGCGGGTGCCCAGAGATATGTATTCATCTGCAATCTCAAGACTATAAGACGTTAGAAGAGATATACAGCCAGAGGGTGATACTACGTACCCAAATGTTTCGTATTCAGGCGGGGCCGCGTCCGGGTACGTCCAATCCAGCAAAATCCTTTGGGTCTTCAATGGTGGACCAAGATATTGAGAAAATTGCGGGTCATTACCGACCTCACGCACCAAACTCTCTACTACGGAATCTAATCAAAGGCTTTAGCGCGCACATTTCGATGTTGAAGATCTCGTGAGATTGTACCGTGGACTTGCTTGACTTTCTTCCTGTCCTTTGCGAAAGCTTGGTAGCTTTGCCACTCGGGATCGCTTCCCTTGTAAAAGTACCGTGGCATCTCTTTTGGGATCCATAGGGGCACGAATATGGCATCTTCTGGCATCTCATCCGGCACTACCTCTTCCCCCGTCTTGATTTTGTCGTGGTCGACTTCCTCCTCCTCGTCTTCCAGAAAAAAGTCAACGATGTTTTTGAACAATAGAATACTCAAGGTGACCTTGGTGGCAGTCCCCAGCCACGCCCACAATTTTGGTTGTTGAAAGCGGACCGTCAGGGCTGACATGGACTCATCATGGTGGGGGATTGACGTTTGGAAGCCTCTTCGTGCGCGCGCGAGGTTACTCGGGCGAAAGGCTGACCGGGCGAGGAACGTGAGGGGCCGAAGAGGTCGCGACATGTGAAAGAGCCAGGCGTTGAGGCGCCCCCAGCCTCTGCTGCAGATTCATACAACAGATGGTGCAAAGGTGATAGACGAGGCGACAGATGTGGATCAGATGGAGTGGCGGAATTTAGTGATTAAGGTCGGACCGACTTTTTTCTAATATTAAGGCCAAGGAGAAATAGAAATGTATTAACAGTTATATCTTGGGATATGTCCTTCATGTCACTTCTCGATCATAAATCTGATGTTGGACAAATCTTGCGCCAAGCCTGAATGGTACTAGTCAAATATCAGACATCATCCAAGTATTCCGTAGCATCGCATGCTCTCGACCTCAGCTAGCAGGCCGAAATTCATCGTTATCAGGGCACAATATGCAGCTATTCACCGGCTTGGTCTGGGTGACATTTACACTCTGTGCCGACGCTTTAGGGGACAGTCTCATCTATATCCCTAGCGAAAAACCCTCAGATTTAAGCTCAAGAGCGTCCTCATTATCACCCAATACGGCGAGATTAGTACTTGCTTCACAGCTAGGCCTCTCCCAATATCATGAGCTTGGAGACGCAGATGAAGAAACGCTGGACATGCTTTCGCAACTCACCACACAAAAGATCTTTGCTCAGCCCGCGACAACAAGAGAGCTCTTGCTCGTAATTGATGGAGCTGAGCATCAAGAAGGTAACAATTGTCTGCCTAACAACTCTCAATGCAGTAGACTGACTTGTCAATCTAGATCTCCTCGAGTCCCTCAAACCGGATCATAAACCCCTTTCGATTACCGACAGACGATCAGGATCCACAACGAACCAGCTCATCAAGGACCTACTTCGCCCCTCAGGCCATCCCAACCTCCCACGTGAAGCAGACCTCGAGATCAAATACATCAGCTACCCAAAGGTAAACCCAGCTCGATTTTCCCTTTACCAAGCCAACCTCCCATCTCCAAGATCCCCCACTAACCCTCCGCATCCAGGACCTCTCCGCCCTAGCCCCCCTCATCTCCCGCGCCGCCATCATCCTCCTCCCCGCCGCCCACACCACCAACAAACACACCCCCACCCTCTTCTCCTCCCTCCTTACCCAGCAATCCCTCACCCGCCGCGCCGCCGAAGACCCCGACGCCGAGACCCCCTCTCCCCCCTCGAAGACTCCTCCCCCACCCCACCCTCCTCCTCCTCCTCCAGCGCCGCCCCATCCTCCTCACAAACCGCCTTCCCCGCCCCCAAAAAAGGCCCACAACCCCTCTGCCACCCCACCCTCCCCTCCCTCCTCTCCGCCACCCAAAACTGCTCCAACCACGGCCACCCGGCCTTCCGCACGGGAGGCGAAGGCAAGGCCGATTGCTACAGCTGCCGCTGCACCGCCACGGTCCTCCGCTCCGAGGACGGGGGGACAACGCACCAGAAGACGATCCGCTGGGGCGGCGCGGCGTGCAACAAGAAGGATATCAGTATGGCGTTCTGGCTGTTGGCCGGGTTGACCGTGTTTTTGGTGGGCGTGGTGGCGTGGGGGGTGGGGCTGTTGATGGGGGTTGGGGGGAGGAATTGCCTAGTGTGATTGGGGCCGGTGTGGCGGGGCCGAGGGCGCAGAAGTGAAGGGGATGGTAGGGGAGGAAGGAAGTGGGATGAAGTACGTTGTAGTAGAGGGAAGGGAAGGGAGGGAGGTAGGTTTGGGAGGAGGGTTTGATGGATATGGATTATTCGATTGGCGTTGAATGGGTTCGCGACTTGTATAATTGTAGAGATTGATACATCTGAATCTACCCACGTGCTCTATCCGTTGTTTGCTACATCCCATCTTGAATCGATCATGTATAATGGGAAGGTTATCTCAATGGTCGACTGTACGAACATCATGTTCCTGCTTTGTGGACCATCTAACACCGGTTCTGTCGTGTGCCTCTACCAATAATATGTCTATCTCCAGCGTTACGTACGTAGGTGCAAACAAATCCCAACCACCCATCTATCAAGCCCGTTGTCCCTCCACCGGACTTCTGGGTAGCTTAGAATAACCAGCAAGAAAACAAATCAGTTATACATTGTTTCCTTGCTCCTCACTGGTTTCCTCCCTATTCTCAGATAAACCCTCCTAAATTCCAGAGCCCTGCTGTGTGGACCTCATCCTCAATCCTTACCCCTTATCTTCATGCTCCCCATCCTCAATCCTAACCCCTAATCTTTAAGCTCCCCATCCTCTTCCTCAATCGCGCCGCGCCGCTCTCACTCCGCTTAACCCCATGCTCCCAATCCCTATAACTCTCCCCCGGCGCCGCTTGCCCGGATGCAACGGCAACATCGCCCGTCCGATTACTCATCGTACTCACCTCCCCAGCGCTGCTGGACCGAGTTTGTAAGCTCGGTCTGGCGCCACCATGGGTGTTACGGCGGGGACCGGTGGAGGGGTTGTTGAAATTGGAGCGGGGACCACCCTGCATCTCGATGCCCTCGGAAGTGCCGCGGCGGTGGCCGTGCTTGTGGGATTTGAGGGCTTTCTCGAGGGAGTAGGAGGGTTCGCCTTTGCCTTTGAGGTCGTCGGGGAGGTAGGTCTGCGTCACACATCAGCTTTGCCACTCACAGATCTTGATATGATGGGGGAAGCTGGAAGGGGGGTTTGGAGGCTCACCACACCGGGCCACCGCTTATACGCGCCGCCCTCCGGGTTCTCCTCCCTCATCATGTCGGTCCCCTCCTGGTACCGATACGTTCGCCCGTACCGGTCGCTCTGGCCCGGTGGCACCATCGCCACGCCGTCTAGTGGATAATGCTTGTCCAGGCTATCCATCACTTTCTCCTTGGGTGTGGCCCGCAGGGCTTCGGCGTTGCTTGCTGCTACGGCTTCAATGGGCGCGTGCTTGTGGTTTAAGTTCCTGGCCATGAGCATGGCGTCGTAAGGGCCTTCGTGGTGGTAAGCGGCCCCGGCGATGTTGTCCAGCGAGTCAATACTATCGGCGCCGACGTGGTTCTTACGCCGGAGATGCGGGGAGCGGCTTGCGCGGAGCTCGTTGTGACGGAGCATGTCCAATGGACGGTGGGTTTGATCGCCGAGGTGGCGGGCTGAGAGGGAGCTTGTTCGGCGGGGGCGGGTCGCTAATTCTGGAGCATTGCTGCCGCCTGTGGTGGTCGAGGCAATGCCACCGGTGGAGGTGGGGATCTGAGTCGAGACTTGACTAGTCCGTCTTGAGGTCTGAGGGGTGTAATTTGGGGTCGAATCGCTGAAGTTGGGGAAGCGCTCATTGCCGGAGCTTGCGGATTGAGGCGGGGACGGGTAGTTGCTGTTGCGGTAGGGGTTGTTGCTTGAGCGGACGGAGACGGATGGAGCTGTCTTTTCGCTTGGAGGTTGAGATGAGCGGACGGACGATGAGGCGGCAGGTTTGCGTGGAACATTGTGGCCTGTGGTCGTTACGTGGGAGGTTCCTGGGCCGGTCTCTTCGCTTGGCTCTGGTGCATTGAGGGGGTCAAGCAGGTAGGTCTTGGCCTAGACAAGTGTTCAGCATTTGCCATCGAATAGTGAACGGTATTGAAAATACCCATTGCTTGTCTTCCGAGCTCTCCATCTTGCTCGCGTTGCGTTCACCAATTGGAAGCAGCTTGGTCGAATAATCTGATTAGTAGAGCTGAATGGAGTGCGGTGGAAAACGTCGTTGTGC
Source organism: Niebla homalea (assembly GCA_019925105.1). NCBI lineage: Eukaryota > Fungi > Ascomycota > Lecanoromycetes > Lecanorales > Ramalinaceae > Niebla > Niebla homalea. The sequence continues at coordinate 804,514 of JAHGAU010000024.1, forward strand.
TTGCAAGCACTACTTTGCCAAACAATGATAGGTGATGCTAAGGCGATTCTCTGAATTGTCAAAACGAATCAAGTTGGGACTGGTCGTCAGAAGCTGACGAAGATGTCCTCGTGTCGCTAAAGATTTCCATTCCAAAACGGCCATCCGCTCTTTCGCCTGGTGCCTTGGACTACCGCTCGCTACGACATAGTTCTAAGGTACTAAGCAGGCTAGACCTCATTCACTCTTAGCGTACGCCCACGAGCTCCACCGGACGCGAACTCACGATCGAAAACCGACCCCAAGTCTGGCCTTTCCTGCAATGGGGCGGTAGGTCTTGTTTGAAGTACTCCGTACCGGTAGGGTACATTGTATGTCACGATGCCTCTCGTAGAGTATTCAGATAGTGAGGGTAGCGATCATCCGGACGAGGGTCATAACAGCACCAATGTCAAAAGGAAGCGCGCCCCTTCTCCACCTGCTGCGATATCAAACCTTCCACCTTTGCCATCCACCTTCCACGACCGCTACGCTTCCGCCTCTCGCGTTAGTAACACAGACGACCCTTCCCTACACGCGGGACGACAGCGACAGATTCCGCATGTAGAGGGTAATTGGCCAAGTCATGTGTATATAGAGTGTAGGTATCTCCCCTTCTCGCATTGCTCCAAGCGTGTAAGTGTATATTTGGTGGAAGTAAAGTAGCTCATGCGTACGAGGGCTCCCTACCACAGAGCAATACGCACGGTTGCAGTCGATTGTACAGCGAGTCAACGAACAGGCGAGCGATGGCGAAGCAGATGGGCAGCGCGTGCATAGCCTGCTGAGATCGGATCTTGGGACACCGATGCCTTTGCACATCTCGCTCTCGAGGCCAATTGTCTTGCGAGGCGAGCAGCGGCACGAATTTCTGCAGAGCTTGACCACGAGGATTCGGAGACTGGATATTCACCCGTGAGTGTTGTCCCTTTCCTGATCTCTCGGGCTTGATGAAGGCACATCCATGCTGATAATGATGGCCAGTTTCAATCTTCGTACCGTGCAGAGTCCTGATTGGGTAGCCAATCATGACAGCACGCGCTGGTTCTTAGTCCTCCGGCTTGAGAAGGACGACGGCGACAGTCTGAGCAAACTGCTCCGGGTGTCTAATCAGACGGCGAGGGAATCTGGACAGCTTAGCTTATATGAAGAGCAGTCACCTTCATCGGCAGATGGACCAATGCCAGATCGCAAGCAGCGGAAGTTGGGTAGACAGGGTAAGGCTCGTAGGCGTACGCAGCATGATGGAAATTCTGGTGAGAAAGCAGGAGGTATTGAAGAAGCAGACTTCTCCATGCATTTTCACATCAGCATCGCCTGGACCCTGGCGCCGCCTCGCTCAAAAGAGGAACTACCTGTCCGTGGTTTCACTGAGGGTGATAACGCCGAAAAAGGCCTTGATGTGAACATTGCAAATGTAAAAGTGAAGATCGGGAACAACATCAATTCAGTTGATTTAGGTGAGTTGCGAAATACGGCTGCCAATGGCATACTTGCCTGAGATATCCATTTTAGCGACGGAAATTCGGTTGCTCAGGAAAGACGTGCTTTTGGAATCATTGTACATTAACATCGAATTGCCAGCCATTCGAGCATGATGTCTGTACAAGCGTCTACGGTGAATTCGCATTGGCGTCGTATTTATCACGTGTCAATTTCTTCGTTTCAAGGGCTCTGCTACTGTTGAAGAAGCAGCCGTCATGTGCATGCATAATGTCGTCATAGTGTGCTCGTTCTGATATGCCATCTTCACTAAATCTTTGAGGTCAGAGTGAAAAGCTAGGCCAGTCCCTATCCTCACTACTCTAGGTCTATTGCGCTCCCAGCTCCTTCATTCTCCTTTCGCAAATCCATTTGCGGATATCCTCGCACTCCTCCTCGTTGGCTCATTCGTGGAGCCGATCTTCTCAGACTTGCTTTGCGCGCTGTTCCGAACGGAAGACGGTAACAGTCTGGGAGTTATAGTCAAGCAGTTGATATCCAGGTATGCGCAGATACTGTTTATCACCAGTACCGCCCAGCGGAAGTAGGCGATCATAGCAAAGATAAAGTATGCCCTTAAGTACCAAAGCTCCACGCCGGCACTGACAGCGTTGAGTCCCAGAAGTGGCAGATTGCCAAGGACTGCGCCGCCAATCAGGGGAACCAGCATCACCGTCCAAAACGGAAAAGGTTGCCGGGTCAGATGTGCGAGGATGATCTTTGTCGTCATCCGGCCGAAAACGAATGACATGGTCAGGCAGAAGAGCATCAGTCTATTCTCCCTCATTAAAGTCGAGTGAGGTGAGTACAGCCAGCTGCCAATAGCCATGGCGAATACGAAGAAGGGGGTCCATTCGAGGAAGACGGGAGCTAGGGGGAGGTTCCTCTCGCGCCGCGCTTTTGCAACGTTGTACACACAGGCTGGAATGTGTCCAACTGTCAGGAGGACGACGAGCATAGGGATCCAGATGTCGAGGAGAGAGTAGTCTCTCAGTATGCTGGAGTAGCCGATGGTGTCGGAAAGGGGCTCATGCCATATGCTCGGACCGAAGTAGCCAGAGACGGCCATCATAGAAGAAGCGATCATGAGGCCCTCTATATTAGGTCAACGTGGAAGGCACGGGAGTGCAACTAAGGTATTAGGTACCAGTAGGGCCGTTGAAGTAACCGAGATAAAGCGTGTGAGTATGGTATGTCTCCCATGTGGAGAAGAACATAGGTATACATGGTGTTAGAGCGGTGAAAACGCCCTTCGGAGTCGAACCAAGTCCCATAGATGCTGTCTCGCACAACGAGGCGAGTGTGCAATTGAGGGAGTCAATTCCATGGCTGCAGATCAAGGATTAGCAACCTCAGGGAAGGGAGGTCACAGATCTTACTCGAAGAGCTCGCCAAGACCGCTAGACTGTCCTGTCCTGCGTGCTTGCTTGCCGTCAATGTTGTCCATTGTCTGGTACCTGATGCCTCATCATAGCCATTAGCCGCTGCGTTCAAGCCATACTGTGCTCAAGACAATCTGCTCACGTCCACAATCCAAACGCAAAGCTGTAATACAGCCACGTTGGACCCTAGGTTTTGGGCTTCAGTATACACAAGCCTAGGGCCCTACACGCGGCGCTTCATCCAACGACTTACCGGTCCTACGAGATCTGGCATGAAGACTTCTAGCAAGCCCACATTTCCGATTATGAAGCAGAACCCGATCAATGTAATCATATTCGGTGCCAGCCATAGTGGCATGAGCTCAACGACGGCATTCCACTGTCCTGGTTGTAAGCCCGAGACTGTGCGGCCTCCTCTGAGATAATTTATACGTAAGGATTTAGGATGTAGTAGGACAGTAGGGATCTGTCGACGCTCGAATATTTGTAACTTTTGAGATGGACCAGCGCTTCTTCCGAGATGCATTCGTGAACCGCTTCACCTGGCAATTCTCTGCAAATTAGCCTTAATGCCAATCCAAAGAGCAGCAGTCTGCCTGAATTGAGCAAAAACGATGAGGGCAACGCACTCTTCTTCATGTTGACCAAGTCGGACATCTTTTCTGGAAAGGGTGACGCAATAGAAAGACCGCGGACGCATGGAGGGTCGATGAAGACTTTATAACACCATCCTACGGGTCAGGCAGAAACCTGGACGTTTTCAAGCAGGTATGTGGTAATTGTAGCTGGCAGTGGGCTCTGCGAGAGGCTCGTTAGAACTCAATTGCAAGAGAGCCGAAGAGTAGCCGGTAGCGTGAACCCCTTTTTAGCGCGAGCAAGTTGCTTGAGAATCCTTGGCATTATTTTTTGCGCGCACCCACTTTGGTGGTTCATATCGATATCCTTTGTAAACCTTCAATATTTTATGTTCTCTATCGCAAATAATTCCTTCACGTTATTATATATATATATTGTTAAGTTTTACCTATATCTTTAATTATAACGTAATAATAAAGGGTATTGAAAAAAAGTCTATTTTAAGCTTAAAGATTAAAAGCGGAATCTATCCGTTAATAGATTTTATCCGTGAATAAAAACCCTTTTCCTACTTAATATTATTAAGTTTAAATATATAAAACTTATATAGATCGATTCCTTAATATATATATACTTATTACAGTTAATAGCTTTATGTTTAACGTGTTATTCGTGGAGTTGGTATAAGCTATTAAAGGGGGGTGCGCGCAAAAAATAATGCCAAGGATTCTCAAGCAACTTGCTCGCGCTAATTTGTGGGCTTCTCCCTCCCTCCCAGGTGATCTTTAAGTCGCTGTTCGGACTTGCTACGATCAAAGGGTGTCACGAAAGAGGTCAACCAGACCAAACCAATCTGGACGATTCGCTGCCGAAGATGCACCTAGAGCAGCTTGAGAGTCTTCCCATTCGTTTCAATCCAGTATATATAGAGCCAAATTTCCCCAAGCGGATCTTAATATCTGTACGTCAAAGACTCCAAACTTGAACGACTTCCCCCTCCAGGCCAAGATACCATCTTTTCACCGTTTGCCAAAATGTACAGTCAGGTAACAGAACCATTGTTCTTCTAAATACATATTGCTTTGCGCGTAATACCTGGACCAGAAACATTGATTCTCCCATTGCCCGTGCCACCTGATCCCGCCACTCAGACGAGGAAAGCGAACCGAAATTTCACGACGTATCCTTCAGGAAGTCTAGATAGCCAGCACAGTCCTGTGTGTAGCTACCATTGGCGCTGATCGAGTTCAAAGAGGAGTGGAGAATTTGCTGTGGATACCTCAGCTGCGGTATGTGAATTCTCCGGTAGAACTATTTGAATTCTCCGGTCTGTGTCCACGGACCTTCTTCCTCCTGAATACGCCCTCACGTTTCTTCTCGGATGAGTATTCAGGCTAATTGTAAACGCCCGATCCTCTTCTTGACGTGAAATCATGCCTGACCACGTACTATTCACGCGCCTCACAAGCAAGTTAACAAGGTATTTAGGTGATCCATGTATGTAGACCGTCAGTAATTGCTCCATGTGCAGAACCCCGAACGGAACCGGAGCAAGGCTTTGGTCCTGACTTATCTGAGTTCCAGACCTGTGGCTTACCCAAAGCCCCACCAAAAGCACGTTGTGCACTCTCCACTCATAGACGCCCTTGTTGCTTTAAATTGGCTTCCGCCTCAGCAACAATGCTTGAAAGCTGCCGGCGCACAAGTGACATCTTGATGCGTTCATCTTTGTCCACACATAGCATCAGGATGATGAGTTCTAGGACTTCCCTGAAAAGCTGGTGAGGGGTTTCTTTCGCCTTATCTTCCAGGTGCCTGATGTGTTCTATGACCTTTTCACGCAGCTTTGCCCTGTTGTCTGAGGACATCTCCCAGAACGCGTGATCGATTGTTGATGTGCCTGAGACCCGTTTGCCCTCACGGGCATTGTAGAACCTATCGACGCCCTCAAAGTTTTCAATGGCCCACGTAACAATTTCAAGGAAGACACAGCCCAGCGCCCACGTGTCGGAAGGGCGAGATAGCCTGCCCCAAGCTGTCTCCGGAGCGTCATACGTGGGCGTGCCTCTGGGAGTAGCTGTTGGATTGCTGCGAGTGCGAAATTTGTTGATCTTGCTTGATCCATAGTCGCAAAGCTGGAAAGTCTTCTGCTTGGTGTCTGCGTTGTTAAAACAAAGGATATTTTGAGGCTTCACATCATGATGCCAGCCGATGTAAGAATCCTTGAGCTTGCCAGTATCTTGACCTCCTCCCGGTGGACGTAGCTGATTATCTGTACTGCCTGATCGAGCGCGACCGGTTGTATTTGGCTGCTCTTCCCCATTGCTTTTAGGAGCATGAATCTTTTCCAGAGCATCAGCGAGACCATAGAATTGTTCCAACAACCAGATCATGTCGTTTCCCTCGCCGCTGAGCCTGTGTCGCTTCATGTATTCGGCTAAGTTGCACTCGGCCAATGGAAAGAGGATCCAATGTTTCTTGTCTTGGGTCCAGCTCACCAGTCGCTTGACGAGATGAGGCGACTTGTAAGACTCGATTTCATCTAGCATGCGTTCTTCTTTTGGACTACATTGCTCCGATGTGATGACTTTAAGTGCGAAAAGCTCATCTCGATTCTAGACCCTATCAGTACAGGAAGGAAGCATCGCGTCATGAAATTTGAATGCTGACCTTCGAGATCCCATTGTGAGAGGGATCAATCCTGACCTTGTATACGGTTGAATGAGCTCCATTGCCCAACACAGCATTATCTCTTCTTATTTCATCTGCAGTAATACCTTCCTGTCGTGTATGAGAGGCCGTATTTGAGTGAGTCTTAGAGATGTCGCTTGATCGTTCACTCTGGGTCAAGGCAACTGGCAAGATTGGTATGATGAGATCCCGGGACACGCGAGAATGTCCCGACCGCTTGAGGTTGAAGACAGAAAAGATCTTCAGTCTCTGGTTCAGGGTTTTGGGCTGGAAGTTGTGATGCCAACAGCATACATAAGATTCGCCCCCATTTGCGAGTAATTCGCCCCCATGTTTGAGTAAGTTGTTGTCATGGAAGCCTCGATCTAAAAGCTTTTTCAAACATTTCATGTCGACCTGATCCAGTACATATAACGTGAACAGTTTTTTCGCGCTTTCGCTGATATCGTCTATCAGCTTAGTAGTTCTGTCTTTGTCTTTCTTCAATTTCGCTAGCCCTTTGCTGTTGTGGATGACTGCTTGAATCATGTGCCGCGAGGTGAAGGCATTGAAGTCAACACTGGACAAATACTCTTGCCCATAGATATTCTCCCTTTTCATCCTAGATAGTTTATGCGGTAAGCGCAAGCTGTGCACTTTTTCGGTCACGTGGGTCGTCTCGTTCTCGTCGTCCGAATCAGATGCCTGTCCCAAGTCCGACTGGTGAACTTGCAGTAGAGAATATTCGCGTGAAATCAAAAGTTTGCAATGCCTGATTTCGCCGAGCGCAAAGTCCCTCAGGAGGTTTCTGCACATGTTCTGCCATTGGACACGATTCGCTATCGCATATTGGGGTCTTGCCACATCGTTTCTCACCTCGATACAATGGCCTCCGCGGAAATGCAGATCCTCCGCGTTGGGTGGCGCTTTGCATAATTTTTTGACAAGATCGACAGCCCCTTCATCGATGTCGCGGTATGCGTTTGGATCGTTCAAGAACAGAGTCTTGCGTAGAGGATCAGCTGATAAGTCATCGCATTTCACCAGCAGCTCATAATCAATAGTTTCAGGAAAGATCAAGCCATTGCGTAAATTTTGATCTGCGGGCCCCACTTCTTTGTCTTGATCTGTATCTTCAGGAAGGGTAGAATTGTCAATGAGTAACGCAGGGTTATCAGGGTCACACTCTCCAGAAGAGGCTTCTACAGGCAGTCCTGGCGACGGCTCCTGAAAACGTACACACCGCTCAATAGGTCTGTCCGAGCGAGCTGGAGATGGATCATGACCATGGTCGGGCGCTGGTGAAAGTAAAAACTCAGGTGCGCTTTGATGCCCCGTTGAGACTGGTGTCTCAGCTGTAACGACGAGCTTTGTCTCTGTGCTTGCGTTAGCATCTCTCGTAGAAACCAATGAATAGGATCAACAGTCACTCTCTTTACCCTTTCTAGAATGCCTGGCCTTGTCTTCATAAGACATGACCAGGCGTTATAGTGAGCATTACACTCGTGTGTCTGTGTGGCTAAAGCAAAACATTTGGTCTTAACATGGACAAAGAAAAATTCTCAGAGGAAGGCTCAGGCGGCAGTGCATGGGCTTTTAGCGTAGATGAACTCTTGTTGAAGAAAAGGGCTGCAAGTAGCTCCTCCAAAACAGGGCGCAAGGCTAGTCTAGGAATGGATTTTGAGGCTATGAATGGGGTGGGGATTAAGTCTCCATTGGTCTGACCTGTTAAGCTGAATCACATGTTCGCCTCGCTGCCTTCTTTCGGAGACGCGAAGCGAATCAGAAGCGTGTCATGCGAAAATAAGGCAACTTAGCTAGTAGCCGCAATGTGAGCACGGTGGCGCTCGGTGTCGGAAGTCAGTCGTTTTCTCCGCCAGTGCTTTGAAAAGAACGTCGATGAGTTGCAATCCTCGTAAGGGGGGAGATCCTGTTTTTCACTCCCTTATCTATTGCCCTGTTCCAAGAACGCACCCAGACCCACCAGATGATCAAAGTGATCAGAGTCAGAGGCAGAGCGAGGACGATGAAGAGCCAGGCGTTCGTCGAGAACTCCACAACATTGTTTGCACCGTTCAACGAGACGAATTCGGTCGAAAAAAAATTCTAAACAGAGATTAGTGTTTACACAAAAGCTTGCCAGTTGACCGAGGAAACGTACAGAAATAGCTGTTGCAGGCAAGTATATTATGGTAATGATTGTCAGGACCTTCATGGTGGCGGCATCTCTGGTTGACTTCTCGGTGAGGCGCCGCATTTCTCCACTCTCCTCTGCCGCCTCTTGAGTAAGTCGTTTTAATGAGATGCCATTCTCCAGATCTAGCAGGCTTGAAAGCAGCTTAATTGTCCCCTTCAGCTTGCTACGTAAAGCATATACCTCTTTTCTGTTGGTCGAGATCTGCTTCATCATCTCTTGTAGTGCTTTGCGTACGGGAGTATTGCGACTTTGATCACGGCGGTCGGTCGTCTGATCGAAAATGAGGCCGTATTGTTCGTGATGTTCTTGCAGTGCATCAACGGTCTCCTCAGTCGAATCAAGTACGGATAGGACATCGATCAACTCATGCTCCAAGTCATTCAAGATCTGGCGCGCCTCAAAGTTCAAAGAATCTGTCGGATGTCCCTTATCAATCGAGGCAACAGAAAACTCGTCCGTCGATTGCGAGATTCGTTGCGTCATATGGACAATGTATGGGCGCCAATTGGTAACTGCATTCATTAGGATGAGCACATGAAGTTCGAATGGATCGAGATCTTGGAGATTCCGAACGCTCTCGATGTATCGATCAACGCAGGTCTCTGTTTTCGGTGATGCTGATACTATAATCCAGGTCGAAGAGTTCTCTACATTTTTGTAGCTTTGATACACCGCCATTTGTCGAATGGACCAAGGCTTCTCCATGCTTCGATGATTAAGCTCAACATATCTCAGACCGTATGCGCACTCATAGTCAAGAGCCCAACCCAGCTTCAGACCTCGCTCAATTGGGACTTGAGCCCTGAATATCAGCGGCGGCAGAGCCATCTCAGTCTCCTCTTGCTTGATTCCGAAGAGAATGATGAAGTCATTGAATTTGGGGAAAACACCAAGGCAGGATATCAGCGCCGCGTAAAGCTCTCGACTTATACTCAGACGACTGTACGAATTACGCTGTCGAAGGAAACACACACGCCATGATCGCCTGGACTCTTCAATTGATTAGTCGACGATTCAAAGCTATGATGTGCTCATCAGGAGCTTACCCACGTTTCGCAAAGACTCTTCCAAGTCTACAGAATCTGTTACTCTTTGATGATAGACATCCGGCTCGACATCCGGCTCCACAGAACAGTGCGAAGGTCTCGGACTAGCGTACTTGCACTCATCTAGACGTGAAGGAAGCTCAAATGACTCTGTGGTGCCACAAGTCGTGTCAGAGAAGCCATCATCCAGATCAAATCTATCCGGTTCTTGACCATCGATGACCTCAGAGTCTGCTCTAACCTTGCCCTCATCTGTGGTGTGGAGGACCATGTGAACGTCCACGTAGGACTTGTTTGGACTTGATTCGAAGAGATCACCAAATCCTCCCTCAAACACTTGATCTGCCGCTATGCTCTCACCAAAGACGACCTGTTGGAAATAAGGAGAAGTCCCCATGGTTCTGATTGGGCACTTCATCATGAATCAGAAAGTCTTCGCCAACAACTCTGGACAACGTTGAACCTTGATCATCCCACACAAGTGTCGATGTTGAGGCCCATGTTTTGGAATTCGTGTACGGGCAGCGTGTACAAATTTTTTTCGGCTGCCGAGAGATTGAGGCGGACTCTCAGGGCGCAACGGCTGCATCATAAGCATTCTTGGTCCTGGGACGACTATTAACCTTCGTAGAGAGGGATGCTCTCCACCTTGACGGTCAGAGGACTCTGAGTCTGCGGCTATGACTTCGGCGCCCGTTTTATGTCACAGCTCGCAAACGATTGCTCGATCGGATCGACTCCACCCACACTCCAAATACTTGCGCGGAATCCGCAATCTCCTTACTACTACAGCTTCGTTCAAGAAGTTGAAAATCTAGGATTGATCTACAGATGCTATTCTCTAATAGTTGTGTATAAAGTATTTGCTGAAAACCAAAAATCGAAAATGTTGGTTTTTGGGGCGAGTTCTCGTGAGGGGTACAAGGAGTTGACGATTTTGTACAGGCTAAATGCGCTGGCAAAACCAGAAGCAGTGATTTCGAGCGCCTTTCGGTTGACGAGCGTTCTCGAGAATCCCCTCTTTCGGCACCGTCTGGACATTTTGATGATACAAGAGACGCTTCTGCAGGATTGTGACGCTCAAGATGCCCCAACATCATAGCGCGGAGCTCAATATAGGCTAGAGAATGCTAAGCGCCCGATTCTCGGCCTTTTGTTGCACGCCGCTGACGATTCAGGTCGGTCCATGCTCGCCAGGTGCAGAAATAATTGCAACGTGGCAGCCTGGCGACATCCTTACCGTTGTGAGAAATGGGTTTTGGGGGAAATTCTTGGTATAAAAGTTGTATTTCAATCCCATCCCTTTTGAAACCCGCGAGCTAGGGTCGTGGTAATAAATTAAAGCTATCTTGATTGGGGGGTTCTTTGATCTTGGCGCGTTAGCTCTTATGCACAGCCACTTTGTGCGTTGAGCCAATGATGTGGGTGAATCGATCACAGCATCATTGTCATCAAAAATATTATTAACACCCTACCGAAACCGTGGTATTTCATTTAGTCTATACGACGAAAAGTCTTCGTGATCTTTCTTGTGGGCTCAATAAGAGGGCCACGTGGGAAAGTCAACACTCAGCCGCTAGTCTGATCGAGAATGAAGGAACAACAAATAAAGGAAAAGGAACCTGCAGCGTGAACAAGAGGATGTTTGCTAGCAACTGCTTGTACGGCAATACTGCTCCTTTTTTGATTCGCTCAAGCAGACATACAACACTATTGAATGTACCAGGCGAAGAGAGAAGGCTCAATCATTACTAAGGAAGGCTGACTGTATTTTGTAGGAGTAACCCTCAACGAGAGTACCAAAGATTGCATACGAATATGCTCCTCTGTCACATTACACCATGACCAATATATGTAAATGCCGAGGATCTCTCAAACGGTAACCGAATCAAGCTCCGCCTGTGTCACTGAGAGTTAGTTCTTCGGATCCTGCTTTAGATACGAAGCCTTATGAGGACGAGAGAGGCAACACACCGTAGTCAGCTTTCGAGGCGCCTCAATGATCCATCGACTGGTCTTGTACTGCATAGCTCGTCAGTACCATTATGACCAAGACCCAACCCCCAATTTCAATGGGAACACACCGCCAGTGAGTAGGTCCCAGGTGGGAATTTATGACCCATCAGAGTCTCCAATTTACCACCATCAAGATATCGATCTCTAATAATCTGCCGTTCCGTTTTCCCCGAAGGCTGTGGAAGACTGAAAGCACTCGTTGAGGACATTGAGAGAAAAACCGGGCGTTGAGCTAAAGTTATCCGTGTGCGCCTTTGAAATGATGAGTGATGATCTTGAAGGAAGTGCGTCATTTTGATCGGCATATTTAGGGTGCGCCCGATTTGTATGTTCCATATTGCACTACTGCAGCTCAACGTGTCTGCCCCTCCTATGTAATGGTCTCGAGGGCGATTTGACAACGTACTCTAGCGCATCTTGCGACAATTGTCTCCTACCGATGTAATCCAGTCCATGCCTCATGTCCTCTTCACTTATCGTGAGCTTGCGAGATGAATATAGAATTAAAGAGCCCAGCCTCGTGCAGCATTTGTTTGAGAAGAAGTAAAGATCTATACAATGTTCGTTCAAGAAATACGTACAATAGAGGCAAAGATCATGAGATATGTAAAACATAGATTGGATGTTTGCTCCAGCCATACCACAATCATGCTATCAACGCTGGGCCTTTATGCCACACTTCCAGCTCTCCAATCTGTTTCAAAACGCCGTCTCGCCCCCCTCAGCACCCTGTAACATCTTCCTCAACACCCCCATCAGCGTTCCATTCTCCAAAGCCGCAGCCACCCGCTCCTTATCGCCCAACTGCCGATTCACCTGTTCCGCCGTACTATGCGTCCCCTCCTTGATTCTCACATCAACTCTAAACCTTGGCGGCAGCGCCTGCTCCAGCCTCACCCTCACCCCTAACCCGATCACCGTCGCTAAGCTGCAATGCGTGATCGTCGGCGTTATCAAAACCGTCAAGACTGTGAGCGGCGACCCCGGCGATAGTGGTTCGAGGAAGATGTCGGGCAGGTTGACCACAGATAGGGAGCCCAGTGTGAGAGGGTGCTCAGGATCCGCGATCGGAGCGATGAGGTCGTAGATTTCTTGGGCGTCAATGGGTTCTGGAGCGGAGTCTTCTTCTGAGATGGAGGAGGTGGGGGAGGATGGGGTGGCGGTTGCGAAAGGGTCGGGGAGGTAGGCGGAGGGGGGGATGGTGCTGGCGAAGAGGCCTAGTGGGGGGTATTTTTGGGATGTGCTGGATGAGGAGGTGGAGAAGGTGGAGGCGTCTGGGCGCCGTGAGGGAAGATCGGCCGCGCTGCGGATCGTGGGGTTGGCGTTGAGGATCTCGGACATGGTTTGTGGGGGAATTGGTGGAGCTTGAGTTTCGTGTATAGGGTCAGGTAGACTTTTCGGAGGTCGTTGATGGATGGAAAATGATTCGAGGATGGTTCACAGGCTAGCTGATCCGGGCTGGCTATGAATAGGATTTTGCGGGGTCGTGTGCTTGAATTCCTGAAAGAGGTCGAATTGTGATGCCGAGGGACAGAAATGGTGTTATCGATTGATATGGTTTGGCACTCCTTCCTTTTCTAGACGACTTCCCCGATCTCGAAATTTCGGCCCGCCCAGCCGAGGCTTCTACAAAGTGCCTTATTCTACGACTACGATGTCCAATTGTCATACTACAACATACTACTCCTCACAAACAAATGTGAGACATTACCCTGATTGTTTGTATCAACATGCGGATGCGTGTGTCCGGGAAGGATCAGCCTGGAAAGGCTAATAGACTGCCACATCACCATTGACAGTTGGTACCAGCACAAAATACATTGTCCTAAGCCCATCACGTTCGCAGATGACTGATCAGCAAGCACGACCACGCCTATTGTCTACGATACGAAGAATTTGGGATTGGTCGCGCATACTGAGCCATACGACCTGCAGGGAGCGTTGATCGGAAGTTTGCCACCAACGTCAGTATTACTTTATTCCGTAGATAACGCGAATTTCGTCATCAAGAGGACGTCGCACGAGTACGTCCGTAACGGTGCGATGTTGGTGATAACCTTAATCTCTGGGCTTCTCAAGTGGCTTAGAGACGGTCGCTACCGCAGTTGCTCCATTAATTTGTTTTAGGCGACCAAGTTGCATGACTACTGCTCATTTGCGCAAAATCTCGCCTTGTTCTCAGGTACAGCATGAAGGATCCCATCATCGTGCCGAGGTTTTGACACAAATGGAACTTGGAGCATATTACACAGAGACAACAGGAGGTCCCAAAATCCCCGCCCACGATATAATTAGCATATTGGTGTCAGATTGTGACATGCTGGTCCTTTCGGATGTCTTTGACAACTCTTTTCGTCTCATGAATTATTGATATCATCTGTTCCTCGGCCCATGAATGAGATAAACTCATCATGAGACCAAGACGAGCTGGGAATTCGAGCCATTCACTGTGCAGCATTGAATCGCACTGAGAGACTTGGCTTATCCAAGGCAGAGACACCAATCGAGACATGTAGACCTGCCCTTCCTGGACGGGGATGTCTGATGCTCCATGCGGTCATGGATGAATCTAGAGCCTGTTCCAGATAAAATGCAATGACATATATGGTGCTGTGTAATGCTTGTGGGGATTGCCAGTGCTCTCTGCGATAATCTTCCATCATCAATATAAAGAACAGCTCAGGCTCGCAAGCTGCGAGTTTAGATTCGCCAATTCTTGACCTGCACATCCCGCCACATTTGTGGCTTTGAACTCCTTTGTTGTTCGGAGGTCCACACCAACCCTAAGTCCAGGAGAATCTCCCCGCAAGGCGCACTGAGAGCCTCGACGGAATTCCTGCATACCTTTCGCATTGCCCCACAACTCTCACACTGATCTTCAAAACTTGGCCTTGAATGATACAGGGCGTCTCTATATCAATGTATGCACGTCTCCAACGATCGATTGAGTAGGGCTGACCGAGGGATTATTGCTCAGCCCCAGCCGCAGACATTTATTGCGCGATGTCACGTCCTATAAAGTCCTAGGGCTTGATGCTAGGCCTCATCGAATCGGGGTCCATCGCTGACGTTTGCGCTATCGAATTAAAGATAGGGTAATCTGCCTTGAAGCGGTGGCATCCTTCTTTGACGAGGGGTTCCGGAGGAACCTAGTGTTATCAGCGCATTCCGCTACAGGCCGACAGCAAGCACAGTGACCTAATTACAGGACCTCGCCTCATCTGTCGGTGTGGATTTACAGGCCAACCTGAAATCATTGACCAGGTACGAATCCTTCGACTTATCACTCAATATCATCTTATCACACACCTCCTTCAAAAAAGTCCCCAACATCCCGAGGCACTGCACCTGCCAATCAGATTCAAAGCGCATACTCCCCGGTCCTCGAAAATCGAATATTTCTCATTCCATTACCAACTCCTCTTCTTCCTAAGGTCTCTCTTGGGTGGCTATCTCAAGATCTGATAAGGCTGGGATTTTTCTCTGAGGTTGTATGAAAGGCACCCGGTTCTGGCACTACGCGCCTATTCCACCTGAGCATATCCCAAAAAGAGCTCTCTCGCCGAAACGGTACCTGACTACTGCATCTTCCTCGAAGCTCCTATTGAACACTTTGTATTCTTCGAAGCTTCTACCGCAACAGATTCGCGGCTAGCAACCTTCTCCCTATTGGCAAGCGCGCTGAACACCTTACTATCCCACCACCATCGGCTCTTGCCGTAACAAACCTTTGGGAACCGAACCCTAACCTTTTTCACCCTTCCTCTGTGGGGGTACTCCCCACATCCAGCACCTTCGCAAGATTTGCCAGACACCAAAATCATAATCTAAAACCCTTTTGTCTTCCGTTCGACACTCCTACCTGAGGGACCTTTTGGATGCTGACGTGCGCATCCTGTGACCTTGGCTTGTTGCACTGCCACTTATAGATCAGTGACCACGATTCCATCTGATTGGCACCACGGAGTTGAAAGAGGAGGTGGTCTGTCAGTGGTTTTGGTCAAGATTGACTCCCTACCCTACAGTCATAGCGATGGAAACAGAGAATAGGCCACTAGCGCCACATCACACTGCAATGTCGAGCGATTATTCCTTCGTGCCCCAAAACTTGGGAGCCTCGAATGACAAGAAAAGTGGGTCTTGTTGATTGTACCGCAGGACTTCGAAATAACGTGAGACAGATTACGTGTTTGTCGACGAGCACAACCGCCACAGAAGACTGAAGGGTATGCTTGAGGCATCCATACAAAGCTTACATTGCTGACAAGACCTAGTCGTCAGAGCTTGTGATGGCTGCCGAAGGAGGAAGATAAAATGCGATTCTGCAACCACAAATCAATGGCCTTGTGCTGCTTGTGTCAGGCTCAAGCTACACTGCGTACCACCCGCCGTTAGCTACGAGCGTAACGGCGCAAGTGGGATTGCAAGACTGGGCATACAAGGCGTTCTAGACTTCGATAATTCAAGCAACAGTGGTGACGAGGACTATCTGTCCCAGGCGGGCACTGCCATGGGCTGGGATACGCAAGACCCCTCCCACCACATCCACATCCCACCGCAGTCCTATGATCCTGGCAGCATGGGCCCCTTCACTACCCCACCGTATTCAGCCCCCTTAAATCAGCAAGAATTCTCCTACAATGATCTGTCTACGATGCCCCTCAACGACCCACATTCCTCCTTCCCCGACCACAATTCTTTCAACATGCCAACACCAGATGCTTCGTTACCGCAGCCGCCAGGCGCTTGGTCCGGGGATCAGTACTCACAGGGAGACCTCAGCGATATCCTCGGAGAACTGAAGATCAATGAAAATGGCGTTGGTGAGCACTTACCCCTGCAGTCTGGTATACTTCAATGCTCGTCGAACTTGACTAATGGCCAATCAGCGCCTTACATCTCTCAGCAGAAGAAGCTTCTGGCGGAAGCCCCGGCGTATGAGGAAACCGAGGCCATCATCCAGAAGCCAATCGTTCAGTCGGGTGCCACAGTCCGCATCCCTCCAGCGCTGATGCCTTCTGATGAACAATGCCTTCAATTGTTCGACATCTTCTTTACCAACATTCACCCTTATGTCCCTGTAATTAGCAGACCTTACTTCTATCAGCAATGGAGGACCAATCGCAGGTCGATCTCGCCGCTCATCCTTGAGGCCATCTTCGCCTGCGCCGGCAGGATGTCAGAAGATGCAGCTCAGGGTGCGCAATGGCTGGCTTTATCCTCGAGTATGCTTTTTGAGCAAGAATGCCCAACGCTTTCGCACGACATGCTGACTACTATCTTAGGCCACGAAGATTGCTTCATGGATGTTCCCCGGTTGAGCACGGTCCAGGCAATGATGATCCTTATTAAAGCACGGGAGTCAGCACCGAAGCGCGGCTACTATTATCGATCCTGGATCACGATAAAGAAAATAATCACCATGGCCCACGATTTGGATCTGCATGAGCACTACGAGCAGCATAAGCAGGGCATCTCGTGCGGCTCGGATCCGACGGAATGCTTAATCAAGACTCGGATCTGGCAGACGCTGTTCATTCTCGAGGTTATGGTGGGAGCCCCACAAGGTGAGTATCTGATCGCGACAAAGGTCATGTCTTATCACTGAGTATTGTAGGCCGAAGTGACATGGGAATTGATCCCAACTCTGTGGATCTCGACATCTTGCGGCCCATGCCAGGCATCGACAATTCTGACTACGATATCTCCCGCCAGTTCACCTATCTAGTGCGGAAGATATGGAACGTGAGGCAAATGCATGATTTGAAGGGCAAAGTCAAAGAGGCGCCGACAAAAAGTTGGGTGAACGATCCCAAATTCACTAGTCTTGACGCAACTCTGGTCAATTGGCTATCTGAACTTCCACGAGTTCTCCAAATCACCTTCCCGGAGGACGGAACTCCACCGTGGCTTCCTAGTCATTTTATCGGCAATATGCATTCGTACTATCATCTGACCATTATAATGCTCCACCGACCTCAGCTGATGCAGTCAAGCTCTTATGCTGATGGGAGTTGGAAACGGCATATGGCCATTTGCTACGATTCGTCGAAGAAGATGTGTCGATTGCAGGAGGGTCTCTTACAGCAGCATGGTATTGATGGTCTTCTGTGTATGCAGCGTGGGATCAACTTTGTCATATACGCCGTCTTAACATGCACAATGATTCACCTGGTAAGATATTTCCTATCTGATCAATCTTGACTGGTCTGACTCCTTCACAGGTTGCCATCACATCGCCCGATCCAGAATTCAACAATGACGCAAAGGAGTACTTCACCCGCCATATGCGAATCCTAGAGACCTGCACGACTGCATGGCCACAGCCTGACATGCAGAAGCAGATTGATGCTCTGAGAGAGGCCTTTTCGGCGGACACAACTCGACCCTTCGAGCTGAAGCCTACTTTCCCATACGGCAGCCCGGGGGTCCCAGCTCTGCAGCCGAGTCCGCCCATGGAGGTAAAGTATCAACAGCCCATGGTATCTCGAAACCATTCCTTTGGCAACGTCTCGCATCAAATGCCCTTCCAGTCAGGGCCAATGACGCCACCAATGACCGCCGGGCTGGATAGCACGCACGATGGATCGTCCATGGCTCATTCATCAGCGAGCAGCCTCTCCAACGGCCAACATCCCTCTATTGGTGACATGCAAGCCGCCTGGAATCCGACGCCTATTTTTGAGTAAGCTTCGACCCCTGAATTTCGGATCCCTGATGTGAGAATGTGAGAAACTTTTGCTGACTTTATCTTCACAGAGGGTGGAACGCTGCCTTTGGCGAGCACTCCGCCTCCATGTCCGAGATCGCCGCCACCCTACCTCAGCAATCACCACCCCTCTACCCAACCGCATCAATGGCAACGGCGATGCATCAGCAAAACCACATCCCTCTGCCCGGCGGCATGTCACAGCAGCAGCAGCAACAAGGCTACTCCATCCCCGCACCGCACAGTATGCGCCATTCTCAGATGCGCCGACCTTCCGAATCCTATATACCCATGAGCAGCGGCAACGGAATCGAGCCCTCATTCGTGACGTCGAACATGTGGCGCGAGAGTATTGCGAGTACCTATGAGCCCGGGGGGTTGAAGAGGGGGTGGGATCAGCAGAGCAGCTTTCTGGTGGACCCGGTGCAGAGTAAACGCTTACGATGAATGACGAGAGCTGGGGTGGAGCGAGCAAGATGGTGTTCGACATGTATCATTATTGGTGAGGGAGTCCTGGGGTGGCGAAAAAAGTGGGAACGGTGGTTTGCTGTTTGGGGGACCGGTTGGGTTTTGCCTTTCTTCGCCACTCGCTTTTCGACTGGTTGCGGGTTAATTCCTTCTTTTCTTTCTTTCCTTTCCAAGCATCGCTGAGCGAGCGAACGAAAAAATTTGCCGGGGCTGTGGGGGGAAGGTAAAGGGGACAATCCAGCGGAAACCCCTTGCTTGTTTCTCCCTTGTCTTACGGTTATGAGCTATGCGATCTAAGAGGCAAACGTGAAATGGGGTGTAATGGGCTTTGTAATGTGTGCATGGCAATTCGATGTTAGCTTCAAAATTTTCAACAATTAAGGCTTCAGCTTGATTGCATCCTCGATTTGCCTGAGGGCAACTTTTTGTTTGGGAAGGCTCTCTCCATCTTATCTCCCACGACTCCCGCCCTCCCTCCTCGGGAAGCCCTTTACTTTGTGACGATCATCGCAAAGTCATTCTGTAAGCCCTCTTCTCATATCGATGCCCCCAATAGCCATGCGTAAACACCCCGTGTCTAAGCTGCTCTTTGAGTGAGCCCCGCTGGGCCCTCGCGCTGGTCCGTAAATCCCACAGCATCGCCACACCCGTATGTTCTGTGGGCCATTTATCCCCTGTCTCCACCGATCCGCTCGAGGGCCTGTGTGTTTGTTGATTGATGTGTCAGCTTAGCCCCTGCATGCGGAGACGAGAAATGGCTAAATGCGGGGATGGATGGTGTTTGGATGGGAGAGGAGAGATGGGGAAAGGCCAGGGTGGGTAAAGGGGGGAAGGAAGCGTTACCTCCAGCATCACCACGGAATTGCCTCTGATGACCTATCTCCCGCCCACAAGGAAGTCGTTAGCCATTTATGTGCGATGGTATTGGCAACGATGGACGACGCTGATGGAGGACGCGAAGTTCGGTGATGATGCAAAATCTGCAGAGCTGCTGGCGTCGATGATATGGGGCGTTTAAGGTAGAATGCCGTAGAGCCGCCACAAATGATTGAGCGGGTTGGTTGCGTCGGCCCTGGCGGGAAGGCGCACGGTTGTCGGAGGACGAGGGAGCGAGAAAGGGAGAGGGGAGAGAGAGAGGGGGGGGAGAGAGAGAGGGAGAGAGGGTGGAATGGAGAGGAGACAGGGAAGAGCGGCGATCATACCACCATGCCTATCCGGACCTTCTCGCCGCCGGCCTTCTCCTCCACTGCTTCGTCCAGGACGATGTTGAGGAAGACCTGTTGAACGAAGACCGCCATATCAGCATTCACAGTCACTTAGCTTGACGTAGCGATGATATGGAAGAGTTTGGTGACGAGGGGTCACGGCACACGTGAGTGTGCAAATTGGGAGGGAAAGTTGATGAATTCGTCCCGAGGGTGAGCGTGACGGCGTGGAAGTTGCCTGTATTGAGGCAAGGACCCTAACAAAAGAGAGAAAGCGAGAAGAGGGAACGGTGACGAACATCATAGCCTCGTAGTACACCAATGACCTTCCTCGTCCCGTTCAGTTGCACGAAGAGCCGCTTGTCGAGGTACTGTTGTTTTTTCGCCCAATTGGGGAGCCACTGTCAGCAAAAGCTCTCCATCTGTGGTGAGACCCCAAATTTGAAGCGCAGCAGAGGATAGAGGGGGTTTAGATACCTTCTTTAGCTCAGGCTGAGCTTGAGGCATCTTGGAAGATTGAGAGGATGCGTGGGAGTGAAGGGATGCAGGTGCGCGTTGTTGAAGATCTGGACGCTGGTGTGCGGAATGGCGCCGAAGATGGTCGGATGTTTTGCAGACTGGGCTAGCGGCATTGATTTGGAAAAGGGGCTGGATTTTGATAGTAACTGTCGAAATGTTGAAGCAAAATGGATCTCGGTCTTACAATATATATAGAACACAAGTGAGAAACGAATGTAGAAAACTGAAAAGTATATGAACATGTGATTAGCAATTTTACTCTAACTATTGCAAATCATGGTCGTTCGCCAACTGCAGGTAAATGAATACATGCATATGAGTGGCGAAACTCTGTGGCATCAGAATCTACGTAGGCGGTCAAGGTCTGCTTTATATTTACATCAGCATTCATGTCTCGTGGCGTTGCAGGGCAGGCGAGCAGCGTCGCCGCCTCTTTACATCTATGTGCGATTTTATTCTATTTTTCTTTAATTCACAGTATGATTTAGCAAAAATGCACGTATAGAGAAGCTTTACAAAACCAGTCACAACGTGATTCAGGTATGCGTGATTACGTTTGCAGATGATGTAAGATATTGATTTATTTAGAACCTGACGCCTGACAAGTGGGATCCTCAATCACAACTCAGATACCATTATTTGCGAGGTATGTCAATTAGCAGGCCTGCAATGATGCTGCTGACGAAATGGAGAGGCAGGATGTGTAAGGAGTGGACTCGCGAGTATACGTGTGGGTGTATTGAGGACGAAAATCTTGAGCAATGCCCTCGCCGCTTGGGAACGAACGTCAAATGCACGCGAGTCACGAAGCAACAGCGTGAAGCTGCGCAACATATGTGCAAAAAGCACATGGTCAAGCCAACCAAGGATGTCATGCATCGATAGAGAGGAGCAAAGGAGGGGATGAAGGGCAGATCGGAGGCAGCATCATTTTCATTAGCATGCCAAATTTCTAATTACAATCTCACTCCTCGGGCATTATTTATGCTTCATGGTATTGCATACCAGTATGTCTCATCTTTGAATAATCGTCCAGACCTACCTCCTTAATAGGTCCAAAACGCTTGATGTGATCATGAAATGTGCTCAGAGTGTAACGCTTCGTCCAGTGCGTAGAGTGGTTGTCACACTCTCGGCATCCAGCGCAACGAAAATCCCACTCCAACTCTCTCGAGACCGGGTGCAATGAAGATACTTGGACTACTCCCATCCACCGCAGCGGGTTACCTTCGTTCTGATCAAATACGTCCTCAGCTGGGCGCTGTGGCTTTCCGCGCATATTGACTCCACCATTACATCTAGTAGCATCCTTGGAAACGAAGTGATCGAGCTTTCGCTGGTACTCAGCCTTTTGACGAGTTCCCACATCCAGAACGTGCTGGGACATGGCATCCTCGGAGCCATGCAAAATGACACCCGCAGAACGTGCTGCTGAGGAGTCGTATCGTGTTAGCCGTCGTCGCTGATCGCACTTGTAAGGCGAGTAAGTGCCGGGTATACCCTTGAGGCAAGGTAGTGTCTTCAGAACCTTTCGGTCCAGCCCAAAGTTCCGGATGACGCTCTGCATGCTCCGAGGGCGGTAGTCCTGGTGATATGAAAGGCAGAGGTAACACACACGCTTGCATTTTAGGACATAGATATATTCACCATAGTCCCCGCAGGTGGCGCACTCTGGAAAGAGCATCCTGTCGTAGAATTCCTTACATTTCACCAAGTGGCCTGCGTGGACAGCAATTATGCTTTGTAACGCAGGTCGTGCGTGTGTGATGATAGCCTTGAACTCTGGAATGGAATTGACGACATTGAAAGCCTGTCTATTGATCGCTTGAAAATTGGTTAGACTGAGAAAGTCGAGCTCTGTTAGCATGCCTTGGAGCAGTTCAGGGGGCAGCAGAGCTAGCGTTCCAAGACTTGCTTGCGGTTGCGCCGGCGCATGGTGATAAAGTTGTTGGAAGGGTGGAAGATTGTATTTGATATCATAGGGCACGCTGAAAGGATTTTCGTACTTCCATTCCTCAGGAATCCTGTCTGGCAAATCCTCATCCATAATGTTCGGCTCAGCTAGAACTGGTAATTGATGTAAGCATTAATGCTTCAATAGTGCTGCGATTGCTCCATGAACGCGTCTGCGATTGACGCGTCTGGGAGAACGGAATCAATCCGCTGGATGGAAACGCTGATTGGTGGATTTCCACATTATGATTCTCTCGTTCCTTTCGAAAAGACTGTATCCTTTATTCTTCACCTCTACTATACCATGCAGTCTCCATTCTCTGCAAAAAGGAAGGCGAGGAAAATAGGGCGGGATGGGGATGAAGCTGCAGCAGGCTCGGACGTCAACGGCGATGATCCAGGTAATACTTGTCTACCATTTTGTGCAATTACCTCTGACACATCTGGAATATATAGGCTGACAGCCTCAGTAGACGGCACCTCGCCGGTTGTGCGACCCTCACTTGCGGCTGGCCGGATCTCTTCCAAAACAAAGAAGCGTTCCTCCCTACGCACGTCGTTTGGCCCTGGCGGCACTTCGATGAACGACGATGAAGATGGTGGTGAATTGCCAGGAGTGTTCATCCCCAAGAGGTCAAATCTGAGTCGTCAAGCGATTGAAAAGAATGCCTCACGAAAGACAGACGCATTGTCAACTGGGCCACGTATCATTCAGAATGATGATGATCGACCCAGCTACAGCGCAGATATGCTGAGTGAATTGAAGGCCTCTACTCCATCCACACCTAAAGATCATAGCTTGAAATCGGATGTGCCCTCTGAAGGTCAGGAGCTTGACTTGGCAGCCAAGTTCGGCTCAGATCTTGCTCTCCAGCAGAATGCTGCGATTCCCACAGATGCGGTAATCAAGGAAAAGAAAGAGAGAAGAGCTAGGCTTGCCAAGGAACAAGAGTATATATCTCTTAATTCAGAGGGCGAGCCAGAAGATCGGGATGAAGAGGAATCTGAGTCTGATGCTTCGTCAAACCACGACGCTTCGATAATGCCTTATACCGGACACAAACGTCTCAAAGAGCCTCCTTCGCGGCTTGCTCAAGACGATGATGAGGTCGGTGAGGGTTTCGATGACTTTGTCTCTGATGGCCGAATGGCTTTGGGCAAAAAGGCAGAACGTGAGCAACGCAGACGCCAGAAGGCAGACATGAAGGCCATGATCGAGGACGCCGAAGGATCGGATGATTCGTCAGAGGATGAGAGCGAAGTGGAAAGACGAGCAGCTTACGAAGCAGCACAGACGCGCAAAGGCATGGATGGGATGAAGAAGCAGGATGAGGGTCCGAAACCGAGAAGACCGAGGACTCCACCCAGAATAACGCCACTACCTACCCTTCCAGATGTACTCGAGAGATTGAAAGACCAGAAGCAGGGGATGGAGCACGAGGCAAAGATTCAACAGGCGAGGATGGAAATCAATGGGAGAGAATTAGCAGCGATTGAAGTTCGGAAAGAAGAAGTTCAAAAATTGATGACAGAGGCTGGAGAAAGATTCGAAAGATTGAGAGCAGAAGTAGAGGCGGAGAGGGATGATGCTGGTGTAGGGGAGATGGTCGTAGCGGAAAAGCCAGGTCTAGGGATGGCTACTGACATGAGAGGGTTGGAAAGCTATGGGCAGTGAATACGGTGTCATCTTTTATTGTAGCTCTGTAGATACCCAAATACATTTTTTTGCCTTGTATAGCCCAGCATTTCCAGAAAAGGGGTTCGGTTTTCGAAAATGCGCTGATGGCTGAAGCCTTGAAGGTAGAACTAGTATAGATCAATCTGATTGGCTGAGGAGGTGCTCGGGGGATGACCAACCAGAAGTTCTCCAAATTCCAACGCCAAAAAGGCCACCTTTTCGTCATACCGTTGGTTATGCAACAATACATATACGTTGAAACGTTAATCACCCCTGGAATCCCTTGACAAGTTGCGCAAGACAGGTCTCAGACAAGCGTAGCCAGCGCTAAGTTGCATTGTATCGCTTTGATCGATTCACTATTTCACTCCTCAAAGGACACTTTATTATCATACGCCAACAAAGCGCTTTCAGGACGCAATGGCCCAATAACAGCTTGAAACTTTCCCTCAAGAGACATCGAAAGCCCGAAGAGCTGCAGCACGACACCGGCAAGATGAGGAAGTCCACGACCAAGCAATTCTATCTGGCTATATTTGCGCTCTTTGGTTCATGTCGAGCCAGAGCCACTGGAACGACCCCTTCACATGCCTCGCGGGCCGACGTGTGCGCAGTACGTTCCCCTTCTCATGTAGTGGCATCCAACTTCTCTCTGACAAATGGCTTCTCTCATCAGATTGATCCAACCTCCATCGTATCTGACGCCTGCGCTTCCTACGCCACCCTCGACACCCTTAATGACGCCATCACCCCTTCACTCAAGGAGATAACGCAGAAGACTGACTTCTTTGCATATTACCGCTTGAACCTTTATGACCAGAAATGTCCTGTGCGGGCTTGGGACGATGAGACAGGGACTTGTGGGAACATAGCATGCAAAGTGGACACGTTAGAGGACGAAAAGGACATACCAGAAATATGGAGGGTGCAAGAATTGAGCAAGCTATCAGGACCCAAGGCCGCCCATCCAGATCGACAGGAACAGCATGAGCGAGGCAACGAGAGGCCATTACAAGGTGATCTGGGCGAGAATGTTGGCGAATCCTGCGTGGTCGAATACGACGATGAATGCGATGACCGTGACTATTGTGTCCCCGAAGACGAAAGCGCAACTGCAAAAGGCGACTACGTAAGTCTCGTCGCCAATCCCGAACGCTTTACAGGCTACGCAGGTCAACCCGTTTGGGACGCCATCTACCAAGAAAACTGCTTCTCCAAGGACTCCGACTCTGCCTCTCCATCCTCTAACCCTTCCAACCCTCTCTTTCCCGTCAAAGCCCGCAACGATCTACGCTCAGTACTACAGAAGAACACACCCTCCAACGATCTCCCGCTTGATGATACCTGTCTCGAAAAGCGCGTTTTCCACCGCATCATTAGCGGGATGCACGCCTCCATCTCCACCCACATCTGCTATGACTACCTCAATCAATCCACGGGCACCTGGGGGCCCAACCTACAATGCTATACCGACCGACTCGCCACTCATCCCGAACGCATCTCCAATCTCTACTTCGATTACGCCATCCTTTTGCGGGCTACCGCCAAACTACGCACGTATCTGAAAAGCTACACCTTCTGCTCTGGCGACCCCTCCCAAGATAGCGCCACCAAAGCCAAGATCCTCGGTCTCGCAGACACGGCCGCACAACCTCCACCAATCTTCGATGAACGCACAATGTTCCAAGACCCTGACCTAAGCGCCGGCCTCAAGGAAGACTTCCGCAACCGCTTCCGCAACGTGTCTCGTCTCATGGATTGCACCGGCTGCGATAAGTGCCGCCTCTGGGGCAAGCTTCAGACCGTCGGTTTCGGTACCGCCCTTAAGGTGCTCTTCGAATTTGATGAGTTCAAGAACGGGGAGAATCCCCCCTTGAGGAGGACGGAGCTCGTGGCGCTCGTCAACACGCTGGACCGAATAAGCACTAGTCTGACCGCATTGAATGAGATGAGGGAGATGGTGGCCTCCTCAGCCGGCTCAGCTGCATCGCCAGCTGCTTCTTCGATCATAGAAGGAGGCGGAAAGGAGGGGAAGAAAGAGCCAGAGGTCGTCATCTCCCTCTTTCCCACCCTCGAACCCCAGAAACCCGCCCACCGCTCCAAAGACAAACCCCACGCCAAGCCGGCAGTCGCGCACGACTTCCACACTTCAGACCCACTCGACGACGATGACGACGAAGAGTACGATCCCATGGGACGGCGGGAAAGTGTCTGGGAAGCCTTCACTGATGAATTGGGGTTGGTGTTTCGGGTCTGGGTGTATGTACTTAGGAGCTGGGTGGAGATGCCGGGGAAGGCGTTTAGGATCGGGGTGATGGAGTTGAACCGGCTGTGGAGTTATTGGTTGGGGATGCCGGTGCAGCAAAGGAGTTGGGAGATCAGGTGGCCGGACAGGGATGAGTTGTGAGAGCGGTATTTTGATCCCGGCGGAAAGCCGTATAGAAGAGGCTCTGATATAGATCTTTGGCTTTTACGATAAGCATACACGTTTGAGCGAGCCAGCGAGCGAGCACATTTTTTGCATCTTTCTGGATATTTGGGAGTAATCAATAGAATGTATCTCTGAAAGAAGATAATCCGATACGAAGTGTACTCAACATGTGGCGAAAAGGGTCGAATAGAAACAAGAATTAGGTCGCCCATGGTCTCCCTCTCAATCGCCGCTCTTCCCCTTCTTCTTTCCTTTCCCACCCTTGTCCTCCTTCTTAGCCTCCTTTCCTTTCCGACCCTCCTCCTCTTTACCCTCCTTGCCCTCCATACCCTCCCCCTTCCCCTCCTCAAGCACAAACCCCAACCCTTCCCTCCCATCATCCGTCAACCGCCCCCACTCCAACAACAATCTGAACAGATAAATCTCCATATCCTCCTTCCTCAACACCTTCTCCGCCCACCTCCTGCCGGACTCCGCGATCTCCTCCCCCTTCTTCACCCGCTTCTCCATCCCCACCCGGCCCCTCAACGTCTTCGCCCCTTGCTCCCCCACCGTGCCCGTGAAATACGCCAACGTGCTGAACAAGCTGTGGAACCGGATATCGATGGGCACGAAGTGCGCCCACGCCGTCAACCGCCCGTCATACCAGGTTCGAAAGATGCCGGAGCGGAGCGGGAGCGAGTGGGATGCCAGGAAGGGCAGGAAGCGGCCGCTGAAGCCTGCGCCGTCGGTGTCGAGGAGGTAGCGGTGATGCCAATGTTCTTGGAAGTCTGTGGGCGGGGAGAGCGGGAATTCGGATTCCTGGGCGGGGCCGTCGTGGTCCCATGCCCGCTCGATGGAGACGAAGGAGGTGTTGAGGTGTAGGCCGTCGAGGTAGGAGACGGGGTTGCGGGGGAAGGTGTAGGTGTACCGAGCTTCGTGCTTGGTGTCGGGGAGGAGCATGGGTGTTGTGGGTGCGAAAAAGGAGGAGTTTGGGGTGGTGTTGGAGGTGAGGTGGACGAGACGTTGGCGCGCCATCCCCTTCCAGGAGCCAAAGCGGGAGACGCCTTCGGAGGTGGCGCCACGCCAGAAGAGGGAGTTTTTCTTCTCTGGGAAAGGGCGGTCGGGGAAGTCGTCGGAGGGGGCGTAGAGGACTTTGTCGATGTAGTTCCAGGGGGAAGGGTAGAGGATGTCGGCGAAGCCGCCGGTCTTGCTCTGAGAGAAGACGGGGAGGAGGTCGGTGGATGTGCGGAAGGCGGCGGGGCTGATGTAAAAGCCGTGGAGATTGCGGAGGTCGGGTTGGTGGCAGGGTGAGGCGGCAAGGGACCAGTTGCTGAGGAAGAGGGCTTGAGAGTGCGGGGCCGCGCATGAGAGGCAGAGCGGGCTTGCGTCCCAGAGGAAGTCCCTCCTCGAGGAGGATAAGGGCGGGCAGGCCGCAGTAGCTGCTGAGAACGAATTGAGACGTGGCCTGTGACCAAAGGGCTTTGATGCCGCCGCGTTCTCCGCTCGCATCCATTGATTATCTCGATTAGAGCCCCAATTATGTCTTACTTTCGCAGGGGGATCGCCACTTGATGAAGAAGCTTTGAGCAGGCGCTTCATCCTGCCATACGGGACAGCTACTCGAGGCTCGTCATTGATGTTCAAAGCAATATCCATGTCCGGAATGAACTTGAGGAAATCCTTCATCATCTGTGCAAAACCCTCAACCATCCAGCGATGGGTAGGTTTGAAATTAGCCCCTGTGTTGGCATGGCCACCGCGAATCATGACCCGAGCAGCATCATTCAATGGATCAGATATCACCTCATGGGTACGGCGTCGGATCTCGACAGGCGAGAGGCCCCAGAATGGTCGTAAATCCTCATACATATTGTCGTAATCGTCAATCACCAAAGATGACCGCTGTGTCGCATACTTGTACCAGATGTCAAAGGCTGGTGGAGGGGCACGGCCATAACGCTTTCGGTAATTGATGACTGCTACCTCCAGCGTTTGGCCACGAGAAGCCTGCTGTAGCCAGTCACTGGCTTTCAAAGCAGAATCATCAATTATCGTATCAAGCGGATGACTTTCCGTACTTTGTGTATGAGGTCGCAGCAACCACACGGCGGCAAGAGCCAGTATCACGAAGCATGTGTACATGTTGAAGCGCACTCGCCGTCCCACTCCATACGAAAACCTCCATTTTCTCAAGTCGCCAGATGCTGAAGCTTTTACCAGATATAATACAACACTGAAGAACAAAGAACCAATGAACGGTACGGATGAAAGATAATGTACAGACTGTGGGGCATCATCTGAAGACACTGAGCTTCGAAGAGCAGAGGCATATACGCAGATGAAGGTAAGAAAGCTTGTAACATGAATTGCTCCATATTCGCCGACCTTCTACTCATTAGCTTCATCCCATCATTGAGTGAGTCTGATACTCACCATCTGCACCAGTGCTATGACAGAGAGTGCAAATATTATCGTCGACCATGAGAGGCTTAACACGTAATTGAAGTCAGTAGCAAGGAACCATGGCCAGTATTGAAAATGTGTCATAAGGGATAGATTGCCACCGAGGAACAGTATAGCAGCTGCAGTCTGATCTCATTAGTAGGTTCCTGAGCTAGAAAGAACCTGGTGCGTCTCACTGTGAGGGCCGAGGCTACTATTAGAGGAGCGTCGTTGCTGTTATTGTTGGGCATTTTGGAATCGATTCCTCTTGACTTGGGTTTCATGAGAAGATCTGCAACTCGAATGATGATGAAGCATTGAAGGCCCAGGCTCAAAATTTGTATACTTGGCATAAAAATGGGCCCCCAAGAACTCAGCGGACAGATGTAGCTTGATCGAGATCCTGTAAACCTCCATTGAGAAAGCACACTTGCAACGCTTAGTAGGAGACAGGCAGGAATGTAGCTGCCACCATCTCCAGTCACTTTATTTGGCATTCCCCACTCGTCCAAATTGCTCGTCGTATCTGAGGCCGTTACCAAGTGCTGCTTCCGCCGTCGAAAGTACCAGTAGTCGTAGAGGGCAAGGATCAGAGGCGTATGACTCTTGTAATTTGTCAATGATGTCGTGTAATTGATGGTACAAAGATACTCACGTCAAGTGCAAGGATAGTGCACTGTCTGTTAGACAGAACGAAGCGAAAGATTTCAACACGGCAACAGATAGCTAGTGCCAAGGGTATCACATGTTTCCTTTTCAGAGTAGAGGAGATAGAGCGCAATACAGTCCATGGACGGAGAAAGATACTCAAAAGACTCAGTCGTAGCAGTGGACCAACTTCAATTGCCCTCTTGGATCCATCTGCTCCAAGGGAGGGGTTCACATCTGACCGGCTTGGAGACCATTGTTGAAAGACCAACAGTGTAACTGCAGCACTATACAAAGCACAGACTGATGACTGCGTTGGTCGCTCTGGACAAATAAGCTAATGCGTAAAGTAGCGGTAGAGGACCTCCTACCGAACACAGCGGATTCATCATAGGTCAGAGATGCATAAATTGCAGCGAAGAGTAGCACGCTTGGCTTTGTTAGTCAACTGTACTGATTATCATGACTCTATTTCTCACGAACCAATGACAGCGTGCTTGGGTCGTGATAGACATCGACCCAAGAATAGCAGCATCGCAGAATTCACGGCGACCCCTTACCGTTTTCGGAATCCAATATAAAATAATCCACGCGGCTCGCAAAGGGCGGACCGCGCGTATGCAGGGCAGGCTCGGCAAGTCTCTCGGATGAGCTAAAGAGCAGAACTAGCTGTCTGAATGGGTCATCCTCGGAGAGACTTTTCTTCAACCGACTTATTTGATAATTGATGTCAATCTGTGGCGCACGCGGTTTATTATGCGCAGGTGGAATGTCGAACTAACACAGAGGATTTGTCCTATATGAGGAGTCAGCCTCATAGGAGGTTTGATTTACGAAGATGCCACGCAAAGCAATGTGCGGAACTTCCCCAAACTTCCTTACAACTCGTTGGGCTAAGTTGAGACAGAGATTCGCGCATACCTGCGCTGATCCGTAACAGCATTCAGGTATGGTGTCTGACATGGTGTCCGGGAATTGAAAGTGTTCAGGGCGTGGCTGACGAAAGCTTTACAGGAGAAGAAACGCAGCTTCTTCGTCGTTGTCGGTGATCGTGCGAAAGATGTCATCGTCCATTTACATTACATAATGACAAGTGTGGACATAAAGCAGAGTAAATCTGTACTTTGGGCATACAAGAAAGATCTGTTGGGTTTCACAAGTCACCGACAAAAACGAGAGAAGAAGATACGGAAAGAGATTAAAAGAGGAATAAGAGAAGCGAACACAGAAGATCCATTCGAGCTGTTCCTAGCACTCCATAACATCCGCTATGTATATTACAAAGAGACCGACAAGATATTGGGAAACACATTTGGCATGTGTATACTGCAGGATTTTGAGGCCTTAACACCCAATCTGCTCGCCCGTACGATTGAGACTGTTGAGGGTGGGGGCATGGTGCTCCTGCTACTCAAGGGCATGAAGAGTCTCAAGCAGCTCTATACCCTGACCATGGATGTTCACTCAAGATATCGTACTGAGGCCCATGACGATGTTGTTGCACGCTTCAACGAGAGATTTGTCCTTTCACTTGGCAGCTGCGACTCCTGCTTGTTTGTTGATGATGAGCTCAATGTTCTTCCAATCTCAGGAGGAAAGAATGTACAGCCACTTCCACCACCCAACTCAGAGGAAGAGGCAAAGACCGAACCTCGGAAAGAGCTTGACAGTATCAAGGAGAGCTTGGCTGACTCGCCGCCAGTGGGACCCTTGGTCCGACTTGCCAAGACTGTTGATCAGGCGAAGGCGCTATTAACCTTTGTGGATGCTATCGCTGAGAAGACGCTGAGGAACACTGTGACCCTCACTGCTGCAAGAGGGCGGGGCAAGTCCGCAGCGCTGGGAGTCGCAATCGCAGCTGCGGTAGCGCATGGCTACAGTAACATCTTCATCACGTCGCCTAGCCCTGAGAATCTAAAAACCTTGTTTGAATTCGTCTTCAAGGGCTTTGATGCTCTCAACTATCTCGATCATTCCGACTACAGTATCATCCAATCTACAAATCCAGACTTCAATAAGGCCATTGTTCGGGTCAATGTCCACCGGCAACACAGACAGACTATACAATACGTTCAGCCCCAAGACGCGTATGCTTTAGGCCAAGCAGAGCTAGTCGTTATTGATGAGGCGGCAGCTATACCCCTACCGCTCGTCAGAAAACTCATAGGGCCTTATCTGGTCTTCATGGCTTCTACAATCAATGGGTATGAGGGTACGGGAAGATCGCTCTCGTTGAAGCTGATCCAACAGCTCCGGGACCAGTCGAGAATGGCTGCGAAATCGAATGGGGCAGATGGCGAGATAGCGGACCGATCGCAAAGAAGATCATCCTCGAGTGTCACCCATGATTCTGTGCGCGGCAGGTCTTTACGAGAAATCACGCTTAGCGAACCTATACGGTACGCCCAAGACGATTCTGTAGAGAAATGGCTAAATAAAGTCCTCTGTCTCGATGCCACACTCCCTTCATCAAAGCTCAATCTTCAAGGCTGCCCGCACCCTTCAAAATGTGAATTACTTCATGTCAATCGAGATACCTTATTTTCGTTTCATCCTGTATCAGAAAAGTTCCTACAACAAATGATCGCCCTATACGTCGCGAGCCATTACAAGAATTCCCCTAATGATCTCCAACTCATGAGTGACGCCCCTGCCCACCAACTCTTCGTCCTCGTCCCGCCCGTTGACGAGGCTAGCGCTCGTCTACCTGAGCCCTTGTGCGTGATACAAGTTGCATTAGAAGGGCAAATCAGTAAGCAGAGCGTCCTCAATAATCTCAATCGTGGCCAAAGAGCAGGTGGCGACCTCATACCTTGGCTCGTGAGTCAGCAATTCCAGGAAGAGGACTTTGCCAGTCTCTCAGGCGCGCGTGTTGTTCGAATCGCAACCAATCCAGAGTACACGAACCAAGGCTACGGCACCCGCGCTCTCAGACTCCTTATTGACTATTACGAAGGCAAATTTGCCAGCCTTTCAGAGTCTGACCTACCTCAGAACGAACACATGGTGCGTGTCACGGATACCGAGCTCGAAGCCTCCACTCTCCAAACCGACAATGTCAAAATCCGAGACATCAACAGCATGCCGCCCCTCTTCGCCCGCCTCTCCGAACGGCAACCGGACCATCTCGACTACATAGGTGTCTCCTTTGGCTTGACCCAACCTCTTCACAAATTCTGGAAGCGGGCGTCCTTCGTCCCCATCTATATTCGTCAAACCTCGAATGAGCTCACTGGCGAGCACTCATGCGTGATGGTTCGCACCCTGTCAACAGCCAACAATGACTCAGACTGGCTGACCGCCTACGCCCGCGATTTTCGAAAACGCTTCTCCTCTCTCCTGTCATACCAATTCCGCTCTCTCCCCACCATTCTTGCGCTGAGTATTATGGAGTCCGTCACGACTGGCGCCAAGCTTGATAATGGCACAGACGTCCCTCTACTCACAAAACTCCAGTTAAGGTCTCTGTTATCTCCCTTCGATCTGAAACGACTGGATAGCTACGCCAACAACATGCTAGACTACCACGTCATCCTTGACATGATCCCCATGATCGCCATGTTGTATTTCTCGGGTCAACTCAAGCCCGCCATCACTCTGACTGGCGTGCAGTCTTCCATCCTATTGGCAATCGGTCTTCAAAGCAAGGTCCTTGAGGATGTAGAGAAAGAGCTCAATTTACCAGTCACCCAATTGCTTGCAATGTTCGTCAAGACCATCCGCAAGATATCTTCATTCTTCCGCAAACTGCTCTCAGAAGATGCTGAAACGGCCAGACCGGGCAATGAGACGAACAATGGCGACGACGTGCAAATGGCCGATGCTGTGCCGTCTCGAAGACCAACCACTTTTACACCCCTTGCCCGCAACCTCGACGAAGAGCTCAAATCCGGAGCCCACGAAGTCGACCGCGATCTCAAGGAGAAGCAGCGCGCCCTCATCGACGCTTTGCCGCTCGCCAATTATGAGATCGAAACGGGTGCTCCAGGATGGGAGGAAGCTGAGAAGCAAGTTTCAAAGGCTGCTACAAAGGGAGGGGAACAGGATGTAGTTGTAAGTGTCAAATCTTCGGCGAAGACGGAGAAGAAGAGGAAAGGTGGGGAGGGCACGATGGCGAATGTGTACAAAGAGGAGATTGGAGATCGAGAAGGGAAGAGGCTGAAGAAGGGAATGGGTAAGAAGAAATGACGGATTATATGAGTTAGTCAGGTGGTAAATTTCGAAATCAATTACCTCATGTTCGACATCTCGTTTTTGCCCGTCAATATCCAGTCCTCGCGCACAATTTCCTTAAAACTCGTTAGTTTAATATCCCTTACTCATGAGACTGATCTTCGTTAAGGTTTGCTACATCACCAGATCCCACTACTCGGCCGTGAAGTGTCATTACCTTTCCCCGATTTATTCCCGGCCCAAAATAATCAATATATATTAGAATAACAAAAGCAGTGGCATGATCCGCTCGGGTAGTGAAAAGGCTATCACGCCACCGCCCCAGCTACTACCTGTGGTCTAGTCGTAGTTGGGTGTCGCAAGACAAAAGAAAAGACCCGTCCAATAATAAAATGATTAAATATACAAGGTTGGAGAATGGCGGTTCGAGTCCGTCTCCGAGCACAATCATAAATTCTTTTTTGCTTTTTTTTTGTGGCTCCTTCTTCGTACTGTTTGATGTTCGTTCCACCGGTTGGCTAAAATTGTGAAAGTGTGATTGTTCCCTCGACTTCTTGAATCGCTCTCTTTGTCTTCTGGTGTCGCTTCCTTCTTCCTCGACGTCGCCGCTTGCATTCCTCTTCAGGTCCTTCCTCGGCTTGGTTCTTTGCTTGCTTCCGCCTGTCTCTGACCAATTGCAGCACCAAGTTTTCATATAGTTTAGGTAGAACGGCTTGCAAGGATCAGCGCCGTTGCCAATGACACGTCCTCTGGAATGCAGGAATCTCTGCATGCAAAGCCAATTTTCGTCTGGCCTGGAGATGTCAAATCATGAATTATGTGGAAAGAGAGCAGTAGGCTGTTGGCATTCGAGGCAGCAACATGCATCGCTTGATCGCCTCTGGAGACATCCCTGCTTGCCCAAAAATGATGGTGTGTCCACCCTGGCAGTGTTGGCAACCGCCACCTAACTATTTGGTCTTGTCCTGATCACACTAATAGTCTGCACCTGTAAGTAATCCACTTTGAGGCTTAACAGTCGATAGTCATAACGGTCTAACTCAAGGATTGGATGGGTTTCCTGACAGTTTTAAGCCATTTGGAAGAGGTGCACGGAGACATACCTGGTACATATAATATTGACATTATGATCAAGCCTGCATGATAAGTTTACATAATCTGGTGAAAATCTTAAGTACCTCCTCAAACTACTCACAATGGACTTGGGGTTTGGTAGAGACTCGCAACTGCTATACTGCACACATATTGAATATTTTCGAACAGTCTGCAGATTTGGTGTCTTCAAGGTAGGCGCAGAAACCACACTGAGCACGTTCCGGATCACAGCAAGAAGCACCCGATTCCTGCTTAGCTTTCCCATTTTCCCATGTGTCCCCCCTAAGGATGTTTCTCTCCAACGAAAGCTTTTCTGATCTTGTCATGCTTCGGCGTCGCCCACCTAGGCCCAACTATTAACGAACCCATAGACGTTATTTCTGAATCTTTACACCCTCTTTCAGTGCCACTGTCCTTCTCTTGTTGCAGCTTTTCCCCAGGACCCCTCATCTCGACAGTGTGTTCCCTTACTTTCTCCAGAATCCGGGTGACCTCTTTCTTACGCTGACAAACATTTCACAAGTGTACCATATTGAAGAGCACCGAGCCTGTTGCGAAAACTTATAAGACTGTATCATGTGATTGCGATCTACAGCAGTGGTGACCGCGGCCCTGGATAATTTCGCTTACTGGGAGACATACGAGTTTTGGGGGGTCTGTGTTCCATGCTTGGGCGAGTACTATGCTGCGAAGGAATACCGAAGCACTCTCAACAAGGATGCATCATGCCGCACTACTTCTTCGCAGTTGATTGTTCGGACAGATCGATCCCGAAGGAATGAAAAATAGGCAGTAATAAACACAAGGGTTTTCTACATTTGACTCGGAGAACAACGAAAAAGCGACATCGGACATGAAGCTTGATAGCCAGAGCAAGCACAACAATTAGCTAAGATAGTCCGCGCTAACAGTGTAAGGGTATCATGCAGATCTGGAGATTGTTCTTTATTAGAAAGCTCCACCTCACCAATTTTGATCTTACAAAATGATCGAACGGCTTTCAGCCTGCTGCCTCGGAACCCCATTTACCTCAGAAACATTTGGGGTGGAGTGGCCTCCTCCCTCCAGCTATACACATAGCAGAGTCTGTATCTCATGAACTACTCCAAATGATAGATTCTCACGGACAACGGCGCTCGCATGAAGTATAGTACGGTGGACTAGAATTTGGGCAACTTTTCTGTCGCTTTGCACTCACTCTTTTCAGATTGGGTTGTCTTACTGGTCTTCTCGTACAAACCACCACGACTTCTCTCACCTCGAAAATTACGGGTGGTGGGTAGACGGAGAATTTGAAAACTTGTATTGAGGATAGATGGAGTAATGGTATGTTTGGAATACTGACTCCAAAGGCAAGTGCGAGAAAGAGGCATTTCGTCACACCAAAAGTTGCTATCGGGGCGTAAGACATGTGCCAAGGCTACATGACCGCTTAGAGGAGTAGGAGGGCCGAAGCAGCACAGAAGAGAGAAGAAGAACTATCTTCATTGTTTACTCGAGCATTCCGGAGAATTGTGCCAGCGATGGACAAGACCACAGGAATTGAAAGATCAGTGATAAGCAATCACAAGGGGGAAGGGAAAAACTTAATTTCATGGAGGAAGAGAAGAGTGATTTATGAAGCAAGCGAGCCGCGTTACCTATCACCGTACATGGTCCCTTGCATTACTAGCGCATCTTGCTGCATATAGCAACGTAGCTTTCATTATCTCAGGTGATTTTGATGTGCTTACACCGTGGGTGCAGTTGAGGTGCGCCTCAGGTTTCTTCCTCGCCTTGGAATCAATGCTAGAGGGACAAAAGGCTTCGCCAGCTGCTGAGAACTTCGCTGCGAATCATCTATTGCATCCAAAAACCATTGCCAGCATTTAGGCTGAGCTGATCCGCAGTCTTCAATGCGGAGAAAATTCGGCAACATAAGGGAATATTGACCTAGAGCCCGGTGAAATGTCTTGTACATGGACAATCCTTATACGCTCATTTGGTGAGCCATGACTTATAGCTAGAGCAGATAGTATGATTTTAGATGAGGCAATGCAAGACTGGAAACGATATGACCCGGAAAAGGGTTTACGTGCATGGAAAAGAGAAACTAGCCGCGTTTGACAAGATTTGTTTGAAGACTCTAGAATAATCTTCATTTTCGATCTCGAATCACATTATTCTGCGATAGACTTGGACCATTCCTCATCTGAGCCTCACTCCAATAGTATCACCCCGGCAAAATTAAGCTGTGGCGAAATTGGACTCAAGCACCTAGAACATGATCTAGAGAATTAAATTAGGCGGGGGAGTGCCTCATTGGGGCAGCCTTTGCAAAAATTCGTCGCACAAAGCAAGGTTCATGTTAGCAGTAAGTTTGCAGTGCTGGAATGTGCGCTGGCTCTTTTTGTGTTCTCTCGAGACAGGGCAGATGGTGTGAAAATGTAGAGGCTGAAGCTGGATTGCGGAGATGTCTACCCTTGAACCGGCAAGAAAGGTAGAAAGAGAAATGTTGATGACTTTAAGATCACTCAGGCCGGGATACTCCATCATTTCCTACTTGATCTTGAGCTTTTTGTGCTTTTTGCTATCGGGTTCTTCCTGTTTGTACTGGGTTTGGTCACTAGGGTACGAAGGTGTGATTTGCCAGTCTCACCACCCAATCTGTTTTTGGGGACATTATACAATTCCTCAATCTCTGTTTCCATTTGCTAGGGGCGAGGCCATCGTTCGACACCTTGCTTTGTTAAGAATGAGACTCTTTCTTTGATCATCTATCAGTCCCATTTATGTTGTGCCTGATTCAAATCGGTCAAATTCGCTAAAGCCAAGGAATTCCGTGTGTGCCTAATTACGGTGTCGAGATCTGTAGAGGATTTGATAGCTTCCTATCGAATAGAGTGCTTGTTGGGTGTCTCTCCTTGTGATAGAGGCTATGATAGCGTTGCATTGTTTGCTTTTGATGTGTGTGAACGTGAGTAGCGACATGTACCACACGTCCTATGCACTCAGGACCCTCATCATTCTGTCCGCGTCTTTCCAACACGACAGCAATATATTCGTATGCCGAAATGCTCGGAGATCCCTTCAAGGGCAAAAGCTTCGTAGTTAGTACATGAACTCTGGATAAGGAAACGAAATAGATCATTTATGTCAACTCAAGCCATCAAAGACCCTTGCTTCTTGTATTACCAATAGGTGATCTGCAAGTCAAAATTCAACTAAAAGGTAGCCGTTTGTGATCGTCAGAATGAGTCGATCCAAGGGAAGTATAGGTGGGTATCGGAGAAGTAGTGTGTGTGCTTGGTGAATAGTATATAGGAACACTACAAGCATTTGTCCCTTGGTAACAGCCCCCGTGTACACTTGAAAGAATCCGCCTCATCGTAGCAGCCTTCAGTTTCCCTGATCTTAAGGTCCGTCTAGCTCCGATTGCTGCTTCACTTGTTCCACGTTGTACTCAATGGCGATAAAGCAGGACAGGATCCAAGACCTGATCTTGCGGCGCCAGGGAAAAATGCTCTCTGATCCGTACTCTCTATGATCGGAATATCTCCACACTATGGACGTTAGGTGATTTGCCAACAAGATCCTTGATCTGAGCTGCGTGTCTGTCCATATCTTCTTTCATCCGCTCTTCTCCTTGTTCCCTTTTTTGTTCGTTATACTTCGTCAGGTAGTAGAAGTATACTTCACTGCCAATGACACTATATAATATAGCAGTAAGGATATGTCGAAGACAGGGGGTGGAAAATTCAACAAGCGACAAGAGTCTGGCTCTATAAGACTGAGCTTGATGAAGAGGTCCAGAGTGATGTAAGGATCGGCAATAAGTTGGCCATATAATCTTGGTTTGCCTGACTTGAAGACCGGTGTAAATGTTCGAAAAGCGCGGAGGCAATGGTATGAGAGGCCCCAACCTATAGAATGCTGAGGACATCCTAGGATGAACAGTCTTTGCACGAAAGAGGGATGATATGGGATGCATTTTTGTATATCGGAATATCAGACTTTTGAAACGATCTGTATTATGGAGGAGTGTAATGGGGGAGTAACTGGCTTATGAGGACTGCTGCCCGAGGAATGGACGCCCTTGACACCCCTTGCATAGAGACTTCGTATCGGTAATTCTAGTGCATGCACATTAGGATTTACATTCTAGCCTGAGCCGATTAAGGCCTGCAAGAAGCGCCAGTGACAGGAAAATGAAAACCTCGGATGCACGATTTCATCAAAGTGGGAGGCGAGCCTTTTGCTCTTTCTTTTGGCAAATTGAGATCCGATTTAACTGCATCACTAATTTCTGAATAGTGTTGAGATGTCTAGCAAGTGATCTTTTATGGCGCTCGACTCCAG
This sequence comes from Niebla homalea, assembly GCA_019925105.1. Lineage (NCBI taxonomy): Eukaryota > Fungi > Ascomycota > Lecanoromycetes > Lecanorales > Ramalinaceae > Niebla > Niebla homalea. The sequence continues at coordinate 843,542 of JAHGAU010000024.1, forward strand.
GATTGACGACCTTGTTCAAGGCCGCAGTTCTTTGAAAAGAAATTCAATTGATGATCCAAGGGCTAGGTTCTAAGATCAATATTATTGTGTGAGAGGTGCGTATAGCTTGATTGATCAGCCAGCTGGTGGCGATGCAAAGCAATATCAAGGACCGCATGTCGTCCATCAGAGCAAAGTCCAGCTTGCTAGCGCGAACCCAAATATTCTAACCTACCTCATCCGGAACCCGTCCACAACGTCTATCAAAAGTTAAATCTGGATCCCACATCACCATCAATTGCCTTCGAAACCTACAAAGCTCTATCTGGTGACTTATGCCACGATGACGACCATCGGTCCAACCATGCCGCCACATCTGACATCCAAGCGCAAACGCTCGAGCTCTCCCTCCCCTTCCACATCCCCATCAACCTCTCCACAGCAACCCACCAAACGCTCGCGCCCATCATCTCCCTCCTCACAAGCACATCGAAAGCGCCAACCGATCGGTCCCGCTCTACCACCCGCATCCCTCTCCGATCTCCCGACAACCCCCCTCTCAGACAACGAAGAATCCAACCCTCCACCAAACCATCCACCCACCGACACCCCCCCAAGCACAACCCCGCCCAACCCTCCAACCACTACCACCGACCCCTCCAACCCTCCTCCTTCAAACCCCTCCCCCGACTCCGACTCATCCTCCAACGACGACTTCGGCCCCGCCCCGGCCCCCCTCCCCTCCACCACAGCCGCCGCCCACGAAGCCACCCGGCAACGCACCCTCCGCGACGCCGAAACCGCCGCTCTCGCCGCCACCACCACCAACCGGCCCCCGCAGCGCGAAGAATGGATGCTCGCGCCCCCGAGCAACACGGACTGGGGCACCCGGCTCGACCCCACCAAGCTGAAGAACCGGCGCTTCCAGACGGGCAAATCGGCGCGTGATCCTCCTCCTCCTCCGGCGGCAGCAGGGAAGAATGGGGAGGCAGCAGCAGCGGACAGTAGGCTGCTGTGGACCGAGACGCCCGAGCAGAAGAGGCAGAGGTTGCGGGATGAGGTGTTGGGGGTCAGGAGCCGGGCTGAGAATGCGTCGGCGGCGCAAGGCGGCGATGGGGGCGATGTGCGGGAGAGGAGGAGGAGGGAGGAGGATGAGGAGAAGGGGAGGAGGGTGAGGGAGTATAATGAGAGGAGGGATAGGGGCGGGAGTTTGATGGAGGGGTGGAAGGGGAAGAGGGATCGAGGCGAGGAGGGGAGTGGGGACAAAGAGGATGATCCCAGTGCGAGGGTGTTTGATCGGGAGAAGGATGTTGGGTTGGCGGTGAAGATCGGACATAAGGCGAGGGGCGAGATGATGCATAAGGCGAAGGATTTTGGTGGGAGGTTTGCGGGGGGCAAGTATCTATGAATGGGGGAAAAGGTAGAGTGTGAGTGAAGGAGGAGTAAGTACAGATATGGAAGGAATATTCATATACTTTGCAACGCTATATACAATCAATCATACAATCTCACGGGCCTCCTGTTTGCTTTCATGACACAACGCTAAACGCTATGGACAAGTTCATGTGCTTTGCAAGCAGAATACGTCTGGCAGTGTTTCCCATTGCAGCCTCCATTCAGCGTCCAACTTCCTACTCGTCATCCCTATTGCGATCTCGACCGTCTCCTCCAACCTGGTTGGCCGCCTTCTTGTTGCCAGCCCTTCCAGTGATGTCTTGCCATGTCGCACCAAACCGCCTTCCAGTGCTTGCCAGCAGACCTTCCTCTTCGTCTTCCTCGGCATCCTGGTCAAGCACATACTGATCCAATTTCGGAGTACGGAACAAGGAGAGCACGAAGACTATAAGGAAGACAGCTAGGAAAGCGACCTGTGCCCAGAAATCCACCGCGCCAAAGAACGAGAAGTTGACCGTGATACGATCCATGAAGGTGCTCCCGACGCTTGGCGTACAAACGTTTTTCGCGGCCTGCGAGTCTGAGACTTCTGTACACGGTTTGATAGCGCGATGATGGTCCGAGCAGTCAGGCTGTGCGGTTGCAGGTGTCGGAGGTCGATCGCAAAATGTCTGTGGACCATAGTGAGCGTACTGTGGTGCAACGATCATGGCCATGGCGTAATTGATAGCCAAAACCATCAACGTCAGCAGCATCGTGGCAAGTAGCAGGGCTTGAGGCGTTGAATGGCCCTTTCGAATTGAGAAGATCTTGATCCAAAGGAAGCGGATGCCAATGGTCGAAATGCCCACGACAGAGCTTGAGAAGAAGTAGAGAGCGAGGAGCAGGAAGATGATGTAATCGATGGGGAAGACTTTGGCCGATTTGACGAATATCCAGTTCATGGGGTTGAAAATATTGATATGGCCAAGGACGTAGCCACAGTGGCTCTTGCAGATGGAGTTCTTGGCCTTGTCGGCAAAGGTCAGAAGCATGCAGACCCAGACGAAGATGGCGATGACCATCAGGAGAAGGCCGCCAATCAGCTTGAGTGGTCTGAAGACGGCTTCGACCTTGACCCATGCTTTCATGAGCCAGCCGTGGCCTTCTCCGCTGGCCTCGGCAGCAAGCCGCTCCCTACGGACGAGGGTACGTTCTTCCCGGACTAGCGCTTCAAGTTCTCTGCGGTCCTTTGGTGGCAGACCGCCCTCGCGACCTTCATTACGACCCTCAAGCTGTCGCTGTCGCTCACGGTTCTGTTCTAGCTCGGAAGCTGTGTTGGCGCTTAGAGTTGGCGCAGAGATGGCGGGCGCTGACTTGATAAAGGTGATGGGGAGTAGGGCAAAACCGGCAGCAGTGTACAAGATGTAGATCAGAGTGCCGATAGTGATGAGAAGGCCAAGAGAAAAGGTGAGAGCACGCTCGCCATCTAACGATTGTACTATCAGCTTTTGTGGATTAGCCATGGTATAGGAGTCGCGACTTACGATCCTCGTCGTGGAGGAGATGCCTGAAATAGTCGAAATCATAGTGACCACCCTTCCTATCTTTGGCGACAGGTACGAAGAAGCCAATTAGGAACAGAGCTACAACCAAGACGATAAAGCCAATGGTATATTTGAATGCGCCCCAGAATCTCTGGCCCAAAGTCTGGTTCCCTTCCTCGGCATCAACTTCATCATACTCCTCATGCCAGAAGTACGTGAAGGGTAGTACGAGGAGGCAAAGCAGAGCATCAAGGGAGTAGAGAGTGTAGTAGACAATCTCCAAAGTCTTGACAATATCATCGACCTTGTTTTGTGTAGCCCAATCTTTTCTGCGTCCGAGCTTTGAGGAAGTGGTAGATGATACGAGGGCGACATCGACCGGCAAGAGTAGTACCGTAGCCAGGAGCGATAGAAGTGTGAATATGCAGACTATTGTGACCAGAACGGAACGCTCCTTGGAAGCTTGGTAGGCATAGACGAAGATTGAAGCTATAGCCAAGCAGATGACGAGAGCGATGGCGTAGACAACCCAGATAAGGGCTGATTGGATGAGCGCCATGATCAAACACTTGATGTAGGAAAAAGGCAAAAGAGGGTCACGCAATAGCACGACGAGAATTCTGTGAGTGCCCCGAAGTCGTGATGGATATTGAAGTAATGAAACTGGTGGGGTAGTGCCATCGACCCGGGAAACTTGATCTCAAACGTCGCTCGCTCCTGCAAGCCCAGACCCGCCCTGAGCCCTATGATATAATCGGCGCGTTGCATCACCGCGCATTCCTTCCGCGTCAATCCCGACTTCATCTCCTTTGTTGTCTTTCTCCAGTACTTTAAGTTTCTTAAGTTTGATCAAAGACCTTTGCTCAACCCTCTCAACATCCCCGATGCATTATACAGCATGCAGTGCTACACAGAAATCACACCTCCGACTGCAGTAACGCATTCCTTAGCACTACCCTTCTTGTCCTCAACCGCCAACAACCTCATCGTTGTAAAGACATCTTTGCTTCAGATCTTCTCACTCAAGTCCATCGTCACCAATCAAGATGTCACAATTCATACCAAGGGCGTGCTAAATGGCAGTGCGCCTGTTTCTGCCACTATACGTCCAGAACGCATCCAAACCACTAAGCTTGTTCTTGTGGCACAATATGAGCTTGCAGGCACTGTCACATCCATTGCACGCGTGAAGATCCTACGCTCCAAGTCAGGAGGAGAAGCCCTCTTGGTCGCGCTTCGGGATGCCAAGCTCAGTCTGATCGAATGGGATCCAGAACGCCACTCCATCTCCACCATATCGATACATTACTATGAGCGAGAAGATGTATTACAGAGTCCCTGGGAGCCAGATCTGTCTCAGATGCCCAGTATATTGACTGTTGATCCTGGCAGCCGGTGTGCCGCATTCAAGTTCGGTGCGCGTCACTTAGCAATCCTTCCATTCCACCAAACTGGGGATGACGTCGCCATGGATGATTATGATCGAGAGTTGGATGGTGCAAAATTGGAAAGAAAGACATCTCGAATCTCAAACGGGGAAGAAGCTGGGAACAAGACGCCCTATGCGGCCTCCTTCGTCCTCTCCCTGCTTGCATTAGATCCCATCTTGACTCATCCCATCCACCTCGCTTTTCTCCATGAATATCGTGAGCCTACCTTTGGTATCTTATCATCGCAGAAAGCATCTTCAATAGCTCTGCTTGACGGCCGTCGTGATAATCTGTCTTACTCAGTCTACAACCTTGATCTGGAACAACGTGCTTCGACCACCTTACTCTCGGTCAACAACCTGCCTTATGATCTCTTCCACATCATCCCCCTATCACGTGTCATTGGAGGTGCTCTGTTGATAGGCGGCAATGAGCTGATCCACGTTGATCAGTCAGGCAAGACCAATGGCGTGGCTGTCAATGAGGAGACCAAGCATTGCACATCATTCGCCTTAGCTGATCAGTCTCACCTTCATCTGAGGTTGGAAAATTGCGTGATCAGGCAGCTGGGTTTGGACAATCCTGAGCTCCTCGTTATCGAAGGTGATGGAGGCCTCCTTATTCTGTCCTTCAAGATTGATGGGAGATCTGTATCTGGTCTAAACTTGCGGCGCGTGGAACCAACTGAGAATCCCCTGCTTGCAGGCGCTTCATGTGTTTCATCCATTGGACGAGGGCGCATGTTCATTGGTAGTGAGATCGCCGACTCCGTGGTCCTTGGCTGGTCGCGTCCATCAGATAGGCCAGGTCGAAAGAGATCCCGCGCAGATATGGATTTAGCAGTCGAAGAAGATGATATGGTTGATATCGATGAGGACATCGATGTTGAAGAGGACGAAGATGATCTATACGCCGACGATAAGCCCACCGATGCTATACAGACCACCGCTTTCAATCATGTTCCAGATACCGGGAGCGATTATAAGTTCAGAGTACACGACTCCCTGATCAATATTGGCTCTATGCATGACGTCACCTTTGGCAGGTCCTTTTCAGGAGATGTTGACGCTCCAGACATGCCCCAAGGTTTAGTCACGACCACTGGTCAGGGTAGATCAGGGGCATTGACCACCATAAACACGTGTTTGATACCGACACGAGCACAACAGTACACGATACCCAATGCTTACGCGATCTGGACTGTGTCCGCCAAGAATACTCAGGGCGTTTCCCTTGCTGACGAAGACACTTTCGACAAATATCTAATCGCCGCAATCAAGGATCAGGACGGCTCCACCAAGTCGATGGTATATGCGATCAACGCTGGAGACATCGAGGAGGTGCAGAGTACCGACTTTGACCCTGATGCAGGAGCCGCGGTTGAAGTTGGTATCTTGACTGGTGGAACACGAATCGTTCAGGTACTGCCAACCGAGATACGAGCATATGATGCAGGTGAGTCTCTCTGTCTTCATTACTCGTACCTCTCGCCTTCTGCTACATTGTTCGGAGTCATGAGCTGGTTCCTAGTGCCACAAGCTATGGGGAAAGGGCAACGGATGCGTGAACTGATCCTGGCATTTGCTTTTGGCTGTGTAACCGGCATTTCCATAATCAGCTTCTACATGTCACATAGCAATAATGAAATCAATCTACCCGATCATCACTTCCACTAGTCTTGTAACCTCCGTGCCATCCCAAGCAATGCTCCTATGATGTTACGTGGCATGCGACTAATCATATCCAGACCTTGGTCTTGCCCAGATTTTCCCGCTTTCAGAAGACGATACAGATACAGAAGCCAAGGTCGTCCATGCCAGCTTCGCGGATCCCTATCTTCTCCTCGTCAAAGAGGACGACACAATTACTATTCTCACAGCTGATGAAAGCGGAGATCTTGACGAAGTCAATCGAGGCGCTCGTCTGGCAGAAGCAAGATGGAAATCTGGCTCGTTGTTTGACGACTCAAATGATACCCTTCGGCTTGAGTTTAGTGACGACGACGAGGAAGAGGCAAGCAATGTCCTAATGTTCCTACTCAGTGCCGCCGGAGGTTTGTGTGTGAGTACCCCTACCATGTCAATAAATCACAACCTGACGCCGAGATTGATACTGTTCCAGGTCTTTCGACTTCCCAGTTTGGTGAGACCTGTATATGAAACAGCAGGGCTCAGCTTCTTGCCCCCTTTCCTGTCTACCGAGTTTAGCGTCCGGCGATCGTCTGCAAAAGATGATGTTGTTGAAATACTGATTGCAGAGCTGGGTGATGCTATTCACAAAGCTCCATACTTGCTAGTAAGCCCATCAATCATCGTCTTGATCCTCTGTGCATTTGGGATTGATAATTATAGCTTCGCACAGCAGATGACGACCTTGTCATCTATCAGCCATATCAATCCCCTGCCGAAGGCAGTAAAGATACCAATCTACGTTTTCTCAAGATTTCAAACAACCGTTTCGCGCCACCCAAAGACGAGGATACCACGGATGAGGGTGAGCAAAAACCTGCTCGAGCATGTCTGAGGGCGGCGCAGGACGTGAATGGATACGGTGCGGTATGGATGGCTGGCTCGCCTTCTACCTTTATCATGAAGTCTGCCGATTGTCCACCTCAAATTATCCCGCTGGCAGGCGGACAGATCAAGAGCTTGACCCCTTTTCACACCAACGATTGCAAGCACGGCTTCGCCTACGTCTCGGAAGATGTAAGCTCGACTCAGGCTTGTTGATATCACACATAGCTTACACTTTCTTGTAGTCCACCATCCGCACCGCTGTCCTTCCATCCCCTACGACCTACCAAACGGGCGTCTCCACCACTCGCGTTCCCCTGGGGGCAACATGCTCAGCACTCACCTATCATGGCCCTCAAAACGCCTATGTCCTTTCTCTCGACCACCCCACGCCCTTCACACTCCCTGACCCCGACCCATCCACCACTAACTCCAACAGCACAAACCAACCGCCTCCGCCACAACCGACATCCCTCCCTCCGACCACCACTACTTCAACACTCACACTCTACGATCTCCCTCACCAGACCATCCTCTCCAGCCACGCTCTCGCCCCTTCCGAACAAATAACCTCCCTACTCTGCCTCCCCCTTGACACCACCCCTCCGCCAACCTGGCAACAACAACAACAACAGTCCGAACCCCCTCCCCACGACCTAACCCCTGCATCGCCGTCGGCACCGCGCACATTCGCGGCGAAGACCTCCCCTCCACCGGCGCCATCTACATCTTCCGCATCATCGATGTCGTCCCCGATCCTGCCCTCCCCCACACCAATCGCGCCCTCAAACTCATTGCTCATGAGGAGACAAAGGGCGCCGTCACCAGCTTGTCCGGTGTTGGCACCCAGGGGTTCTTGATGGTGGCGCAAGGGCAGAAGATCCTGGTGAGAGGGTTAAGAGAAGAGGCTCTGCTGCCTGTGGCGTTCCTGGACGTGCAGATCCAGACGAGTGTGGTCAGGGAGTTGGAGCCGGGAACGGGGTTGGTTGTCGTGGGGGATGCGGGGGGGAAGGGGTGTTGGTTGGGGGGGTATATGGAGGAACCTTACCAATTGAGGGTTTTTGCTAAGAGTGGGATGCCCTTCTTCTTCTTCTACTTTTGCTTTGTGTATCTATTTGTGTGGTCTCTGGGGCGGTGGGAAGTATGCTGACTTGGATGGGGTGATATAGGTCCATACCCCATCGAAATCGTCACGGCTGCCTTTCTACCTGAAGGGCGTGGGTTGAGTATCGTGGCGTTGGATTCAGATGGGAATATTCATGTCTTGAAGTATGATCCTGAAGGTACGTTCTTCCCCCTCGAATCGCTTCCCCTCGGCCCACTCCTGTTGCTTGTACCCCTATTCTTCCTTCCTCGCCCTCCCCCCCCCTTTCGATCCTCTTCAATACTCCTTCTTTCCTGCATCTTGCATTTACTCTACCCTTCCCCTTCCCCCCCCTCCCCTTCTCCACAGTACCATCTCCTCTTACCCCCGACATCATCACAGCTGACCAAGTAAATCCACACAGATCCCTCATCCCTCTCCGGCACCCGCCTCATCCCCTCCTGCGCCCCCTTCCACACCCCACACTTCCCTTCCACCGCCACACTCCTCCCTCCGCGGGCTTCCCCCTCCTCCTCGCCCACATCCCACCGCACCATCCTCCTCACCTCCCCGACCGGCGCCCTCGCCACACTGACTTCCCTCCCGGCCTCCTCCACGCACCGCGCGCTCTCGGCCCTGCAGACGCATCTGGCGTCCACGCTCCCGCATCCCCTCGGCTTGAACCCCCGCGCGTTTAGGAGTGCGAGTGGTGAGTTTTTCCGTCATCCCTTATTTCCCCCCCCCCGGCACCCAACTTCCAAGTTCAACAGAAAGGAGAAAGGAGGGGCCCTCTGGATTATTTGATTGCAAGATGCTGATACGTCGTGTTACAGGCGATGGATGGGGTGGTCCTGGCGCGAACGCTGGTGGCGTAGGGGGGGGCAGTGGGGGGGTGTTGTTGGATGGGAATCTCTTGAGACGGTGGAGGGAGGCGGGGAGTTGGAGGAGGTGGACGGGTGGTTTGGCGGGGGTGGGTGAGGATGAGGGGAGCAGGGATGGGGGGGTCAGGGGGATGGTTAGGGGGGCGACTGGGATGGATGGGTTGGGGTTTTAAGGAAGAGGGAGAGATCGGTGGATGGATGGATGGAGGGGGAGAGGAGGGATGTGGTGGGGAAGGGCCGTGGAGAGGAAGAGGCGGTGGAAGGTTCCGGAGAATTATAGCGGGATCGCAGAAGTGGGACTTGGTTACTGAAGATCGGTGATTCTTGCTGAGGCAGATAGGGGGAGACGCTGGGGCAGGATAGCATGGGGTGATTTGTGGCTATCTTTGCCTGTGACATATTGCAGGATGACTTTGACCTTGGGGTCTACCCGAAATCAAGGTCGCAATTCGATTTTTTCTTCTGGAAGCCAGGTGTTTGGGAAGAAGCCCAACGCCCGCCGGTCTTATTTCCGGCTCATTGTTCCAGCTAAGTGTAAGCCTTGTCCATCTACCAAATCACATCATCCGACACCCATGATAGAGCAATAACTCAAGGGAGGCGAGGACGTACATCGAATCACACCAGTTTCTAATCGTACCAAAGGCTGATATCAAGCAAGCTGAGCACTCCCATCAAATTGATACAATACTGTAATTCCGAGATGAAGACAGTCTTTCGGCTTCCTGATCTTGAGTCCGACTCCCCCCATGAAAGTGAGCAATGGAATTCATCATCTCCCATCATCCTTCAGCATATCCATAGCCGATTGGAACGCTTCAACGCATTTCTGGACTGCCCATCGCGAAAACCATTGTGGGTCAGCTTCTTACCGATCTTTGATCATTAATCTCAAGTCCCTTGCATGTACGGCTACAAGCACTGTCCGGGCATTGAGCAGTATGAAGGGATGTTTTGATGTGATGACGGGGGGGGGAGAGAGGAGACAGCACTCACGATGCCTCTGCCTCTTTTCGACATCTTTCTCCGATATTTGCACCCATGCTTCACGTGTACGGAGCCTGTAGATTACCCTTCATGTCAGACCGATGCTTGTCCATTCTGGGCCGAGGCCCAGTGTCGAGACCAAAGAGAGGAATAGGGGCGATACATACCTCTTCCTCGCTCGCTCTGCCTCATGTTCCCTCGTTGTTGAGATCCAGTGCTGGAAGACCTATATCGATGACACATTGCACTCAATTAGACTTGCATCCATAGAGCATCTTTGATCTCCTCGAATGCTGCAGCATATACTAGTGCGGCGAAGCTTCTCTACTCCCTGCATGGCAGATATTGAGAGTGGATCGACGTACCTTGACCCATCCCTCAAACTCCTCCACAATCCCATCTTCACGGGCCCGGCACTCCTTCATCTGCGCCTCAAAGCGCTTCTCTAGATCATCCCAATCGAAATCTTCAAGTGGGTTGAGTGCATCACTTGGTTCTCTCTCATCAATTTCTTCGTCTGCGGAAGGCTCAACTGCCTTGGATCGTTCAACGGGCTGGCTTTGCTGAGATTGGCTGGGTTGCTCGGCGTGGGTGCTTGATTTGCTGAGCGACGGACTATTCTGCGTTGGGGTGCTCGATGAGCTATTCGTCTGCTCGACCGAGGAGTTGATGTTCGGAGGGCCAAGATTGATCATGGGGAAGGAGTGGTGTTCATCATTGAAGAACACGTTCGGAGTTGAGGCACCATGGGCGCGGTTAGGGGTAAACATGGATCCACTTGGTATGTCACCGGACGACACTGGTGGTGCTACACCGTCTTGTATACCAGTACTGCTAGCGGGACGGTGGCGTGGTGAGAAGACTGAGTCCTTTTCCGGCTCCGTGATGGTGGAAGAAGACGCTGCTCTCTTGCCGCCATCGTTGTGGCTTGAAGATGAAGCAACATCATCAGCATAGGCTCCGAGCTGGGCAGGAGTCGACGATGATGGTATGTCGGTTTCCATTGTATTTGCTGAGGTGCGATCGGCAAGTCCTTGGTTCAGATGGGAAACTGTGGTGGGCATGCCGGATTGAGATAGGATATCTGGAGATGAAGATCGAGAGCTGAGATCCATGAATTGGTGCTCTTGAAACTTCTCTGCAAGATCCGACGTGTTGAAGTACGGATGCAGAGCCGGTAGAAGATGGTACCCCAAGTCACGGTAATATTTGAGGGATAGTATCGGCATTAGCTAATGACACTTGACTTCAACGCTGGTGCATTTCAGAAGCCCAGTATTGCCGGAAAGATAATTGAAATGACAGTGAACCCGTGCATCCTCAAAGGGGCAGTCTCCCTTGCCTGAAACGGTAACCTTGGACTTCAATAGAGCAATCAACTCAGTGCAGGACACGAAAGAGTGCTAGGCCCGAAGAGGTACTTGGCATCAAAGGTGGATGAATTGTGCAGACAGCCAAGACAGTCAACTTTCGAGACTGAGAGGAGGGTCAATATATTCTTCTAACAAAAGAGGGGAAGGACGGAGTTCACGATTGTATGTAATAGAACGTCTAAAAGAGGTCACCTGGCAAATTGTTGACGTGTGAGATGAAGATCCGCGTTGAGTAGACTTGGATATAGACAAGATGAATAAATATCAACATGGCCCGCCCCCATCAAAGGACACGCTAAGAAGCTCGTGCAATACAAGTCAAAGAACTGATAGCCAGCAGGTTTCACCACTAAGATGGGCAAGCCGTCCCACCCCATCTTCACAAAACGACCGGGACCAACCACCCCCAATTAATCGCTCAGAAGCCCAGAACAACGCCAATCATTAAAACGGAGCAAAAGGGTATAATCTCCTCACCCTTCCCAAGGCTCCTCATGAAGTCCTTCTCGCGAACGCCAATTGGGGATGCAGGTTCGTCGTCGTCATTATGAGCGGCTGCCTTGGCCTGCCTCGAGCTGATTAGGAGTGGTGGGCGTTGGGTGATTGCTAGTGACCTCAGGGGCGCCGTTTCCGCTAGTGTTCTCGGGCGCTTCGGTCTGCCTGCTTCTGAACGGATTGGGTAGGCGAATGTTTGGTCGCGACGGGGTGATGCGCGATCGCCAAGTGTTACTGGCAGGTTGTTGAACGTCTGGATTTGACGGCGGGGCGACAGTCGAGGGAGGAGCAGGAGGAGCATTCGAGGCCTGAGCTGGTCCCCCTCGGTTCCGTCTTCCACTGGGTAGGCCGTAACGAGCCCTTGCATTCTCATCATGCCCAGTGTTTGCAAATCGACCTGGAAAGAGCATCCTGGGCCTACGGTGGCCATGACCCATGAAAGCGTATTGTGGAGGATGCGGCATATCGCCTCGATTCCCTCGTCGACCAGCTTGACGCTCGGCTTCTGCTGCAGCTTCGCCTTCTGAACGTGGTTTAGGTACGTAGTAATCCGCTTTGCAGAGCGGGCAACATGCCCGGCGTGAAGTAAGCCAGGGATCCAGGCAGCTAGCATGGAATGCATGCCCGCATGTGAGCCCCCGCACATCGTCATCATCCTCTAGAGTGTCGATACAGATGGCGCAAGAGTCACCAGGATGTTCGAGCATTTCAGTAGGAACTGACATCTGTATTTGATCATCTTCATCTTGATCATCGGGGTGAATGTAGGAGTCGTTGGTCTGTGTGGGGGCAATGGTAGAAGTTACTTCGTCATGCTGTGCGGCTTTCGCTTCGGCCTTTGTTTCTGGCACTTTTGCTTTTCCTGTATCTGGCACTGCGTTTGAAGTGGGAGAAGTAGGGCTTTTGGGCGATTTTGCAATCTCCGGAGATCTATCCGGCTCGTCCATGGATTCCTTGGCTCCAGTAGGTGTTGTCGGTCTTGGTGCATCGGTTGAGATCCTTGCTGCCACACCTTCGACATTCCTCAGACTAGCCGCCCTACTTCCAGAAGGAACAGCGACGCCTCCGGCAGTTGGTAGACCTTCCTCAGCCCTTGATGTCATCCAAGCCTTGTACTTCATCAGCGGGAAGCGTTCGTTAACCTCATCCATTGACATCAATTTCTTCTCCCTTCTTCGTCGGCGTGGGCCATGAGGCATGTTGGTCATATCGATCGGCTCGCCATTCTCGTCTTGCTGGGCGCGCCTGTTCCTTTGGTTGTATCTAAAGCAGTATTTGACACCCACAATGATCCTACGATGAAGAATCAGCACCATTCCATAAGTCTGGTGTCGGAAAGCCACCTACCATAAGTTTGTAAAGACGACACCGAAGCCGAGAGCAACGAAGAACAACAGTGGAGAGCTTGTAGGGCCTCCTCCACCGCCACCACCTCCTGAAGATGTAGTGGCTGCTGGAGCTATGGAAGTAGCAGAGGAAGGTGGTGGCATGGTGGTGGTCATGGTTGACGTGGACATCATGTAATCTAAAGGGTGTTAGCAATGATGATACAGAACAATAGAAAGATTTGTTCGTACCAGCGAACACGAATGCGTTGAGTCAGTCGAGGACGACAGGCTATTGAAGTCTCATCCAGCTGAGGTCTGGTGGAGTGAATCTGAGACGGGAATGCCAGGCGCTTGGTGAGACGGACCCCAAATTCGTGTTTACCACATCCGAAATTAGCCACAGTGTCAGCACATTCTCTTCGCAAGCTCTCAATATATTCCTGGAAGTGTATTGAAGACAGGACAGAGGTGGCAAGCGGGATAAAAGGCGAAAGGCGGACGTTGTGAGACTGTGATGACGATCAGAATCTTGGCTGGAGGCTGTTCCGAGCGTTGCCCAGCACCGACAGATCCGAGCAATTCGCCGGGGAATGGGCAATGGCACCTTAGTAACCGTTGACACGCATGACTGCGGCTTACTACTGCGATTTGTGACTGGTTGTCGTCGTTTTGACGTCCCGTTCTAAGCCTTTGCGAGTAAGTGACGGTCGTAAGCTATCTTGTCTGGTACTGGTACTTGACCTTGTTGCTTGGTTGAATCAAGGATGAAATTCACGCTCTGGCAGCAGGCTCGCAAAAGAAGTTAAGAAGTGGCGGCGCGGGCTAGAATGAAAAGCTAAGGCTGACGCTAGACCCGATTCTACTGTAATGATGCCTTGGCCTTTGGCCGAAGCCCCCTGGAAAGCCTGGGCCCAAGCATATTACTCCGCGCCGATTACGATATCGCGAAATGCAGACAAACCTCGATCCATCTGAGAGTCAGTCAGATGGACAGTTGTTGTTACAAATATCGCACTTCTTGCAATCACGATGGTGAAAAGCAATGGACATGTCTCGAACTATAGCTGCAGGAGGATTTGGCTGCGGGGTGGCCGCGATTTCGCGCTTGGAAATTGGGATTGGCAAAATCCAACCCTTTTTTGATCAGCACACGTTTTTCCTTTTTTATCATTTCAAGATCAATAACTCAATAATCACGGATCACGAGTTTTGGGAGAAAGTACATAGATAAATCAACAACATATATAACTCAATCTCTCACCATGACAGAGACAAATGGCAAAGCTGCGAATCCCATCGTCTTCTTTGACCTCACATTAGGAGGTAAGCTCATTCGAGCCGTATCAAGTTCGAGTCTGATTTATTGGACAGGCGAACCACTTGGTCGTATCAAGATGGAACTCTTCGCCAGTAACACTCCTAGGACCGCCGAGAATTTCCGTCAATTCTGCACGGGCGAGACGAAGAATTCACAAGGTCGTCCCCAAGGCTACAAAGGGAGCAAATTTCATCGTGTAGTATGTCTTTCTGCTCACATATTCTGATGAGCCCCAGCATGAACCTGTGATTGATCCAGTGGGATAGATCAGCAGTTTTATGATTCAGGGAGGCGACTTCCTCAACGGTGACGGCACTGGCAGCACCTCCATATACGGAACCAAGGCCTTTGCCGATGAGAATTTCGACCTGAAGCATGACACCGCTGGATTGCTAAGCATGGCTGTGAGTTCTCCTCTTTCTCCTCTCGCCATACCTTTTTCTTTTGTCTCCTATTCGTGACACCCTGGACAAGTGCTCATAGCTGTGGACAGAACTCGGGTCCAAACACCAACGGCTGCCAATTCTTCATTACAACAGTGCCAACACCCTTCCTGAACGGCAAGCATGTCGTCTTTGGCAAAGTCGTCGATGGCATGGATGTCGTGCAGAAGGTCGAACGGACTCGTGTCAAGCAGGAGAATAAACCCGTTAGCGACGTCACCATCGCGCAATGTGGTGAGATGTGATGCAACAGCCTTGTTTTGCTATAGCAACAAGAATTGTACAGAATATTCCGAGACACCCCATCGGTAGCAGAGCCATTGTGACGAGGCCTCTTGGGAAAGGCGCCTAGGCATTTTGAGATTTGAGAGTTCTTCGGTTTTGGGGCACGTACCTTGCAATCCTTTTTGCTGCTGGCGAGGGCAGATCCTCAAAGTCTACGGATTCCAGTCAATGCCCCGATATCGGCAATACTCCGTCACAAATTCCTTCGCAGTGGGACTTATTAAGGCGATGCACTGCAACCCTTGCTGTAGTGTCCATCCAGTCTGCCATCGGAGGTTGAGAAGGGGAAAGAGAGCTCTAGCTTGATCTACGTCAACATCACAAAGCCTGTTCTCCCCGCCAAAACGGATGTCTGAAAAAGTCTGTTCTTGTTCCGGCCTGGATACTTGGGGCACGTGTCCAAAGGGCACATGCCCAAGAGGCACAGGCCGTAAAGGTTGCAGCCGAGAAAGCATTCCAAAGTAACGATGACGATCGTTATTTACATTATCGAACAAGAATTTGATGATTTCATCGAGGTCGAATGCAGCATCCTCGGTTTTCAACATCAATCGCTTGGCTAATTTGGCTTCACTGATAGCCCATAATCGTGTGATCCATCGACCCAGGCAAAGTACGACGGCAACGTCAATCATACCACCCGAGTGAAGCCTGAGTAGGAAACTGTCCAAACAGACGACCTTGTCAGCTCTCATGTAAATCTGCCTTAGGCTGTTGATGACGCCCGTTCGCAAATCCTCCGTCTCAGCTTTTGCCGCGGCGGCCATATCTTCGAAAACCTCGGGCATCGCCAGGATATCGACCCAGAGCCACTCAGACTCGCACCTGTCAAAAAACTTGAGGAAATGCCTATGGAGAACGCCCTTTTTACGCAGTTGCGACTCCACCGGTCCCCAGGCCGTTGGCGTGTTCCAGCCACATGTCTCGCCCCAGACATGGGACATGACTGCATAATTTTCTCTTCGAATTTGGAACTTCCCTAGTCTATTGACACATAGCGCCGCTTGCTGTTGAATGGACTGCCGTATCAGGACTTCAGGAGCCCGAACGAAAGTGAACATCCAGTCTATCATTGGACTAGAGCGATTGATTTCTGGTCCACATGGATCATCAGAGCCTCTCGTCTTGGAACGCGGCGATACTTGGTCCAAGATTGCTGCAACCTCGTCTACGTTCCATTTACTCAGCTCAAAATTCGAGACACGATTTGCGCGGACTGTGATGTTTTCCTCACGCTCTTGTATGAGGGTCGAAATGGCTTCAGCCGAGTCTTTGTGTCCTGCCATGAGCATCTAACCGTTGATGACTTTGCAATCCACTTGTTTTCGGCTTCCTCCAATGTGCGGTTCCAAGTGAAGTGGATTGAACAAGACTGCAGTCTGAATTCGTGAGTCTGCTCAGGGGCTCCACTTATATCAAGACTTTGCGTATTTCCACAGTATGCCTCCTCACTGAGGTCAGTGAACTAACCTGGCTAAGGCCGTATTTGAAAGGTACGAGGAATCTAGAACACTCTGCATGAAGCAGCCTATCCTTTTCCGGTTAAGATATTCAGCCACCGACGGGATCCATCGCACCTCGACAAACAGGAATTATGCTCTTTGGGGCTTGGGCTCGTCGAGCTGTCGGCCATAGTCTATGCAGCTCCGTATAACCAATCCTCAACACCTTCATGCCGCCATCCAGCTGGTGTCCTATCTATGAGCTTCTGACTCGACATGGAGTCGACAGCGATGTAGCCAGGAGCAATGCGACAAATGATCTTGAATATTGGGAGCTCAAAGAAATTACAACTATTCTGGAGAGAATCAGGAGGCCCTTACGCGACTATTCCTACTTTCGCCATTCTGCCAGCAATGAGCCCAACCCAGGTCCTAGGCCGTGGCGCTCAGGGCCGCCTCCAGCAAGCTGGATTTCCCCCCCACAAGTATTGATAGAGCAATCTGCACGCGATGAGATCGCCTTATGCGTCAACAAGCATGGTCAATGGGCTCTCAAGCGTACTGGCTACCTGGCTCTGTCTCATGTTTGGGTGGAAGGCCTTCAACGAGACAAAGCTCATCAAGGTCTAAGTAGCCAAAAGGTGGATGCCATCTTCGCATTGCTGCAATCGCGGGATGTGCAAGCCGAATGGGTGTGGACAGACGTACTCGTCATCCCTGGCGGCGGTACTCCACATAATGAAATGCTTACCACCGACATCATCAACACAATGCCACAAATATATTCCCGTGCAGATACCGTCATTATAATCGATGCCCTGGTTCTGCAGCTGCACGCTCGGAATCATATTGATGTAGCCGTAGCACTGGCCTGCGGCAAATGGGCCACTCGCGTCTGGACTTTTCAAGAGATTATGCTGGCAAACAGTGCCCAGATCCTAACAGCAACTTCTTCTTTCGACTACGGCTCTGTAGTGGCTACCATCGAAAGCGCACAAGAGCAAGACTACTCTAAATACCACCACCTTTGGTTGCGCCTTCGAAGCATGATGAAAGACGATGCGAATGGACTGTCCATCCCTGACCTTATCATGACTTGTGGTACTAGAAAGTCTGGAATGGACATTGACTATGCCAGGGCCTTCTTCCCAGTCCTGGATCTGAAGTGGGAGGCTGGTATGACAAGAGAACAAGGCATGCAGAGGATCTATACCTCGTATAAGCACCACTCTAGTAGAATAGCCTGCTTCTATGGAGCTCCTCGCCTAAGTATCATGCCCGCCTGGGCGCCTTTGACATTTAGCAACCTCGAGGGCTTTGTGACTATGCCGATGGAGTGGGAGGACCGTGGACTTCGCGGTGAGTGGTATGCGGTCAGGATTCAAAAGACGGTCAAAACTTTTGTCAATGCGGCAAGGTTCGTGTTTGAACTCATAATGGACTGCACCGGCGACACCCCTCTACAATTTGCTTGCGCTCCAAATGAACGCAAAGAGGTTATACAGGCTTTCCAGGCCGCAATAGAGCGCGGAAGTTCTTACGTACTCACGGCCGAACCTTCCTCAGACATGGTCGACCGAAAGTGGGCAAGAATAGGTATGCTGGTCGAGCGCGCTGAAGTAAACGAAGGAGATGGTTTCGAGGCAGCGGTTTACTGTGCAGCCGTGGTAATATCGAGAAGTCAGCTTGAAGAATCAAAGGAGAACATACTTCTTCGCCACTGGAGCCCCATGGTAGAAGACGATCTGTACAATCAAGTAAAGTACGTACTGTATACGCAGGGCATGGAGAGCCAGCCATCGATCTCGCAACAACATGAGGGTCAAAGTACGCATGTAATGCAAGAGTCCACAGGTGACCTTGCTCCTGCGACTGATATCACGAGTCTGCGTTCCTGCTCACTAGCGCCACCACTACCACCTCGACGGCCCAGTCAGTCCAGCCCATCGCCACTGCCTGCTCGCCCCAAAAGGCACGATTGAGATATGGCGAAAATGAGACACTGCACTACTCCTAAAAACAGTTTGGCTTCCCATGGTAGCGGACTTCACACGCCTGACGTTCGGTGGAACAGCAAGCTACCCGCCCTTGGGGTAAGCTCTTGAAAGGATCACCGCTCAGATGATTGACTCTATCTTAGGAGGTTTCATTGACTTCTTCCGCCAAGAATTTTGACTCTTCGCTGAAATCTTCGCCATGCAATGTCTGCGCCAATGTCCGTAGGTAGGATGATTAGGCTGGTGAAAGGGTCCTGCTCGCTCTGGTCGTGCTCCAGCAAAGTATATAATATTAAGGTGTACGCTGTCTGGACCATTGTCTTCTCACTTCGACCCATTTAACGATGCGGCAAGTCAAGGCTCATGATGCGTTCATAGCAATAGTTGCCATGCGGTCAACACACGTGCACAATTTTGAATGCCCCCTATCAGTTTACCCAGCGATTCGTGAACAGTAACAACAGCGGCAGCGACCATGTCGCGATCGCAGAGGTCGCAAGGCTTCTTTGTGTTGAGAGCATGGAACCGCAGAAATCAATACGAGCCTTGAGGCAAGGCCTTTGAGACCTATCAAGAGGAATGGATCCCTATTGTATCAGCGTTATTGAGTGGGCAGTACTAGCCTTAGCTGCAGCATAAGCACGCATCTTTCTGACCATGTTACGAGTATTGGAAGCGACTTCGCAATGAGTGGAGTTCGCGCCCTGCCCAGCAGCCACGCGGAGGTTACTACTTGGTATTCCCCCCGGAAGAGAAGCGGAAGCAATGACTGGCGGCAAGATCGTATCGCTTATATCAGTACAGAATACAAAGACATTCAACCTCAAACAACTTGAAATGATTCACAGCTCCTTAAGTGTCTTTGGGGTGGTTACATAAGACCTCGACTTGGCTCTGTGAATTGTTCTGGGAAGCGCAGCAATCTTTTGGACCGTGGAAGCTTGGTCGAAGAGCATTCAAGCACTTTGCCAGTAATGTATGGACTGTATTATATGACCTGGGCCGCCGCCCTCTCGCCATCTCAAGCATTGACAGTTGCTGGCAATCCCGCTCTCATAGGCTCAACCAACGCGGCAGCACCAGGAGACATGATGACAAGCTCATCTAAGAGCGGATCCCCCCTTGTCAGCAGCAATACGTCCCTACAAGTCAATCAATTCAATTATCACCTGGACCAGCAGAAGCCACTCTGTGAGACTGCAACCTACATTAATGTCATTGACGTGATGGCATATCTTGCGCTGAGGCCCTCAGCAGAGCTTGAAGATAATTTAGCGCACCAGGAGAGCGGCCGAGTGTACGGCGAAGTCATTATCACCATCTACGGCCAAACCCCAACGTTCAAATTTGTCAGGAGAGATGCACTGAATGGACTCTTTGCTTCTCTTCAGAGACTTGGCGGCCAAGTTCCAAGCGAAAAGTTCTACGCGTTGGTCCAGGAGACAATAGGACCCGATGGCACTTTATTAATGACGCTCAAGATCGATCCTGCCGAGCCGCTGTCAATGACCCAGGCCACGCTCCCTCTTACGCAGAGATCAAATATAACGGATGCAGATGGCCTGTGCAACGAGTCCCTTGCAACAGCTACCCCAGAAGGCTCACAGAATCCCGACGTAACGGAATCTGCAGTGTCGGCCCCCAGCATCACCGATATTGACACCGTCTTACAGTCTTCAAGCAGCGCTGCCTCCGCGAACAGTTCAAATGGCGCTAATGACGGCTGGTTCAGTTGGCCCGACCCAAATGTGCGCAATCTCCAATTTCGGTGTCGCTTCCTGGGCGGTCCCGAAATCAGCTGGTATGAGGCGTACATGCCCTTCGCCCGTAGCGTATCGTCTGTAATCTACCGCTACGAGAAGGGCCCTGGAAACCCAGCTCAGGCTTTGGACGCGTACATAAAGGACATGCGTATTCGTATTAGGGTAGGGGGGTACCCGAGCGGGAAGGAGCCTAATGCAGCTTTCACCAACAAGCTGGCCATCCTCTCTCTGCGGAGGGTGCCGAGGATCTTTGCTGAGAAGCGAACTTGGAAGGGAATCCAGGTTCAGGTGGTGGTAGAGGGGAATCCGGTCGGGGTCATGGTGTTGGTGAAAGACATGCCCGCTTCCATTACGAATGCTGCAAGTCAGGGATCGGTTGACGTGACGTGACGGACAAGAGTGTACGCATTCGTAGCACGAATCTATATGGAATCCCTGCGTCAAAATTTCGGCACTGGAGATGTGTCTGCAGCCAGCCCCACCGAATAAGACCTTGAGCCTTAACTAGAGACTAGATAACTGCATGGCGATCAACCGTATCATTCAATCCACATCCATCCATCCAATCCCTGACACCCCGTCACTGATTGCCTGTATTCGTTGCAATATTGGTCATGTCGAGTCAAGCCCGCATTGATAGCCAACAGGTTCCCAACAACTTCAGTCTCCGCCCAGAAAAACGAACTGTTTTAAAAACACTCAACTTCCCTTCTTCTTCTTCTTCCACAACTCCCTCATCCTAGCTTTGAAGAATGAATGAATGAACATGGTGCTCCAAACCCTCACAGGCACACCAAAACATGCTTCTTCATACCATCTAGTGATGTCCCATAGAAAATGATTCGTGATAGCTGGGGGGGAGAAGGAAGGGGGGGGCGTGGGCCTGCAACACTCAGTTACTGACTCTCAAGGGGCATCGCTGGTAACGAGGTTGCACATCATGCTGCAAAATTTCGTGTAGTTCTTCAGGAGGCGTGGGGATGGGGATGGCTGAATGTAGTAGGGAGGTAGGGAGACGACGGATTTGGGTTGGACGGCTCGAATATCATCATCCGTGCGGTGTGGTGCGGTGGCTTACAGGGAGATGGTAGGTCAAGGGAGAAGCGAAGGGGTGCTCGCTTGCAATGGAATGTTTGGGCTTTTGTGCATCCGATACTGCAAGCGAATTGGTGGTCGAGGTCTGATTGGATCGGTGATATTTATATACGATGTGGATGCATGTTTCTATGGATAGACAATTAGGTCATTCATTCTCAGGCGTAGTGTATGAGTCTCCCCAAACTTATGTACCACTACAGCGATTTATGACTTGTAAAGATTTCCCTGTCCGAAGCTTTCATGACCCATTGACCCCATTAGCACCCCCAGTCCCTTGCATATTCTCCACAACGAGCGCGCTCGCCCCGCCTCCTCCATTACAGATACCCACACACCCAAGCTTACCTCCCTTGTGCCTCATCACCCCCAGCAAGGTCGCCACAATCCTCGCTCCACTGCCTCCCAGCGGATGGCCCAGCGCCACCGCACCACCGTGCTGATTCACTTTTTCCTCGCTCAGCCCCATCAACTTCAGATTTGCCAGCGCCACCACGCTGAAGGCCTCGTTGATCTCGAAGGCATCCACATCCTCCATCTTTACCCCCGCGTGCTTCAATGCCTTGGGGATCGCCAACGCGGGAGCCGTGGTGAACTTACTCGGCTGCTGCGCTGCATCACCCCAGCCGAGGATCTTCGCCAGTGGTGTCAGGTTGTGGGATTTCATGAATTCCTCGTTGACCAACAACACCGCCGCGGACCCGTCACTCAGCGGGCTCGCATTAGGGGCTGTGACGGTGCCGGAGCCATCGGTGATGAAGGCGGGTTTCATACCCTTGAGCTTCTCGACGTTGAGGGGCATCATCGGTTTCTCATCCTTGTCGACAGTTGTCGCCGGTTTGCCTCTCGCCCCCGGGATCTCGACGGCAGCGATCTCTGGCTTGAACCAACCATTGTTGGTGGCAGCCTGCGCTTTCTGGATTGAGCGCACGGCATACTCATCCTGCTCCTCCCGCCCGAACCCATGCTCCTTCGCGCACTCCTCGGCCGCAAGACCCATGTGTCTACCGTCATAGGCATCGCTCAGCCCATCGCGGATCAGCGCATCCACGAGTTTCATGTCGCCGAGTTTGGAGCCCGAGCGGCCGTTGGGTAGGTAGTGGGGGGCGTTGGACATGGATTCGGTGCCGCCGGCGAGGACGGCAGGGGAGGTGCCGGATGCAATGGTTTGGGTGCCAAGGATGATGGCTTTGAGGGAGGAGGCGCACACTTTGTTGACGGTGGTGCAGATTGTGGAGGTGGGGAGGCCGGCGGTAATGGCGCATTGGCGGGCAGGATTTTGACCAAGACTGGAAGGGGGGGAAGGAAAGGGTTAGTGAGGGTGAAGTCTGACGGGGATGGGAGGGAGGCGGCCGGTTGAGGATATGATCAGGAGGATGAGATTGAGGTGATAGAGGGGTAGAGGGCGGAGAAAGGGAAGCTGGATGCATACTTTGCTGAGATGACATTGCCGAAGAAAACTTCCTCCACCTCCTCGGGTTTGACACTGGGGACTCTGGAAAGTGCAGCTATCATACAATTGGGTCAGGTCAATGGCTGCCTGATTGGGGACAAGGAGCTTACATTTGATTGTCTGAGCGCCTAATTGGATTGCTGTCTGGCTACCGAGGGAACTGTAAGGAGGATCAGCTTATCGTGTTCCACTGGAGACGCATAGTTCTATACCCCTGGAATTGCCCAATGGGAGTTCTCACTGCGGAGACGATGTACACTGGGGAAGGTGGTTGAGGCGCCATGGTGGATGCGAAAGCTCTGAAAACTAGGGTATGAGAAAAGGAAAGGGAGGGTTTTCGTGAGGTCGTGAATGCTTGCGTTCGAAGCAGACAATTCATATAGTCAGAATATGGATTGACGGCAAAGCGAGATTTCGGCTCAAGTCGGTGAACCAGACTTCTTTGGACAGTATCAAATTCAGAGGCCGTCCCCCCTCTAATCCGTACGGAATGACGCCAACAGAGAGCTTCTTGCGCTACCTAGTTAGTAGTGGACGCTAAGATAGAGATTTGGGTCGACTCTCACGATTCCCACTTCAAAACTGTCCCTAACCACCCCAACGACCTTCAAAAGATCCAAAAATAGTCACTGACAGTGTTCAATATCTGAACAATATGGTGTGAAGTTTGAGAGCTTCCTGTGCCTGCTATTGTATAATTGCGGTGGTGGTGGGTCAATCGGCGACGGTTTTTATCCCCGAGTATCCCCGACCCAACCCTCGGTCAAAATAAGGTAATCTATCATATCTCTTGGCAAAGATTTTTGGCTTTCGTTCTCTCGCATTCGCTGATTGAGGCGAGGATCTGTGATATTCTGACAGAACCCCATCTTTCACCAAGATTCGAGGAGTCGAAGCCTTGTCAGCCAATATGGATGATCTCTACGATGAGTGAGTCGCGTTCTGAGGCAAATACTTGTACTTGACTGATCTCCATCATAGATTTGGCAACTTCATTGGTGAGCCTGAGGAATCCTCAGAGGAGGAGCAACAGGGACCCGCAACCGGCGCAAATTATCTCGATGACGATGATGACGACGAAGATGTCGCGCCTAATGATCAGGCGCTTATGGAGGTCGACGAAGAAGGGCCCTCCAACGCCGTCGTCCTGCACGAGGACAAGCAATACTATCCCACCGCAGCCCAGACGTACGGGCCTGATGTCGAGACCATGGTGCAGGAGGAAGATGCGCAACCTCTATCGCAGCCTATCATTGCACCTGTCGTCCAGAAGAAATTTGCCATACAAGAAGCCGATCTACCGCCCGTGCATTTCGCCCGTGATTTCATGACCGACATGATGAATTTTCCGGAACAGATACGGAACATTGCGCTTGTGGGACATCTTCATCATGGCAAAACGGCCCTGATGGACATGCTGGTCATGTTGACGCATGACATAAGCGAAAGACTGGAAAAGAAGACGGGCAGAAAGAGGGATGAACAGTTGAGATATACAGACTGTCATTTATTGGAGAGAGAGCGAGGTCTGTCAATCAAGTCCGCGCCAATGAGCATGATCCTGCAAGGCACAAGAGGCAAATCACATCTGTTCAATATACTCGACACCCCAGGACATGTCAATTTTGTGGACGAGGTTGCTGCTTCATTACGTCTGGTAGATGGGATTGTGCTGGTCGTTGATGTTGTCGAAGGAGTCCAGATCAATACTGAACAAATCATCAGATATGCTGTTTTGGAAGATCTACCAATCACTTTGATAGTGAACAAGGTGGACAGGCTGATATTAGAGCTCAAGTTACCGCCAACAGACGCATACTTCAAGCTGAAGCATGTTATCGAAGAAGTCAACACTGTCATTGAAAACACTATCCCCGGTCAAGGTGAGAAGAGACGGCTGAGTCCTGAGAAAGGTAATGTGGCTTTTGCATGTAGCAGCATGCAGTGGATCTTCACCCTGCCTTCTTTTGCGAAAATGTACGCCGACAATTACCCCGATGTGAATGCAAAGGACTTTGCGGTAAGGTTATGGGGAGACATCTTTTTCAACCCGAAGAAGAGATCTTTCACCAGAAAGGGCATGGAAGAGAGGTCGAAACGGACCTTCGTAAATTTCGTTCTGGAGCCAATTTACAAGCTGTATTCGCATACCATCAGTGAGAGCCCAGAAGACCTCAAAGACACTCTGGCCACATTGGGAATCCATCTCAAACCCAAGCAGTTGAGGGCAAATGCAAAGGAGCTCTTGCAGCTGGTCTGCGAGCAATTCTTCGGAGGAGCCGAAGGGTTGGTTGACATGGTTGTTGAGCACGTTCCCTCGCCGCTAGAAGGCGCAAAGCAGAAAGTCGATCGCTATTACACTGGGCCGACCGATACCAAAGTCGCTACAGCGATCGAAAAATGCGACCAAGACGGCCCATTGATTGTTCAGATCGCTAAGCTCTACAACACTCCCGATGCTTCTAACTTCTACTCATTTGGGAGGGTCATGAGCGGCATCGCCAAAGCAGGCCAACAGGTCCGTGTTCTTGGGGAGAACTACACCATTGATGACGAAGAAGACATGACTCTATCGACAATACAAGACACCTGGATAGCAGAATCAAGATACAACATACCTACAACTGGCGTGCCAGCTGGCAACTGGGTATTACTCAGTGGTATCGACAATTCTATCGTAAAGACGGCCACTTTGGTGCCTCCAAAATTAGAAGATGATGAAGACGCCTATATTTTCAAACCGATCAAACACTTTACGGACTCTGTTTTCAAGATAGCAGTTGAACCAATCAACCCTTCAGAACTCCCGAAAATGCTTGATGGTTTGAGAAAGGTTAATAAAAGCTATCCACTCATCACGACCAAGGTCGAAGAATCTGGAGAGCACGTCGTACTTGGCACGGGCGAGTTGTACATGGATTGCGTGCTGCACGATCTACGTCGACTCTACTCAGAGATGGAACTTAAAGTGTCTGATCCCGTCACGCGCTTCTGCGAAACTGTGGTCGAGCAGTCCGCCATTATGTGCTACGCTATAACGCCAAATAAGAAGAACAAAATTACCATGATGGCTGAGCCACTTGATGATGGTATTGCCGAAGACATTGAGAGCGGCACTGTCAATATCAAGGATCCCATACGTAAGGTCGGACAGTTTTTCGAAGAAAAATACGACTGGGACAAGCTGGCCTCGCGGAATATTTGGGCTTTCGGACCTGAGGAGATGGGACCAAACATTTTGCAAAATGATACTTTACCATCACAAGTGGACAAGAAGCTTCTAAACAGCGTTCGAGAAGGTATCCGGCAAGGTTTCAGCTGGGGCACACGGGAGGGCCCACTATGCGAAGAGCGTGAGTCCATCCTTAGCCGCCCTTTCTTTCACAAACTAATACGACTCACAGCGATACGCAATACCCGCTTCAAGTTGACCGCCCTTGACCTCGCCCCCGATGCCATTTCTCGCGGCTCCGGCCAAATCATCCCCACCACCCGTCGCACCCTCTACTCCTCCTTCCTGACCGCCTCTCCTCGTCTCCTGGAACCCATGTACACCGCCGCCATCACCTCCCCCGCCGACTCCATCTCCGCACTCTACACCATCCTCTCCAAACGGCGCGGCCACGTCCTCTCGGACGGTCCCATTGCCGGAACCCCGCTCTACACCCTCCGCGGCCTCATCCCCGTCATCGACTCCTTCGGCTTTGAAACCGACGTCCGCATACACACTCAGGGACAAGCGACTGTAAGTTTATGTTTTGAAAGGTGGTCAGTCGTGCCCGGGGATCCGCTCGATAAGAGTGTGAAGACGGGAAAATTGGAGATGGCAAGCACGATGGCGACGGCGAGGGATTTTGTGATGAAGACGAGGAGGCGGAAGGGGCTGAGTGAGGATGTTGGGGTGGGGAAGTTCTTGGAAGGGGAGATGTGGCGCGAGTTGACTGAGGGAGGAGTTTTGGATGGATGAGGTTGCAGAAAAGAAACAACATATATTGTAGGATCATACCTGCGTCATCCGTGCGGTGCGCCCGATCCAGATTGCCGGGGTTTTGCCGGCCCAGATTCCTCTTCTTTAGGCGAGTTGCATCAACTTCAGATCTGGCTTCAATACTCCAACTCTGCACTATCGCGGTATCAATACCCCATTGGGTGCCCTCTAGGTAGGCATTCCACCGGAACATGACATCACTGTACTGCTGTAACAGCGTCGAGACCTAGCATTACACTAACAGCGGTGAAGATTTTGGCGAGTGACCTCCTTGGGCCGCCCACCCATTTGACAAGCCAATTTGTCATTATCGTGGGGGGGTTGTATTCTGTGTGCTACCGAGATACAATGAAAAGTGGCTGGCGTCCTCGCTAGGCAGTACTTCAGTGAGTGGCGTACGGTAAGCGGACGCAAAGCTAAGCCAATCTTGTTGCCGTTACTGCACTCACACTCTTCCTGAGCATGTACTCTGTAAATTTCGTTTTTTGAAAGCAATAAGATTGGTCCCGCGGTCTTGTCTGGGCGGTCAGCTGTTTTAAGGGTCCTTCTCTCCACGACATCGGTGACTGCAGTCGCATTAAGTCTTGCCTCGTTTAGTCACTAGTGGCTGTCTTTCAACCAGTAAACGTAGCTCGCCCCTCAGACCACACAGCATGGCGGGGGTCCAGCCTGATGGCTGGTTCGATTCATACTTCTAGGCCTTGAAATCCATTTTTCCGTCGCGTGAGATTTGACTTTCTCAACCTCACTTGAATGGCAAGTTGAGCGCGGTAAAGCCGCGCAAAACATTCTTTGTATCTCGAAATCTAGGAAGAGCCTCCGGGCGAGCTTGCAGAGACACAACTACCTTGCGATGAAGCATCTTACAGTGACTGTGCGGGGCATGCCCGCAGGCACGACCACTCGACAAGCTGCGGACAATTTCAATTCGAGCATTCATCCCGGCAGTCCCTGCATCGCAGGTCCAATCGTTGAAGAGCTCCAAGGCAATACCTGTTCTACGACGGTAACATTTCAGAAGGAGAAGAGTGGACATAAGAGAGATTGCGAAGCACTCAAGATGACATTTCATAGAAGCTCTTTCGGCGGACGACTGTCCACCATCTCAGTTGACGATAGCTTCAGGGGATTGAATGCACTTTCTGGACCTGCAGATGCTCCC
This sequence comes from Niebla homalea, assembly GCA_019925105.1. Lineage (NCBI taxonomy): Eukaryota > Fungi > Ascomycota > Lecanoromycetes > Lecanorales > Ramalinaceae > Niebla > Niebla homalea. The sequence continues at coordinate 871,479 of JAHGAU010000024.1, forward strand.
ATACAGTAAGCTCACTCTCACCACTTGACTGTGCCTTCGTTGACAGACTCCTGTGCTTAGTGTCTATTTCGTGCATGGACTCGGCGGCCATGCGTTCAATACATGGTCCTCAGATGCGCAAAATGGTGATATAAGGACACTCAAGGCATGGCCGCGGGATTTCCTACCCAAAAGATTGAAGGAAGACGGCATGAAGGCTAGAATCTATTCCTTGGGTTACAACACCAGAGTTGTGCGGGGAGCAGCACCCAATGCCACAATCTCAAGCGCTGCAGAGGACCTTCTGGCGACACTGCTTTCTGATAGAGCCCAAGTTGTCCATCAGCTTCTGTATCTGACCTGTTACTGATTATGTTGCAGAACCCCCCAAAAGAGATGTATTTCATCTGCCACAGTCTGGGTGGCCTAGTCGTCTGCCAGGTAAGCAATTCTGCCAACCGTCGAGTCTAGTCCTTTCTAACAGGACGAGGCTCTCAATATGGCTCTTTTCGAGGACGAGGAAGCTCCTAATAAGGAGGCCTACCGCAACCTCTTCACCCATGATAACCAATGCATTCTCAAGGGAGTTCTCCTTATGGGCACCCCTCTGCGAGGAAGCGGTCAGGCGAATATGATGGCTCCGATTGTTAAAATTATAAAGCAATTGAATGTCGTGACCGCAACGAACGACAGCTTCATCAAGGCGCTGAAAGAGAACAATGATACGCTGGAGATTCCTACCATTGTCAAACGATTCAAGGCAGTGATCAAGGCCAGATCCGTTCAGCTGTTGATCGCTTGCGAGCAAAGACCTTATTTTGGAGATTCTCTAGTACGTGGAGTCTCTGCGCAACGGACCTGTACCACTGCCATAAGCTGCGCTTCGTACCTTTGACTGACGGTGAGGAACAGACCACAGATTACAACTCAGCTGTCTCAATATTTGAGGATATAGTGACTCCGTTTCGCATTGAGGATAGCGACCACAGATCCATGGTGAAATTCGAAGATCGGAACGAGACACGATACAAGCAGCTGGAGAATTTCATCGTTAAAATGCTCCGAGGTAACCTATCGACCGGGAAACTCACCTATAAAGGCAGTGACGGGAATGACCCTTCCGTCTCTCGGGCAATCCCTGTCAGACCCCTCAGTCATGGTGACATTGGGATGTATGACCCCTCACACAGTTTCAACATCACCTTCAATATGCAGCAAGCCCAGTCCAGCTCTTTTGATGCTCCTTCGAGACAGCGGACGGACCCAACGGGACATTCCACCCGGAACCCTCGATCGAACATGAGTCGCAGTCTGTTAAGTCAGACTGGTGACCATCAACCACGGCCGGTGAGCAGAGCTCAAACCGAGCGACATGCGGAAGGCGCTAGTGACGACGATCCATTAAATCGCTTAGGCTTGTTTGACACTGCCTTCATCATCGATGATACAGGATCCATGATCCTGGCAGCTCGAGACAACGAGCCAAATGGTGCTGATAGATGGGACGTCACTAAAAAGGCAGTGGAGCATATTGCGCATATCGCTGCAAAGCATGATCCCGATGGGATCGACATACGTTTCCTGAAGTCTAGTATCGAAGGAAACAAAATCCAACGTAGTGAAGATGTCGAGACTATGTTGCGGAAGATTGATCTCTTCGATGGCACTCATGGAGGTGGAACATACTTCGAGAATGCTCTTAAGAATTTGCTCGATCCACGCGTCCTTGATTATGAGATATACAAGGAGTCCATGGCTGAATACGCTGTACAATATCGGCAAGCGAAAAGAACCCGTACCGCAACGCCACCGGTGCCAGAACGTCCTCGTCCATTCAACCTTATCGTGATTACAGATGGTGCAGCTTTTGACAGACCAGAAGTCGAAGGATACATCATCAGTGTCGCCTCGAAATTAGACGAAATGGAAGCTCCACCGAGACACATTGGGATTCAATTTATCCAAGTTGGTCAGGACCAGGGTGCAAAAGACTGGCTGAATAGTCTCGATAATGATTTGAACAATCGCAGTCCGCCAATCCGCGATGTACGTATTGATGCATGACAGCACTGCTCGAGAGAAAAGCCTACTGATACTATGTCAGATCGTGGACACAACCCCCTTTGGTAGTCACCTGATCGATCCAGATGCCTCACTCACACAAATCTTAAAGGAGGTATTGGTAGAAAATGTACTGCGAAAAGCCTTACTCGGTGCCGTGACTGAAGAGGAAGACAAAAGACCGAACGCACCGTTCGTGCAAGAAATGGGAGGATGATATGCCTTTGACGTTCATAAGAAAATGGGAGGCTGTGACTCAAGGATCGCTTCTCATTCCCAAGCGTGCAAGTCTAAAGGGATACGAGGTGTGAAGTCAGCGTTGCTAAGATTTCTGGTACAGTGTTGGAGTACGGCAGGTCAGACGATCAAATCATGCGGACCGAATTGCAGCTGTACATTGAATGCTAGCGAGGACACATTGCTGGAAATGTAATGAAGGATGACCTTGTTCTCTTTAATAGAAGCAGCGGGCATCATTCCCCGGATGTGACGACCAAGAGTGTAATTGCCGCCTGTGTTATTGACTCTTTGATGAGCCTCCTAGTCCCAACAACTCACAAATGCAGGGTAGGCGTACACCCGAGCTGAAGACCTGAATACGCGAGTCAAGAGACTACAAACGGAATCATGCATAAGTCTAGTCTGTGTACTCGACAATCAACCTTCAAGAACATGCAGAATGGCGAATCGTTACATTTGTCAAGCAACTGATGTGTGGTAAAGTGCCTGGTGTTATAGGCGGATACCAACCCCAAGTGTGACAAAAAGAAAGCATCGTCGTGTGGAGGGCTATGTTGTTTGCTTGAAGGGTCTCTGGATTCGGCGACCCGTCCAGGAGGAAGGGGTTGGTGGTCGCGATTTGGATGCCTCGCCTCGGATGAACCTCTGTCGGTTTAATCGTGCCTCCACATGACTGCATCATTTTCAGCCCGAGATGGACAATGATGGCATTTCTCGCAGAAAGGAGGCAAAAGGGAGAGAGTCACGTCCACTTTCCAAAGACGGATTGATTGGAGGCCTCCCCGAGGATTTTTAGGCAATGGCACAGAAGCGCATCCTTTCCTCAAGGGATTTCCATTGTCATGATGCGTCTGAACTTTGCTCTAGGAGAATGGACTGGTGTGGGTGATCTCGTCTTACGCACTTTAATCTGGGACTCAACCACGATATGGAGAAAGGGGTTGGAAAGTAAGTGAGGGGTCCGGGAATTCGTCCGTGTCAGATGCTTAGCCATGTCGTTCTCAAAAGGCCCGAGAGCTAGGAATGCAGCACGGAGACCACCTCATCGAACCAAGCTTTTTTACCTTTTTGAGTCCCCTTCCATCCACACTCGCTACTGGGACGTCTTGGCGAGTGGATTGCTAACACCTAATTCGGTCATTTGTCCTGCAGGAGAAATGCAGATCAAATGGACCAGCCAATCAACTCATATTGCGAAGCTGATCATGCATATCCACGACCGCCTAAAAGAAGCAATAATCCTCGAGGTGTGTGAGATTCTTCAGTCATCGGACAATGATTGCAACACTTCACTGTACACTCCGAATGCGAATGGCCCTGCTACCAAACTCAGCCAAATACATACGAGCACTCACGGTCAGGACGTACAGGTCAATATTACGGTTTCCTTCTTGATCCACAATTTTGAACATAACCAAAAAGAACGAGCGCCTGCTCCAGTCTGCTGATGGATCCCCCAAGTCCTATGTCAGACACCACGTATTGAGCACCATCTCGCTCCTGAGGTACCCAGGTTTGTCCATGGATGCTGGTGTCAACGCAGACTTAACCTCATACATCCACTGACAACTAGCTTTGATGCTTTGAGGCTGTTCAATCGAAGAGACTCGAGCTCACACAGGACGATGGCGATCCTCAGTGTGACGGTAAATGTGTACTATCGAGGAGAATCTGCTTCGCTCCTTACTCAACCTCATCTTTTTCTGCCATCGTATTCTGCGCGACTCTGCCTCAAGACATGTATGGATGATAGCGGGGGTAGCCCAAGCTCCATACCACGTTACCACTTACGCTATACAGAATAGCGTCCATATACTTCTGTAAATCCTGAGACAGCGTAACATCTCTCTTCGTTCCATCTGTAGCGCGCACAGCTTCATTAACATATCTCTTTATTTTTGGCCGACAGAGGTCCTCGGCTTCCTGCTCGGTGATTTCATGCTCTCCCATAAGCACCTAAATAGCATTGATTATATTTGGATCCCTGATCTTCTGCGCTGCGTCACTTTCTTTCTCCCACGAAAAAAGATCATTCGTAAGAGCCATGGCAGCCCAAGCCGGTTGTCCAAGGCGTTTGCAGAGATCCATGTCCTGATCAGGAATAGTGAGAGCGAAGCCCTTGGAAAGTGTTAGCTGATGTGGCTGGCATGCCAGATTTTATCGTACAGTTCGCCTGCGTCACTAATCCTGTACGGCAGATATTCTTCAAGATTGGTGAAGGGCTCCGAGCGTTGACGACCAGGAACAACCTGTATGAATTTCTGCCACGATTTCATGGTGGTCAAATCTCGCTCCTTGTCGATAGCTATCATCTCACCCAGGATTTAGGCCTGTATCTGCTTGGCCCCTTCTGCCATAGCCGCAGAAGTTTTGCTGGTCCCATGATATTCGTGTTGAAAGGAGGTACCTTGACCAAAATCTTCTAGAATCTGGCTCCGAGCTTCGGGCTCCTTTCAAGATGTCATCTGATTATTGTGCCGGTGGAGGTCAGACCACGCGAACTCACCAGATGCTGATCGATGTCCTCCATGATCTTTTCTATGGCGCTTTAGTCACCACAATCTGCGGGTCGGAGCAGGGCATAATGTTCTACCGTCATAAGGAAGGGTATATTCGTTGGCATAGGGTATGATTTCAAGCCTTTCGGGCAGACATTCCGGCACAGTCACCCAAATTTGGGTGAAGGGACCGCCGAGCGTCCCCGTATAGTCGTCTGCAGGACCTACAAGTTTTGACCAATCTTTTTGAAATCGTAAAACGCCTCTCTTCTCTCCCATCGAATCCTTGTGTCTTCTCAGATCGATTCCGCGGGAGAGGCCATCGGTTTCGTACCCACAAGGATTCATGATTTCTGAGTGGTCAAAGTCCATTTGGCAACATTTGTGGAAATTGATATTGCAAATGATCGCCCATAATGAATTTTGAGCTGTACATCATAAGCCGACACAATACACAGAATTAGTATGATTACCACAAACATACGTGATACGCATGACCAGTCCTAGTGCAATCGTTCAGTCGGTGACTCGAGACCAGTGGGTGCAAGTATGCAGCATGACAGCTGCCAAATCAGGCGAAGTGCAATAGTTAAAGCCCTTAGGGGGGGGGTGTGTAGCGGAGAGAATGCGGCACCATTGCAAGCATGTCCGTACGAGAGCTACCACGGAGACATTTGACAACGAATCGTACGAAATGAAGCGGTTTGACACCGATAGCAGTAGTCTGCCTGCCGATTGTGTTGCCCGACCGGCTCATGCTGCCGCTGAAACACCATATGCCATCATCATCATTATCCATCTTCTGCTCCTACCTTGGTTTTTCATCGTCAAAACGTATCGTAGATCGTCTTTTGCTAATTGTTAGCACGAACAAACTATGCGACTGGTGAATCGGTACGCGTCCACCTTGAGGAAACGGGAGAACCCAATCCTCAGCTCCAAGCATGATTGCGACAGTCGCCGTTTCTTCAAATAGTATCAAGCATTGAACGAACTTCAACCGCAATCTCTGACTTCCTCAATGACCATGAACGCTTTCAAATCTTGACTCCCAGCCCCTATCCTGCATAACCCAGCCATAAGCTTTACTGCACTCACGTTCTTTTGCTCCGTCGTTTATGTTGTGGGCTTACTGATATACCGCCTTGTTTTCCCGCCGTGGGCAAAGTATCCCGGCTCTAGGATAGCTGCGGGTACACACTACTATGAGTTCTACTGCGACTGGTGGTACCAAGGCCATTACATTTATGAGATTGGAAAGATGCACCAAAGACACGGTTTGTAGCTTTGTTGCTAGCACTTCCCCGAATGAGCAACATGAATGATGACGGAGTTGTCCATGTAAAATGGTCCAATCATCAGAATCAATCCTGAGGAGGAATCAATCCTGAAGAGTTATCGATCCACGATCCCGACGACCTACAACCAGATCTACGTCCCCAACAGTAAGTGACGCACAAGCAATTATCAACCCTTTGGCCAGGGGATAGGTTTTGTGGGCGAGTTTGCTTGGGCTGTTGTCGATCTTTGACCCGATTTTGACCCCGACAGGCTCCCACTTCCTCACCACGGACCATGATCTACACGGACGTAGGGGAAAACCGCTGGAACCATTTCTCTCGCGTTCGGGCATCCTTCGCCTGCACAAAGTGCTGGCCAACACCACTAAGAAACTTGCCGATCGCTTCGAGCAAGCCAAGGAAAGCGGAGCAATTATTCGCCTGGATCATGGGTTCTTTGCGCTTTCCGGTGACTTTGTTGGCAAGCTCTGTTGGGTGGAGAAGGAGGAATTCCTGGACGCCCAAGCTTCACCCGAGAGTGGTGCTGTCCCTTGATGGTATTCTGTGCAAGAGGCTGGCTGAGACTGCATGAAGGTTCAATCTCGTTCATTCTATCATCAAACCGATATATCTATTTCAAGGCTTTCCTTGGCTTGTGAGGTAAGTATTTCCGAGCCCCCCGAGCGCTGCCTCGAGTACACCATATGGAAGAAGACTAAGAACGAGTCAGAGCATTACAGTGCCTACCGAAATCCGTCCTCCTTTGGGCAATGCCGCAAGGTCAAGTCTTCAAAGAAATTGACAAGGTACATGGAGCTTGTCTCGAGGACGCGAGGTCGTGACTTGAAAGCTGATTCTGTATAGACGACCCTCAAAAGCGTCTCGGCCGCTAAAAGAGCAAAGAATGATAACACCCAAGGGGATCCAAACCGCAGAAAGCATGCCGCGCCTTTCCACTGGATCATAAACAGCGATATGCCTGAATCCGAGCTTGCCGATCCATGCCTTGCCAAGGAGGAGCAAGTGATCCTTTCCGCATACTTTTAACAGACACAATTATTCGGTGATGCACCTCCTGCCCAGGGTGGCGCCCGATGATGAAATCATATACAAACAGTGGTCCATTTTCGCGGGCGTAAGTTCGATCCCCTAGCTCGCAATTGGGAAATGGCTGACTTTCCTGGCACATCAAGACTGCTGTAGGTATGTCTTGCTATCTCATGCACAGCAATCCGTCGGTCCATGAAGATCCTCTTGAATTCATCCCCAAACGCTGGCTGGGTGACGTAGACCCAAAGATGATGCGCAATTTTGTTCCATTTACCAAAGGTCAAGCTATTAGCACCCTCTCGTCGCATGGTGAACGATGCTAATTGTACTAGGCTCCCGAAATTGCTTGGGGCAAAATCTCGCACTGGCTGTGCTATTTCGACCCGGTGCGGCAAGGCTAGAACTGTTTGAGGCAGATGAGACGGATACCAACCATGTGCACGACTATGTGGTCCCTTTGCCAAAATTAGTCAGCAAAAGAATCCGAGTCACAGTTCATTAATATCTTGAATGATTAGTATATCGTGTCTATAGAAGAAGGATGGTGATAGCAACATGAAGTTGAATATCCCAAGAAAAGCCTCATTTCGCAGAGCATGATAGCTCTCAGCAGCCAGAGGATAGTTTCTCTGTGAGCGTCAAGGATAGCAGGATTCAAGTTGGCAGCCTCCTCACTGTTCAATTACAGTCCCTCGACGCCTGAGCTTCACCCAAAGTGGTGACTTATCCCAAAACGTATACTCTTTCTGCTCTATCCATGCTCGACTTGCCCCGTCGATCTCCATGTCGAAGTTCCAGAGAACACGCACCAATATAGAACGCATCTCGAAGTATACCAGACTATGCGGTACGAGATTAGCGAAGCTTCGGCCCACGTGTCAGTAGAAGGCGGACTACCTTTTCCCAATGCAGCCTCTAGGTCCTACGGAGAACGGCTGGAGCGCTGCCTTATCGTCTTTCCTGTATTGGAGAGGGGGATTCGGGAGCCAAAGTTCTGGGGCGACTGTATCAGGGGAGGCAAAATTGGCGCTGCTGCGGTATGTGGACCATTGGTGGACGCCTACGGAAGTCTGATACCGTCAACTCACATAATCTGGAAAGATCTTGAATGGGAAGGACCCACATTTCCAGGGACAAATCTCCCATTGATCAACGCGCCTTTGGAGCTTGTTCTCTGTGGGAAAGTCCCTGGAATCGATGGGTAACACTGCAGAGATTCTTGCAAGATTGCCTCTAGATAGGGCAAGGAAGAGGGTAAGCTGATCGAGCGGAGCGTGATTGTGCCCTCGTTCTTAAACGCGCTTCGTATTTCCGATTGCACACGTTTCTGGAGTAAGTAGAAGGTCGCCCCGCTAAGGAACGTTGCCGTTGTGTCCGAACCTGCCGTGAGCAGGGTTCTGGAGGTTCCGAGAATCTCTTGTTGAGTCATCCCATTTTCATCATTGTTCTGCAGAATCTGTCACTGCAAGTAAGCGAAGTGTGTGAATGAAGGATTTCAGTACATGCATATGTCATAAAGTCCTTGCGACCCGTTTTCCGGCTGAGACGCTTATTTATTTTGGCTTCCGTGAAATCTAGGTGTGCACGACGTTTGGCCGAGAAAGATGGCATAACAGACTGCAGCAAACGGAGGAAGAGGCCTGCGGCAGGATAGGTGGCAGCAATACGTATCACCCCCAGGTTCTTGGTTGCTTCGAACACATTCCTGAATGATCAGCATATCCAATGAAGCGAAATGAGGTTGACTGACCTGACCCATGAGGGACGCTCGCCGCTTTCAAGAGCTCCATAGGGCTCGCCAAGAACAAGGTCTCTACAACGAAATCAGACGGCTCCACTTGACCCAGAACGCAGAAATGGAGCACACCCGATAATGTCGAATGTCACGAAATTATAGTACGCCATCAGATCCACTCGCCCACTCATAGGTCCGTCAATATTTAATTTCAATTTCGAAATAAGAAGATCGAAAAGGTGGTTTAGAAGGGGCTCCAGTTCGAGCAAAGCGCCATCGGAAAATGCGTACGCGAGGAGCTTTCTTATGCGGCTGTGGTTGGCCTGATTTGCCACTGCAGACGTAAATTGGATGACCATATATGAAAAGCTCCCGTACCCAACATATTGGTCTGGTTCGCCCCCATGTAATAGGCTGGGTCTTTGACTAGCTCCCTTCTATCGGGTTTCAGACCATAGATATCTGTGACACGTATCTATAAGTCCAGTGTCGCTCTTCGCAGAGTGATTCGTTACCTCTCCATGCTTGCGCCGTACTAAACGACAAACTATGAGGTAGGATTCTGACGACGCTGCCGTATCTGTCATGTAGAGCTTTCGTATTCTTGAGTCCTGTTCCTCTGAGCTTAGATAAGGCTTCCGGGAAGTGGAAGGCCGCTCGAGCGGTGGGACCTGCCCATGACATTTATTGACAATCGTAAGGTTGAAAGAATTGTGATGCCGTACCAGGATAATCCGCAAGAGGATGCCAGAATAGATTGTAGAATGCGATGCTGACGCAAGCTATAAGATACAGTCATGAATCAGCATCTCCACTTCTCTCTATCATGATAGGTCAATCCGTACAGTGCTAAGGAAAGCCGTAGCAATGTTCACGGGAGAGTAGAGCGGTCCGAAGACCCATGATGTATTACCGGACTTAACGAGTGTGTGACACAACCATCAAACGCGGCAATAAATTGCAATGCCAGTCCTTATGACTCGCTACGGCATAAGGAGCAGCCGACTCCTGCACGCTGAGGCGGGGCAGTACAACAAGCTCTCGTACAGTAACCTCTTCAGTGGTTCAACTTACTTAACCCAGTTCATGCGCCATCCAAGTCTTATTTTTATCAAGTGGTGCACTTCTCTTGCCACTGATCCACAGCAAAGCTCTTCTTCAATGGGTTTGACATGGTCGCAATTCTTCCCACCGTCTCCGGGACTCACAGAGGCCAACATTCCAAGCCAGAAGGGCAAGGTTTTGATTGTGACCGGCGGCGCCTCAGGAATAGAGTTTGAGCTTTGCAGGTGGCAGAGTCTACCTGGATGGACGCTCAGCACCAAAGGCAAAATCTGCAATCTCAAAAATCAGAGCTCTTCCGACAACTGAAAGCTCAGCTGGTGAGCTTCACTTTCTCACTCTTACCCTTGATGATCTTAAAATGGTAAAGCCGGCAGTACAAGCCTTCACGGGCGAAGAATCAAGTTTGGACTGTCTTTTCAATAATGCAGGCGTTTCGAACCCACCTTAAGGCTCGGTCTCAGCACATGGTTATGAACTTCAAATGGCCACCAATCGTTTTAGCCACGATCTCCTGACCCAGCTCCTGCTCCCAATCCTTCTTCACACAGCAGAAGGGGAACCGGCGGCAGCAGTACGCGTGATATGGACTTCGTCGATTGTGGTGGATCTGTCGGCTCCAAAAGGCGGCGGAATGGATCTCTCTGAAGTCGCAAATCCGGCTTAAAAACCACAGCAGAATTACTTGAATTCTAAAACAGGTAACTGGTTTCTTACTGGCGCAGTGGCAGATCAAGTTAGGTTTACGGGCATCATGAGCGTGACAAAAATCCAGGAAACTTGAGAACACCTCTATGACGACATATGCCACGGTTGAGCGTCATTACATCGCCATTGCTCTACCCGGCCAAGATGGGTGCTTAAACGGAGCTTTGGGCGGGGCTTTTTGCAGACTTGAGAATTCAAGATGAGAAAGGATACGTGATACCCTGGGGTCGTCTGCATTCAAGTCCAAGACCCGATTTGCTGGCTGCTTTGAAGGCTCAGGGGGACGGAGGTTCAGGCCTTGCTTCGCTCTTTGTCGAGGATTGCGAGAAGAAGACACGAGATTACAGATAATTCTTGAGTCATCCTCATAGATCATGGCGCTCTCAGGGGTCTTTAGGAAGTGTGATTCCAGGCTTTAATCCGGTCGGCTACCACCTCGATGATCTGCAAGATATCCTACACCGTCATCTGAAAGACTTTGTCGTCTACAGGACTAGCATTGGAGGAATTTGTGCTCTTCTGTACGACACTAGCAGGAGCGCCTTGGGCGGACACACCTTTTCGGTACTTCAGAAGCCGCTCTAGAAAAGGGAATGCAAATAAAGATGCTCACCCTACCAATGCACTAGCCATGAGTAGTTGAGTGTTATCAAGTACCTACTGACCAAGTCCTGACATAAGTATGGTTAGGCCCTGGAGCTAAGTTCCATTTTGCAGGAGGCTATCAAGCCGTTGTAGCTGCAGCTCAGAGCATATAGAAGAGCTCACCTACCAACCCGACAGTACAGATAATACTCACCCTGCTACGCTTTGCGGCGTGAAGCGCCCTAGCATGCAATTTTCAGATCTATGGGCCTGGTTCGATAACGCGGGATTTCCTAGGAGGGAACGTTAATAACGAAACCCTGGGTACGCCTCCTGGGCAGTGGCGTGCGTATTTAAAAGCCCGTTAGGATATTATCTGTACTGTCCGGTTGCCGGGTTTGTCCGGTTGGTAGGTGAGCTCTTCTACTTTGGCGCCAATTAATGTCCGTGAGTTTTGCAGCTGCGCGTGAGATTTTGGACTTTGGCAGAGTTCTCTGCTCCAGCCACATGGTACCTGGCTCTCAATAAAAGCGCTTGATGCTTAAAGCAGGGACGATTCGAGGTCTCACTGATAGATGCGCTGCGTCGATCATTGAACGCGGCATTGAATGGCTGCAGGATGATCGTTTGAAAGAACTTGGCTTGGTTACCCTGTGTGCCTCTCATTGATCCGAACATCTTGAGCTATTGAGTGCAAGCCTTAGACTTGGGAGAGACATTCGGAACGGATCATGGAACCGGTGAGCCTGGCCATCGGCATTGCTGGGCTCCACAATGCTTCCATTGGCATTCTGGGCCGTGTCCGAGACTACCGGGACTTCGGAAGGGTATCATCGACCACAATTGCACGCTTCAATTTTCTGATTAAGACTACAGCAGTGGGCGAGCGCTGTTGGCATTGGCGATGATGGACTGACTGACCTACATGATGCTCGTCTTGATCATCCGCAGACGGCTTCCGTTGTGCGTAAAATTCTGTATTGGTCATGCAAGCTATTTCAGACACTGGAGTACAACACGATCTCTCTCAAGCTTCCCGTAAAGCAACGATCGGAAGTCGAAGGGTGGTCGCTATCCACCAACGACATTAGAGAAGGACCCCATCATCACCCAAAATTCTCCAAGAGGAGTCGGTTGGCTTGGTCCACAGGATCAAAGACCAAATTGACCCAGGACGTCCAACAATTGGAGGAGCTAGTTAATGTACTTCATAACGTCGTGACTCCACGTGATGTCAATGGAGATGGCGTGACCACCTGTAATCCTCCCATTCAAGATCAGCTGACTTTTGTTGAGCATCTCACCTAGAAGACAAGCTCGACCTTCTCGCCGATGTTGGCTTAGAGCGTCTTTTGGAGCTCGCCACCTCACAAGAGCCGCGCAGCCTTGATGAATGGCTTGACGCAACAAAAGATGACGATCAATACGACAGATTCATAGCTGACTGTCTCGATGGGACTTGTGGATGGATCTTAAGCCACCCTAGCTACAAAGAATGGGAAACACGAGATGAGATGAACAGGGTTGCGAAGCTCTCATGGGTCCATGGACCTGCCGGATTTGGAAAGACCGTCCTTTCAGCGTCTTTGATTCGCCGCGTGAGAGCGAACTTGCAGCTCCCTCTCGTCTACTATTTCTCATCCAGTCATGCTCAGAATGCTGATGGGGTGGATGGCGTTGTCCGGACTTGGCTTACCCAATTAATTCGAAAAGACAAGGGTGCTCATGATCTTGCCTATCAACTACTCGAAGAGAGGAACACAAGAAAAGCGTCCAAAGAGGATATCTGGACTTTACTCAGAGAATTCCTGGTACGGATACAAAACTATATTTTAATATTAAATAGACTTAACAAATTTCAAAGCGTTGATGACCAAAGACAGAAATTTCTTTCCAGGTTGAAGTCGTGTATGCAATCTACTACGACTTCAGCGGTTATCACGAGCCGGAGCGAGTTCGACATCAACTCCGAACTTCGCCCCTCAGTCCCAGAGATTGACAACTACACCATCCTAGAATGCAAAATCTCAGAAGACACAGTAAAGAGTGACATTGACACATTTGCGTCATCAATAGTTAGAAGACGCCTGCCTCGACAAGAAGAGTCTTTGCGGAAGGAATTGAGTGCAAGAATGGCTGAAAGATGTCAAGGTCAATTCCTGTGGCTCAAATTGCAGCAAAGTCAATTGCGTGATAGCAAGAGCCCCAAGGTCCTCAGAAAATCAATCGAAGTAATGCCACAGGGCCTCCATTCTACCTACGAACACAGCTGGAACAGTATTCAAGCTCTTGAAGAACCGGACCGTAGCCGCGCTATCGACACTTTACGCTGGCTGACCTTTGCGCTTCAACCACTCACTGTTCAGGTGCTGGCGGAGGCAATGGTCATAAATCTGGATGTGGACTCTGAGGGCTTCTCTGAGGACGATCTCCCAACGATATTGACGATGAGTACATCGATGGCGAGATCAGACAGCTCTATGGATCTCTGGTAGAGGTCCAGGGCCATAACTTTCCCAGATTTAGAGTGGTACGGCTTGTCCATGCTTCTGTCAACGAATTCCTGCTGGTAAAATTACCTCCTTCTCCCTTCCTTGGAATAGCCAACAAGGAAGCCTCATCAAGTGCCGCTCAACACGCTATCCTAGCAGCTTATTGCATCCGCTTTTTGGACTTAGGGAAAGCCTTGGAGCTCAGTAATCGTCAGATGGAACCCTTGTTTGCTATCTACGCAGTAAATAATTGTTACAGACATCTTAGAAGATCTGATATCTATTATGATCATATCTCCGATTTTGTTGATGCTTTTGTAAAGCCCGGCAATGCCAACTTCGAGACCTGGAAATGGACATACGAAGGGAGTGCGCTACCGAGCAGGTTGACTGCTACATCGTTCTACTATGCAGCTTGCTTCGGACTGGTTCCAGCTATGATCTACCTTCATGACAATCAATACGTTGATATTGACTCCGTGGGTGGGCAGTTCGGCACCGCTTTACAAGGCGTCTGTGCGAAAGGATATACTGAAGCGTTTGAATGTCTCGTCCAGTGGCATGCTGACCCGACAATTCATGGAGGTCAATTTGGCAGCGCACTCAACGCTGCAGCATACCATGGTCGAGTCAACATGGTCAGAACGCTTCCTGACATAAATACCTCTTCTGATCCGCTAACGTGGGAGGCGCACGAAGCGATGAGACTTGCAGCAGCCAGAGGGTTTCTAGAAGTCGTGAGATTTCTCATCGACAGGGGCGCTCCAGTAGATCCACCAAATTCTGTCTACCCCACACACCAACGATTTGGAGAATCAGAGTCCAGCACGACCCCTCTTCTCGCAGCAGTGGGTAACCATCATTTGGATGTCATTGAGCTGCTTCTTGAACGAGGAGCCAGTCCAGATGCACCAAGTCTACCGGGTCTGCCTGGACCGACCGCTTTGCACTTGGCAGTAGATTTCAGTTCTTGCAAAGCAGTGGAGCTGTTGCTCCTCTACTGTGTTAATGTCAACCCGCAACGAGCACTAGGCACGCCCCTTCACATTGCCTCGGGTCGCAACATCGAAATTGCGATGGATTTGCTTGACAAGGGGGCAATTGTAGATGCACGAGAGAAAGAATACCAAAAGACCTCACTTCATCTTGCAGCTGAAATTGGAAGGTCTGATATGCTGGCTGGCTTACTACAACGAGGCGCTGATAAAGACGCGCAAGATGTGGATGGATGGACACCACTCTATCTTGCGGCCAAATATGGTGAGAGGGAAGCAGTTGCATTTTTAGTCGAACAGGAAGCCGATATCAGCTTGCGGAGCAGACAAAATTGGACACCATTGCATTCTGCAATAATGAATAATAATTTGGAGATAGCAGAGTATCTACTGGAAAAAGAGTCGACACCATTACAAGCGGAGGAGGAGCCAACCTGGACACTTCTTCACCTTGCAGCGGAGAAAGCACAGCTAGGCTTCACAAGAACTTTGCTTGAAAGGGGAGCAAATATCAATGCTCGGGCTAGCTATGGTTGGACACCGTTGTCTAACGCGATCCAACCAAACGACGCGATGAGCGAGGATCAACGCCTGAAGGAGGTTCAGCTTCTAATCGAACATGGAGCGCTCTTTGGCACTGACGACCTGGGACGAACCCCTCTTCACGAAGCCGCCAAACTGAATCGTGACTTAATAGCGAGATATCTTATCGACCAAGGCAAAGCCATCAACGCCCAGACCAAAGATTGTTTGACACCTCTTTGCATTGCAATGATGAACGAAAATTTTGACCTAGCTGAGCTGCTGGTCAATCGCGGAGCCGACATCAACATTCTTGGCACAGATGGCACAACGGTTCTGAATGTTGCGATTGAAATTGCCACCGATGAATTCGTCTGCGATTTGTTACAATCTGGAGCTGATGTAGATACCATGGATCATTATGGAATGAGATGCTCTAATTGGTTGCAACGTTTGCGTCCTCATCTACTTCTGCCAGAAATTTTGGGAAAACCTCCCAACGAGGTCTCCGCTAAGCCCGACGTGTCGGTGCTCAAGGCGACGCTGTTGACTCTCACCAAAGCCATAAGGGAGGATGAGGCGAAAAGACCTCATGCATGGTACCCCTTGGCTCACTGCTTTCTCTTTCTCGAGATGGAGGATCACGCAAGGGCCACTTATCAAGCACTGTCATTTGTCAACAGGGGCTCCGCTATGAGTACAATAAGTTGCAACATGTGCGATATACGAATGGACGGAGAGACTTCTTTTTTTTGTTTGTAAGGTATGCCCAAGCACAGATCTATGCAAATCCAGCATGGAAAGGCATAGCGAGGAAGGCAGCCTCCTCACCTGTAGATCAGGAGGAAGTCTCAGCAAGGAGCGAACAGGAATCGTGACCTTGCTTCGCCACGACTTCATGAAAATTGTGTCCTCAGAAGCTACACTACGCCCCGATGATGACGAAGAAGCTTTCAGAAAATGGCTCGAGGAAATTGTTGAGCAATTCACCGATTGACGGGATTGATCCCACACTTCTAGGCGAAGCAATATTCTCGTATAGCGGGTCCTCGCAGCGTATATCGCCTTTCCAGCTTCTCCAAAGTGGCTGCTATTGTTTCAATTGAGCTATGACCAAGGCAAGCAAGATTGAAGTCGAGGATAAGATCTTTGATTCGCTCTCTAAGATTGAGAGATGGTGTGCCTATCCAAGCAGCGTTCAAGGGAAAGAGCATAGCCATTGAGCCGAGTGGGTGATATTGTATGGCAGTCTGTGCAAGATCAAATATCTCTTGAGACCATTGAACGCATTCAGTGGTGAAGCGCGAAGGTTCGCCTAACAGTGAAGTGTGGATGCGGCTGATAAGAATGCTGGTCATGAGTGCGAGGCTCAGCACGCGTAATCTATTCACGAAGAGAAGATCGCTCCTGCGAGAGGTTAAGATGTCCCTCTCAAGAGATGTCAAACGCTGGCGAAGCTGTGCAACATTGACTCTACAAGGGCCGAGTAAGGAGTCGGTTTCGGATACCAGCCCCTGAATATCTGTATCCCATATTGGCAGAGAGCCCTCCTTAGCCTCCCTGCTTCGATGCAAAATTTCGGGCACACAAGCGAGGTATTTCAGCCATTCGCTATCAACGGTCGTGGTTTCAAACTCGCTTTCGACAAGGATCTTCCACTCTTGCCGTGACAAGCGGAATCTGTCCCAATAGAGAGCTTCGAAGACCTTCATACCTCTGTCAACATCATGCTGATGCATGTACACTCAGATAATACTTACCACAGGACCTCGAAGAGTTTGCAGCAGCTGGCGCTCGAATTCATCTTGAGGCGTGAGAAACCCTCGACTCTTGAGGATCTGGACCGCGCCTTCAGAATGACTGGCATTAATGCCTTGGGTGGGATTTGTCAATGTCTATATTACGGGTCATCATCGAACACTAATTATTACATCAGCATACGCTACTGACCTGGACAATCATCAGAATCATGATGGCACATAATGTTTCGGTGGTCCGCGCTGTACCAGGTTCATTGAGTGCATCTCGCAGGGCACTCAAAGCCTTAGAATATTTGAGCAACAGACCACGTTGAGGCACAAAGCGACCAAAGGAGCAAAGATTGGTATGAGCGGCGACAAGGGTATCTGACGCAGCATCTAACGCCATATTGACGCCGAGGCGCCGTGGGACCTCTGCCAAATAGGGGCCAAAATTCCAGAGCAGCTGATATTTAATGTCTATCGTCGGATTGATCCTCCGAACGAAAGCCGAGGACAAATTTGTCATCGAGTTCGTAGGAGTGCGATGCACTTGTAGGGTTAGTGCAGTCTGACCCTGTATGGGCTCGATCTCGCCCTGTGAGGCACGCTTGTCTCTGGAAAAGAATTTCTTTCCTTCATCCTGGAACTTGTAGCTCAATTGACCATACCCTTGGCATAGTATCTTTACTCGCTTACAACGCGTGCATGGGACGCCTTGGTCACCCGCGTCACACTGCGTGCTCGATTACATTAGCCCCTTGCCCGGTCTCACTCAGAGGGACATCATCTAAGGGGGCGACACCTTTTTCTTCTGCTTGCGACATGCATTGCATCCTCGCCCCGACGGCACACCGGGCATCTTGACTACACTCACACCCACTCGCGATCAAGAGGGGACATGCACGGATTCACAGTCCACTGAAAGACTGATGAGGTAAGCCTAGTGCGTGGGAGAGCGCTACGTGTCTCCGAAGTAGGTTAACACAATAGGGAGAAAGTTGATGCTGTTTATATATTTGTGCTATGTGGCCGAAAGGCTGACTGATGTGCCACTGTACATTAAAAGGAATAAGCCATAGACGGGCAGTACTGGTCCTGTTCAGCCTTGTCTTGACTGTTCGCAGAGCCTGGGCAAGGTATTTCGCGCACAATGATCCAGTCATACCGCGGTGAGCATCGCCGATCGTTTCAGTACATGCACAAGGCTTACCTGAACCAGCGATGGTGGCTGTGAAGGTACTTACTCATCAGCGCAATGCGCGTTTCAAACGTCCGTATGATGTCAAACGAAAACTGTTATGCATATTCCTCGGCGTGCTAGCCACATATGGTCCTTTGCGGCGCTGTGCGGTAATTGGCCCGGTAGGCTTCAGAAACAAGGCGAACCAGCAAGGCACTGCTAACGACTCTTTTACATTTGGCAGCCCCACATGATATGACGTTCGTAGTCTACCACTGGGATATCGATATAAGATTCCCTCTTCCCCTGCCTTTGTCAACTTCGATCAATCCATTCATTCATCGTCGACCATTGAAGAAACAAACGTGCCTCGAAAACACATGCTTTTTACCCCTAGAGTTATGGAGAACAAGATGCAATACGAAGACAAAGCCGACTTGGATTGGAAAAGCCCATCCGACCGGCCGGAAGACAATATGGACGACTTCTCAGCAGTAGCACCACCACCACCCTACCAACCAAACCAACAGAGGTCGCATCCCGACCTCCAAGACCCTTAGCATTTCCATCCAGATGAAAAGGCATCATCATCATCCTCATCCTCAACAACCCCGTCTCAGCGCACCACCGGCCTCTAGCAACCCGTCACCCGCACCTTCGACATGAAACACTAGAACTGGAAGATGTGCGGCGTCCACATCACCGACACCGCCACCAACACCATCCTCTACCTAGCCGCCCTCCAACTCCGCAAACCCCACATCACCCTCACCACCGCCGCCGCCGCCGCCGGTGCCGATGCCCCCGTCGGCGCCATCACCTTCCACTACACCAGCCTCCGCATCGACACCACCGTGGCGCGGCAACGCCCTCACGCTCAGCCCCGCGAGATTCTTGGGGCGCAAGGGTCACACCTTCGTCTCGCGCGCGCTCGGCGGCCAGACGCTCCACTGGAAGTGCGAGCGGCTGGGCACCGATTTGGTGTGTGTTGTGAATGGGCGGGACGATGTGGCGCTGGCGAGGTACGGGTTCAGCTGTCTCAGTGTGAAGAAGTGTGGGAGTATGGAGGTTGTTTTTCCTTCAGGTGCGGGTGCAGGTGCGGCACAGGATTCGGTGATGGATGGGGATGGGGCGGCGTTGGTGGAGGAGGTTATGGTAACGGGGTTGGCGATGATTGAGTGGGTGTACATGGTGAGGATGAGTGCGGCGGGGGCACCTGTCGTTACTGGATGAGATTTTTTTTTCGGTTCATTTTTTTCTTTCTTTTTCCGTGTCTCTTTTTTCGTTTTCGGTTTTAGGGGAGGACGAAAAAGGAGTGTTTTAGTAGCGAGGACACCGGTTTTTTTTTTGAATCTTTTTTTTTTTTGGAGTTATTCTACATACTTTCCAAAGACTCAATAATGAGGAACAAGTATACGATCGGAGAGTACCCAGAACATCATCCACTAATCTCCACACACACACACACACTACGCCTCTCCCCCTCTTCCCTTCCCCCGTAAAAACACGCAGACCAAATAACATGACAATAAGGAGCAACAAAGCCACCATCCCTCAAAAATCCCGCCCCAAAAATTGTGTCCACACACACACACAAACACACACACATGAGCAATCAACCCATCCGTCCCGTCCATTCGTCCCTCCGTCCGTCCGTTACCGACCTAATTGCTCGCACACGCGTGGACCATGATGTGCATGTATGTATTTATGGCATGTATGTATGTATGTATGTTGAATGTCAGCACATCGTCGTCGTGGTCGTGGTGGGGGCTGTGGCAGTGGTCGTGCGGTCGCCGTCGTCGTCGTGGTGGTGGGACCGTGGCAGTGGCAGTGGCAGTGCGGTCGCCGTCTTCGTCGTCGTCGTGGTGAGACCGTGGCAGTGCGGTCGCCGCCGTCGTCGTGGTGGTGGTGGTGGGAACGGTGGCAGTGCGGTCGCCGTCGCCGTCGTCGAGTGGTGGGACGGTGGTAGTGCGGTGGTAGTGCGGTCGCAAAGTGGGGGCGGGCACAGGGGAAGTCGGGGAAAAAAGGGGGCACAGGCACAGGGGAAGTCGGGGAAAAAAGGGGGAAGAAGGGAGCACGGGCGCAGGGAATGTTGGGGGGAAGTTCGGGAAAAAAGGGGGACGGGCGTAGGGGAGATTGGGGGAAATAGGGGCCCGGGGGGTGGAGGGGAAGAGGAGTCAGGTAGGCAGGTAGGCACGCAGGTAGGTAGGCAGGCAGGCAGGCAGGCAGGCAGGCGAAATGGGAGGGTTGGGTGGATCCGCCCCGTGGGCAAAAGGGGGAAAGGGGAAAGGTGGGGGACAGATGGGGGTAAATGCATGGGCAGACCTGACTATCTAATTGGGGATGTCTCAAGCGTGATGACTGATGAGGAAGGGAGTGGGACGGTGGTGGTTGGTCTTGCAGCCCTGGTTGGGTTTGGGGTGGGGGGTGACAGAAGGAGAATGGGGGGGCGGAGAGGTCAGGACCACAAATTGATGGCGAGAGCTGCACGCATGATGAGGGCAAGCGAATCAACTTGTTCCTCAAGTTCCTTGTCCTTGTCCATATCTGCATCTGTGTCTCCCTCCCTTTCCCCCAGAACGTAAGAGGAAACATCGAAACGATGGGGAAAACGAATGGGACGCAAAGGATATGTACGAATCCCCCCCCTAAGCATTTGCTCCAAGCCACATACATACAAAGAAAAAATTCTCCTCCCGTCGTCTCCACCCCCCAAATCCAATCCAACCCATCCAATCATCGAGAAAAAAGAAGAAGAAAAAAGAAAACAATCTTGGCAGACTGTGGCGAAACGCGCCAGCGCGTGTCCTATGCGAGGAGGAGGTGGTGGTTATGCCCCGCCCTGCTCTTCACATGCCGCAAATGGCGCTTCACGCGCGAACTCCTCTCTTCCCCTTCTTCTTTTCTGTTGATGTCGTCGTTGTTGCTGTTGAGGAGGAGACCGATAATCCCCCTCTTCACCGGCTGCTGCTCGCTCTCATCGGTGATGTTCTTGATCATCTCGGCCGGGAGGTTGGAGAGGCCTCGATGCGGCTCCCTCTTCTCCTCCTCCACAACGACGACCGACGATGCACCATCGAAGGAAGAACGCTTGGACGGCGCCGAGGAGTTCTCATTCCACGTTTTACCGCCATCGGAGGATCCGACGTTGTAGGCCGCCTCGTCCGGGGACTCCGAGAGGGTGCCGTCCGCGTTCCGTGTCATGCTCATCGTGCCTTTGCTCGTCGATGGCGCTGCTGATGATGATGCCTGGGCTGATACCACGGAGGTGGCGGCGGCCGGACTATCCGCGACGGGGGTGGATGTCGCGGGGCTGGTCACGATGCTTGCGGGTGCGGAGGCGGAGGTGGAAACTTCCTGCTTGACCTGGTTTTGTTGGACGGCTGCTGGGGCCTTCACGGCCGAGGAAGCAGCGCCGGAAGAGGAGTAGACTTTGAGGGAGTTAATGGTCCAGTAGGCGTTGGTGTAGGCTTCCGGGTGAGCGGAGACGTAGTCTTGGCAGGTAGCTGCTTTCGAGGAGCATGTCGCGTCGGTGGACCAGACGGCTGTTGATGGAAGTCAGTATCGGTAGGTCTGTCGAAAGGGCAGATTGGGAGGAGGGACAGGAAGGATGAGAGAGGAAGGGTGAGGGAGGAAGGGTGAGAGAGGAAGGGTGAGAGAAGAGGACATACAGCCAGCCCAGTCACCACAAAACGTAGTATCAAACACAATGTTGTTGTTCATGAAGTGATCATCGATCGTGCACCCCTGGCCGCTTTGGAACCCCCCTGTAGCCGCGCCCCACTGTGTCGGATCCGGTGAATCGCTCAATGCATTCGTGATCCTCCCATCGCCGCGTGGCAAGAACCAGATATCAATGCTCCCGCTCGTCCACTCCATCGCATATACTCCGCCTTGCCCGTTGTTGAATCCATCACCGTAGCTCGCGCTCCCGCCGGATTGCAATCCACACCCCTGATTCCCCTGGCAATCCTTCTGGATAAGCGTACAACCCGCGCTTGTATGCATCGTCATCGCGTTCTGGGCTTGATAGTTGACTCCCTCGATGATGTCGATCTCGCCGGAGTTGGGCCAATTGGGGCCGGTCATCCAGAAGGCGGGCCAGATGCCGCAAGCTGAGGCGGGCATGTGTTCGAGGTCCAGGATGACAAGGCCGTGCGTGTATTGGGTCTTGGAGGTGATGCGGACGGAGTTGCGGCCACGGCCGGTGGTGGGGGTGGTGGTGGAATCGGACTTGATGGTGATTTGATTGTTGGAAGTGGAGATGAGGTTGGAGGACTGGGCGGTGGATTGGTCGACGTAGTTAACGTAGCCATGAGTTGGATCATCTTCCTATTTTGGAGAGAAGGTGTGAGATGGACGTTATAGGTTTAAGGAAAGTATTCTTGCATATGGGGTGTTCGGGTATGAATGGAGGAAAGATGGGGAAAGACACGAGGTGAGCTTACGGTATCAAAGGTGAACATGTTGAAGAAATTGGCAGCGCTGTAGTCATCCTGGATGGTATATCCCGCAAAGGCGATTGGGGCCAGTCCAGCTGCGCCGAGTAGCAAAGTGGAGTAATGCATATTTGATGGTGTTGTGTATTTCTTTCCTTCCTGTGTGAAGTACTTCCTGGGGATAGGAAAAATAATGGTATCAAGGAGTGACTGGTATTCAAAGCTCTTGACAAAGGAGTGTAGAGAAAGTAAGACTGTTTCCAAAGGAATGACTGACTCTGTAGAGAGCCTAGAGGATGAACAGCAAAGGCAGAAAGATGGATCAAGAAGATACTCAAACGACAGCTGGTCGTGGATGATAGAAGAGCAGAAGAAGAACAGGAAGGGAAAAGGCAGTACATATATCCATATACATCAGCTATAGCATTGATCATCTCCGTGCAAGTGTGTTCACCATGGATATACATCCTTGCCTAGACTCCGCTCTACCCCATGTCCGGAGAAAGGTGTTGAATGAAGGAGGTAGCTAGTGTGGCTATCCTACCCGACCCATGTCCATGGGTCATGATTGGGGAAGCTGCATGAATGTCCAAATAGCCATAAATTACCGGGACATGTTTGCAAGATAATCATTCGGGAACGTCCGTGCATAATCCTTCCAGACCTCGTTATCGTTTTGCGCGCGCAAGGGTACGGCACTCAGGGGCACGGGTAGATGGAGTTGTGGGATTCAGGAGTCCATTATCCATGACATTGCGTACGCTCAGCGGCTAACGACAATGGATCCGTCGGGAAGAAGGCAAGCTCAATCTGAGAGATGCAGCCACTGAGATCACATATATTACCAGCATATTTGGCATTGTGGTGGCGAATTGTTTCATGGCTGATGGTGTGTGGTCAATCAAACGAAATATCCAAATGAGGTCGAATCAGGTCTCCGGGGTCGGGGACGCTTGGCAAGCTTTAGCAATGGCGTGGCGGCAGTTTTCACTATAGCGTCCATAGCGTCCATAGCGTCCTTCGTTATTGACGAATCAGAGATCATTATAAGACATGCCAATTATGAACCACCACAAACCTGGCTTTGGGTGAGAATGACCAAAGGTTGGGATCCTTTGCAGAGCACTGCATGTGTTTGCGAGCATCACCGCTCAGTAGACTCGGCCGTCCTGATATCGTGGTGTGCTTGAGCATGAGCCACGTAGGTTGAATGCGGTAGGTGCAGTGCACCGCATGTGCAGTCAATAATTCGATATATACCTAAAAAGGCAGGTCAAGAAGATATCTGTGGGGTAAAAGCGTAATAGCGCGCATTGATGCCTGGTCAACTGTTTCAGGTTCGAGTTCCCTGGATCCTGAAAGACCCTTTCACAAAACCCCTTTGCTCCAATCGCAATTTGGGATGTGGAGTTCGGCTGATCACAATTATCCCGGGTATTTACAAATCACAACATGATGCTCGCACTAGATTCCTGCTGTCCCACCATCGAGAGAAGAAAAAGCTCAAAGCTTGACATCCTTTCCAAAAACGCCACGCATGTGGGTGGGTGATACAGACATGAGTCCCTCATACCTTCAAATATCAAATACTTATCATACAAATCAGGTCATTTATCTGGAACCACGACTCCTGCTCATGGAGAGGATTAGCATTCAGACCGGACCCCTCAGATCTCGAGCGGACAACTCATGCCCAAATCTGCACCATGGTTCCCTTGCTGCATCTTCTCCAGACAGGTCCGATGGAACATATGTCGGCATGCAAAAATCACAATTGGCCCTGCATCATCCTGCCTATCCTCAATGTTTGCTCCACCTGAGGCATCTTCATCCGAGACGAGCCTGTCGTTCTTCCCTTCATTGACATGTCTCGTTACGGCTTTCCCTTTGCTCGTGCTACTGCTGTTGCTGTTCTCACTTGCTGTAGACCGAACGGACATGGCAGACCCTCGATGGCCAGTCTTACCGTCAGTCCGCAATGCATTGCTGCGTTGAAATGCATCCCAGACGTGCGCACCGGCTCCGGGTCCCCAGACGCGCCTGCCACAGCCTTCGCACACTTGGCCTAGAGGCCGCCATCCTCGCCGACGAAGCGTATCCGCTTCACTGACGTGTACAAACAGATCCTTATCTAGTAGCTTATTTGACAGCGACAGCAGCTCTTCCTCGTACGCGTAAGCTGAGAAAATGGCGCTCAGAACGCCTCGAAGATTGGATATCGAGGGCGATGATAATGACGCGCGGCTCAGGAATGCCCGGAGGATGCGGAGAAATGAGAGATCGGGTCCGCGTGATTCGTTTTCGAAGGGTGCAGTCGTTGCATTGAGGAGTGCAGTAAAGGTTTCCTGAACAACATTCCTGATATCAGCAATGAGCTTCGACAGGTCTACGGGTCCTGATTGGTGTGGTGCGTTGAGATTGCTCATTCGCTGCAAGCGTTCTAGAGGCCCCGTGGCGTTTTTGACTACTGCAACAACGGCGTCGATCAAATCAAGCCACATTTGCTCATCGGCTGACAGGCTTTCCTGTCCAGGCTTGACGCTTCTAGACCTTGAAATCGAAGGCCTGCTTTGAGCTGCAGCGCGCGATTGACCCTGACACATCCAGACGCCAACCCGAGCGTACTTTTGAATGGATGCAACGAGATCGCGTACCGACTCGACAGAATCATTTGCATCTTGGTCCCAGCGAAAGACTTCTAGCATGCCGAGAAGCGCAGACTCAAGCGTACGCAAATGCTGTGTCAGACGATCAATGCCCTCGGCAACTTTGCCTTCTCTAGCCATCAGCACAACCGCAGCATCGATCGCGCCGCTCGTCTCCAAAGAAGGCAGTACCTCGTCCAAGCGCAAATCGCCAGCCTTGAGCTTCTCGATATAAGTGCTGACATGGGTAGGGTTGTATTCACACATTAAACGAACGTACTGCTCGACGAATGCGCGAGAGGTGCCGGACGGCTGGGGCGACGCTTCATGCACCGTTGGCGGTTCAAGGACCATCTGCAGGTAGTGGTATTGCCTTGACTCATCATCGCTGATTGTCATTAGCATGGTACCATGCATATCGGGGGCAAATTTGTCAATTGTGAGAGCCGCCTTGGTCACATCGCTGGCGACGAGATCCTCGGCGTGTCGACTGAGAACTGCTCGGAAGTCTTCAATTTGCTGCTGCTTGAGATGGGCATTTGGACTCAAACAGTCCCCAATGGTATCAAAGATATCTTCCGGACTCTCGTAATCCTGGAAGCAGACTTCTAGTAAATTCGCGTACTGTTGGTCCGCTTTGTAGACACTCTTGAGCACTCGGTAGAAGTGAGCTTCGTGCAGCATAGGCACAAATGTCTGCAGATCAGGAGGCTGATACATAGACAGCAGGTATTCGACGCTCAATTGGCAGTCTTCAGCAATTTCGTCGCTTGGGAATTGGCAAAGTCCTGTAAGGACCTTTTGCAGCTCGTAGCCCGGTAAAAGGATAAACTGTGGGAACTTCGGAAGATTTCGAGCAATGAACATGTCAAGATATACAGTGTCTTGGGCATCATACGCTGGAGACGTCATGACTTTCTGCAAGGTGCTGACGACCTGTTGGCGATTGGTAGAAAATCCAAACTTTTGAGCCTCATTCAGACCTTTAGCAGTCTCACTGCCAAGTCGTTCCTGAGGACCATTCAGGAAAGGATCCTCAAATGCTTCGTTCAGCATACTCAGAAAGCTTGGGGCATCAAAGTCGAGAATCTTGCGAAGATTGCCAAAATTGGTTCGAGACCCAGATCTCGCAGACTGTGGGCTAAGATCATCTCTAGGGACGCCATCAGAGCTACGCCCAGAAAAGAAGTAATTGTACAGGTCGGCCTTTGCAAGGTTCGCCTGGTCAATGGGCATCTCTTGCCCGGTTGGATATATGCGACCAGTGAGAATATATGAAAGATATGGGAAGATCTTCGAGCCTTTGTCAACGACCTGTACAATTTCCTGACCATCGCCCACCGTTACGCCATTCTGTTGCTGACCGACGTTCAGGAGATCTGCCAAGATTGTTGTGTAGTCGCCTAATGCCTGGTTCCAGACATAGAGTAGTGCATCATAGAGGCCATTTTTCCTGCACAGGCTGGTGACTTGGTCGATGTCCATGGTGCGGGGGTCTAGCATACAGAGGATTTCCTCTAACCTTGCATTCAAGCCTTTCGAAATATAGTAGTTGACGAGATCCTTGACGATTTCCGGTGGTAGCAGACTAATTTCGCCATCATCAATTGGCGATTCTAGATCGAGGAGAAAAATAGCCTGGGCTTCGGTTTCCTGATACTGTGTGTAGACTTCGTCAAATAGAAAATCCATATCTTGGATGTTAATGCAGGCCTTGATGCAGGCTTTGGCAAGCTCGTCCAGATGCTGCTTGAGAGCGTGCGACGTATCATTCGGTTCAGCATTGGCAAAAGCATATTGAAGCGAAGCAAGCATCATCTCTGTCAACTTCTGCCGCACAAGGCTATGCCTCGATTCATCGTCTTCAGGAAGCCCTACAGTCACTTTGTCAGCCTCACCAGTGTAGTAGTCTGTTGCCAATTCGATAGCTCGAATGTACTGTCCCTCTTCCACCAGTGCCGTGAGCCGATCCGCCCAATTGGACAGAGTACCAAATGACACCTCATTATAGCCTAGAAGGAATAACCGTCCCTTATAAGCTCTGAAGCTCATATAGAAAGCATCTGCAACCACGCCATGCATTGCTGCAATTTCTTCATCCTCAAGCTCATCAACAAGCTGGTTGAGCTGCTGAGAGAATAAGTCACTATGATAGATATGTTTTTGTATGAGATCCGAGGAGTCTGTGACTGTCATTGAACTGTCCTCAAGTATGACAAGCTGTTGGGTAATGGTCAGAATCGCCAG
Source organism: Niebla homalea (assembly GCA_019925105.1). Taxonomy (NCBI): domain Eukaryota; kingdom Fungi; phylum Ascomycota; class Lecanoromycetes; order Lecanorales; family Ramalinaceae; genus Niebla; species Niebla homalea. Next base: position 898,942 of record JAHGAU010000024.1, read on the forward strand.
CACGGATCGGCTAAGCCACTGAATGGCAACTATGGCTTCCTCGGATTTCCATCTGCTGCGAGGCTTAAATGTAAGGCTTGGTGGCTCATGCTTGCTACTTGCGTCGGAGGGTTCAGTCTCGACAACGTCAAGTACTGTCAGCACATTCGACCAGCAGTAGACTAACTTGGTCCTTGAGGATTGCTCGGAGGTGTCCGAGGTTGATCCCTTGAGCTTTACGCTAGGAAACCATGCCAACGCGCCGGTCATTGCGCTGTGGGATGCAACCTCCTTGGGGCGAGGAGCCTTGAATTGGGTTTGAGCAATTGGCATAGTGGACACAATGACTAGCAGATAGGGAGTCAGCATTGCAACTAGCCCGATCGTGTCTGATGCATGCTCAGCGTTGCCAAGCGGGAGCGGAGAGAAAGCCAGCACCGAGCTTGGCTTCCTTAATGGTGAGGTGGCAGCTACTGCGTCTGAATAGCGACCTAAGATGCGGGTGGTCTTGACCGAGCGTGCAACCATACCCATACCTCGAGTAGCGAGATGAGAAAAAGCCATCCCCTTGTCGTCAGCCGAAGAGAGGGCTGTGTGCCTAATGCCCAAAAAGCCGACATGAAGCACTGCAGCGTTCATGACATGGCCATCAAGGTTCGGCGGACGATTCCTATCTGCAGGGGCAATGTACAGGAATGGCTTCGCAGGTCTAGCCAGCTCCCAGGTGAAGATAGCACCTGACGCATGTCCACCAGCAACTGTGGAATGATCTGCAGAGATGGAGACTGAAGTGACAGCCCCAGACTCTATAGCTTTCGTGCCCAAACCAATGGTAGACTTCAGGGTCTGATTATAGTCGAAGACAAGGATGATGCCTCTTGAAGTACCAAGGACGATGGATGCAGAGACAGAGATACAGGTTGCTCTACCATAGTTTCGCTTGCCAACTTCCGAAAAGGCCTGGCCGGTCATCTTGCGCAGCTTGGTCCACCGAACGACCTCCCAGGGCTTCTCGACTTCTGTGTCCTTGCCTCCACCTGCAGAAAAGGCGATGGACGCATTCCGCGAATAAGCGCCGAGGAACGCAGGTGACGATGGCGTGGGACTGCTTAATGTCGATGTTGATGCGAGTCGCGCGTGGAAGCGTCTATCGAATGGTCGTACCGAGGGGGTCGGGCTGCGACTGAAGCTTGCCCCTCGGCCCCCTCTTACAGGCATAGAGATCTGTGAGCCTTGTAGGGATGGGCCGTCGTCCGGAATGGAGGAGGAGCCATCAGCACTTGATGGCCTATCCAGTCCATTCCAAGAATTTGAGGGCGGGTTCGCGCCATCTCCTTGTGACAAGTATGGTCTTTTAGGGTTTCTCCTGTATGAGGCTCTCGCGTCTCTCGTCTCGCTTTCTTCTCCTAAGTTTTGATCCTCAGCCTCATTCTCTATCAGGGCTTCATCTTCTGCCTGTGATTTCGTCTCCTGACTGAGCTCCTCTTCTGCCTCATCTTCTCCGCTATCGGTGTCTTCCGGACCATCGTAGGCCTCATCTTGTACAACGCTCATGGGAGCTGGTCCGCATCTCTCGAGTGAGTTTCATGGAAGCATTGAAGAGGCGAGATTCGTATGACATCAGGTGAATGCGCTGGCGTCAAGGTTTGATTGCTAGAATCGCCGGCTAGGTCCAAAAGATGCTCTACGTGCGTCCGGCCTAGACCTAGGACTTGGGTAAATCAATAGCTGCCTGGCCGCACAACGGCATTGCCAGCAAGGACTTCGAGACTTCCTCAGCATTGGCGTAATCATGCCAAGAGGGAAAATCTTAGACCCGAGCTACAATATGCAAGTTAAATGCGAATGCTTGGCATTTCTCTTTTTACACCCTTACCACACAGATCACCATATAAATGCATTGCTCGACTATCAACTTTACTTGGATCTGAACGTCATACACGTAATTATTAAACACAATGTTAATAAGACACTTCACATATAGCTCGATCTCCTTCTATACTACGACATAAAAGCTCTCTTTATTAAAGTTTAATCTTAGAATTCTATGAGCGTACCATTAATAACGGCTTAAATAAGTAATAGGACGAGTAATTATTAAGGCTTGAGGCATAGGACCGAAGAACTCCTTGGTTTCGTGATATTTGAGTAACTAGTGATTGAATCATGCCAGGTTTACATAGTGATTTGTGTGTGGGAAGTGCAAAATGAGAAATGCCAAGCATTCGCAGTTAACTTGAATGTCGTAGATTCTTGGCGCTCGCGACTATCTAATAGCCCGAAGGCTGCAAACCTCAGACATTTGATCTCCAAACCTTCGATCCCGCCTCCTTGAACTGGGACACAAGGTAGCATGGCAGGCACAAGTCTATCCTGATTCATCCGATGAAAATGGTGACAGCATGGTTGCAGCGGAAGAAAATGTGTTAATCAGCAATGTCCTGTACCCTCAAACAACTAATGCTGCCGGAGCAAGAACAAGTCATGATACGAGATGTCTGAAGGAGTGCTAGTGGTATGGTTTTGGAACGTAATGGGAGCAGCTACATGATGATTGTCATCCGTCCCTTTTGCGATGGGATGTGATACTCACTTCCTATCCCGTATCATCATCATCATCATCATCATCATCATCACCCTCCTCCATCCCCCCCCTCCCCCCCCTTTTCCTTGACCCGACCACCCAAAACCCACACATTCACAACATTTGTTTTCAGGAGCTGCAAGCGGCGAGCCTGCCCCCCAGTCAAAAAGCTCTGTTCCCGTATTATCCTCAAGCACTTTTGATGAACAAGACCAATAGCTTCCTGGATAGGGTCATTCCAAGCCAGCCATACATATCATTAGTAAAGCTAGCCGTGCGTCTTTCCTCGAAGCGTGAGTCTTGAAGAAGCAAAGGCTCTCGATGATGAGCGAGAACGACGTCGAATGCATGTTTGAGCCGAGGTGCTGTGTTTCGTGGGCTAATCTCTTATGATGATAAAAGCTTCAAAGTCGGCTTGCTGTTCTGTCTGCTGCCTTCATGCTCTAAGTTGCTGATCGCGCTCGCCTTGTTTGGGACTGATTTTTGGGGTCATGCGGATGGGAGTCTCGATGTTGTGGGTGCGTGCAAGTCGTTGGGATTTTGCGATAGCTCTACGGTCAGCTGATTAGGAGGTGCCGTGACTTTTCACCTGCTGCTAGGGAATCAGCGTCGTACACTGGGCATGGAAAGGATTCAAGGAACGGTGATTATCAAGTACCACAAGATACAATTCTTGAAAATGGCCTTGGGGCAAAATGAGGACACCGGCGACGTGGTCAGATGAGAGGGTCTCGCTTATAGCCTTCATGGCAGGGGTGCTGCTGAAATATATAGTCAGATCACCGCAAAGACCGACCCAAGCTTCCTCCATGTTCTCCGATAAGTCGGGCAGGCGCAGGTCTCCAGCACCTAAGATTTAATCAAAGACCTTTCAACGTCTGTAATAATTTGAGACTCCTCTTCCGGCCAGGGAGTAGCGTTGTGCATGTTGTGTCCCGCTTGAGGAGCTATGCTTTGTTTATGGAATATATTTAATACTTGTGGATCGCTAGCATCTCAGCCTGATTGGTGAAATGGTATCATACTTGCAACTACTTGACCCAGGCACCAGAATCGAATTTGACTCAGGCGACAAACGGACAAAAGCAAGACTTGGGAGTTCGAGTCTCCCATCGGGCACCTTCTTTTTGTTTCCGTTCTGACCATCTGATAAAACCATGGTTTCAAGCTTATTTGGAGAAAGGCGGTCAAGCTCGTCGTCAAGCTGCAGCAATAATCAGACTTGGAATTTGGATTTTGATGAAATTGGTGATCTCGAAAACTTGCCCTGTCTTCGCAGCGTTATGTTGTTCCCTTCAACGCATCCCAGCTGTGTTGCTCCGCCACCCTCACTCATACAAATTAGGGCCTCGCAGCAACCCCACATTGTATTAACATGAGAGATGATGGAAGGCACTAAGCAAGGTCCACTGCGGGGACCAGGTCTGGACTCGGGCGACTACTGAGGCTTTGTAGTCCTTCGCCGAGATTTGATGATAGACTTGTTATACACGACGAGTTGACACCATTCACAATTGAACCAGTCATGTAGAAGCAGACGTATGCCCTCCCATCATGCTGCCCTTCATACATCCAAACCCCCAGATGAGCGAGGCAGCGGTATTTTTCCATCAGCCACTTGACATTATTCATGGCTGCAATGGCATGTGTTTTCTCTATACCTTTGGTTTGAGGTGAGAACAGCACCTTCAAGGCGCCGGTCGTGCCCAATTGCGAGAATGTAGCAGAATCAACCTCGTGAACAAAACTTCTCGTCACGAGATCAACGGGTGAGTCCAACATGTCTTGGATAATTTGATCGCACAATATTCTCCACAGAGCTCGCAGTTGCCGATTATCAATCCCCAAAGATGTAGCTTCGTATTCGTCGAACCAGCTGTCCTTGCCAGGTCCAATGGGTTCCTTGAATCTCCCGGTTGGCCATGAAGGCCTCTTCCTTGACGCGGTTGATACAGGTGCTCGTTTAGCAACCTGGACTGCGTTGGTATCATCCGTCGATGGTTGATGGTACGTATGATTAGTTGTGGGTGAGAGGTTCAGAGACGTTGTGTTCCCGTTCATTGTACTTGCGTCCCACCCCGGCTCGGTGTCAAGCCCTTTCTCGAGAGGGTGATTCCCCGAACGCGCACTGAAAAACACCGTGGCACTCAAATCATTCCTTCCTTGGTATATCGCGGCAAGGAAGGTCTTGAATACCACATGCTCGATCGCTTGCTGCCGCAGATTGCGCATGGCTACTACGAGTTCGTCACGCTCGACACCGTTTTGCCGAAGAGGTGTGAGCACTCCTGCCAGAGACCCTGTGTCGTGGCCGTGCCGAGATACTGGCAAGGGCACTTCTATAACGATCGGTTCACGAATGGTGATAGAACCCCGCATCAGATCGATTATCATCTGATTGATCATGCTGAGCCACTTATGATTCAGCCAGTCGGCAGCTCTACCTGGTTGATTACAGGCGGTACCATTATAGAAGATATACCAGCTTTGCTTTGGTGATCCTATCGGGACATTGAAGCCATCCGGAGGCCAGGGGATCACATTCTCGTCTTGCCTTTCTACTATAATGGGACTTGCGAACAAGAAGGTAAATAATGAAAAAGCATACCAAATCTTGACGAGTAGTATGCTATGCATTGTCTCATATCATTCTGAACGTCCACGAATACAATTCCTTGTTGACAAAAATTGTAGTAAAAATACACGGCGCTGCAGCGATGCCCGAGTCAAGCGCGAGCAGGAAAGCCTGCTGAATATATCATTCTAGAACACGTTGGAAATAAAATTGAACAGTCTGAAGTGACAATTTAGGAAATATTGTAGACCAATCAGAATCCATTGCCGCCATCTGCAAGCGACGACCAGGACCTGAGAAAAAACTCGGCACGATGGCAACACGCGCATTTCCGATGCAGATTGTTGACTCAAACCTTGATGTCCCAGCCACACGTTATTGACGACGCCCTTCCGGGGACCGGGATACGACTGTGAGTCGGCAGTACGGATCGTGGCACTAAAAGTCCTGGAGTACGCTAAAACCTCGAATTATTGTTATTTATTCTGGGCTGTAATCTAAGTGTATCAAGTAAAATACAAGAAGCTCCGGGCCCAACTCCCTGGCGGGTGAACCTCGACGCGCCGCTTAAGCCACTATACTCTAGCGGCTACAAGGACCTTCTTAGGGAGCACTCCCTGAGGCCCTGAATATAATACCGTAATTGCATTAAATACATTACCAAGCAGGATCCAGATTTTAGCGTACTCCAGGACTTTTAGTGCCACGATCCGTAAGGACGAGTTAAATGTAACCCGTACTGTGGATGCAATGTGGGCACGCGGACAAGCTAACCCTTATCTTTAGGCTTCTTAACTATACGCGCCATCTGATTCTTGAGTGACACTCTTGAGGTCCCCAAGCAAGGGGCCGGAGTGGAGTAGGTCTCAAGCGCGCTAAAGTATAAATGTTAATGTTCGACACGGAGATGGGGACGTTGTGGGCTCAGCCGTTATCCGTAGACGAGCGGTCTCTGGTTGGGTCACAAAATTGTCATGGTGAGACAGATATGTTCAACACGAAAAATCCTTATCACAGAAATACGGAGCTAGCGTGATGAGACTTGGCAGTAGACTCGAATTCAATGTACATACGATGGAGCCGCATTCTACTATTGCTCTATCCAAAGGTCGGTGCTCTATCCTTGCATATTTTACAGAGGACCTAAATGGCTTATGTGTATCTCCTTTCTCCCATGTAAGCGTGCAAATTTGCTCGCTCATGCACGATGCGCCCCCGGAAGCTCAACGAATTCGTCCCTAGGCAACGTCCTCGCACAGCAACCCTGTTGATTCGCTATCAATGGGGAATGGTCTCGCTATAGGAATCAACGTGTGGTGAGACAAATGTAGTGTGGCCGACTTGAATTCCTCTGCTGCAGGGTCTCGGATACGAAGTTGCTCGGTCATCACGTACCGCTCATGACGGCGTCTTCCTCTCTGGCAACAGGCTTGTCAGCAACAGCGCCCTCATCGCTACCCAGCACAGCAGGACCATCCTGCATCCAAGTTTTGAAGATTTTCTCGACCTTCTTGATCCCCTCGTCATCGGTCTCCTTCATCCATACATTCTTCTCACGACTCCCGTAGAGCGACTCCAGTCCCTTCGTCCTCTGGTGCTTCGCCTCATCGTACGCGCCAAGTCCCTTCTTGCGGACAGCCACGGATTGTACCCACCAATCACGGGTATCTGCGTCCCAGAGTATGTGATAATTGCCGTGACTTATCCGGATCACCAAACTATCGTCATTGTAGAGCGGAAGATTGAAGCCATGCATATCTGCAACATCATCTGATAATGAAGTATTCTTGTTGGGACCGAACGGCATGTTGCGACGGAGGTAGGGCAAATGTTGTCTGAAGAGGGGAATGCCTTCGGTGTGGTCGAGCATCGAGTAGGTAGAGACGTAGTAGGACCACCGAGCAGTCGCGGCAAGCTCGTCCGCTTCGTAGGTCTTGTCGTCCTTTTTGAAGATCTGCACGTACGCTGTCCGGCTGGGGCGGTTCTGTTGCTAATCAGCACAAGAAAGCACAAAGGCCTGTAAGGACAAGTTGAACTTACGTAGCGAATCCGGAAGATGTCCCCATCCTTTCCATATTTCTCGACCTGTTTGCGATATGTCAATTCGTTCTGGTGCGTCGTTTCGTCTTCCTTGCGATCTTTGTAGAACAGATTGATGATGTCTAGACTCTTGTCTTTGCTATCTCCTCCTAGGATCGAGAGCGCAAATCGCAGGATCGAGTTCAACATCTTCTCGAACCCGTACATTTGCCATCCATCCTGCATATAAAAGCGCCTTAAGGTTTCCTCGAGTTGCGCTTGCTCCAGGTCACCCTTGACAACGTCTTCGCACATGCGAACCGCCTGCTTGTAGTAGTTGGCGGATGGACTGATGTCTGCAAAATACTCGGTGGGGGCCTTGTCGATGAGGTTCAGATCGTTTGCAGCTTTAAAGATCTTGGCACGGTTCACATCCTGATGGACCTGCTGTTCGCGTACTTTGAGGTTCAGCAGCCGCTCGTACAAGCCTTGGAACATACGGAAGAAACAGTAAATGCTCGAAGTCGCATAAAGGTGGAAGTCGTCTCGCCTGAATGGAACGTTCAAATCTGCAGTCTCATTGCCATTCGTTGGGTATGCCATCCAGCGATGCTCGGCGGGGTCTGCACGTGCAGCTTGTTCAGTGGGAGTACCAGCGGACACTGGGGTTTCCTCATCGTTGGACTGGACATCTGGCGTGGTGGCACCGCTCTCGTCTCCACCGTCCGGACCCCGTTGGCCAGGTTTCGAAGGATCGAGCACCCCACGACGCAAGTCCTGCTTCTTGCCATTTGCCCCGCGGCGACCTCTGACATTGCCGGACTCCGCATCAGTATTTGTCTCCTCTTCAGCTTCCTCATTTGGCGGAGACGCGTCCTCAATATCATTCAGCTTCTCTTCAAACGCGTCTCGATCGATGTCGAAGAAGGTGGGTATGAAGGTCTTGAGAAAGGCATCTAACCTCATCTGATCAGTCTCGCTGGTGGAGAGCTTGCTGCGGAGATAGGTCAGCAATAAATGACAGCAGTCGTCAATGACATCAAAGTCGTGGAATTCGTATTTGAATTGGTAGTTGGGTACAATCGTCCGAGGGATGCTTCGTTGCCGACGTTGCTCTTCGTATTTGGCGTGTATCTCGGTGTGAAGCGCTTTGGGCTGGAATTGGCGCTTATCCTGTGACTTGACATTGATGCCTTGGTGGTCCAGGCTCTTCCAAAAGATGCGATTGGTTTGCTGTCTCCAGACTTTCTCCCATTCGCGCTGGCTAGCTTTCCACTCCTCGGCCTTCTGCTTGAGTCGGCCCAACAGGATGGGAACCACGGCAGATGGCCTCTTGAACATATCATCAACGACTTTGCAGCCCTTTTCACGGTCATAGATCTTTTTGATCACGCGTTGATAGATCGTCTCACTCTGGCCGCCGATCCCAGGAGGCAGCTTGTAGTTGTACTTTTCATCTTCGTTCATCATCTTCAACTGTTGAGCGATAGGTTCCAGAAGTTGGATTGTCCGCAGACAAGCCTCAATGTTGATGTCGTAGTCATGACGTTCTTCTTCAATGCGGTGGAGAGCCTCTTCAAATTGATTCTTGCGATGGGCGAGGAACCCACCTTCTTCTGAGGCCCAGGTAGGGTGTGAGACCCATTCATCATTCAGGACTGCCCTGCACATCTCGTCTCGACCTGCGCAAGAGCGTAGACGCTCACGCTTTGGGAGAAGACGATAGCTGGGACCAAGTCCACGACAGTTACTCAGTACCACCTTTCCACTGGGGATCCTCGCCGCGTTCTCGATCGTCTTATCAACCTTCTCACGTGATAACCACTGTCTCATGTAGTTCATCAGATCACCGTTGCTGCCGATGAAGTTGTGAGCCTTGTAGAGCAGAAGATCCCTGTCGATGATCTCCTGGTTGAAGAGGTTGCATAGCTTGAGGAATTCATTATAGACCTGTCGATTGGAGATATATTTCTTGACCCTGTCGAAGAATGCGATGCCCTCTGCCGTACTGGCCTGGTCTTTCGACGGTGCAATCGGGGTAGGCAAGGCTGGTACAAGAGACGGATCGACCTGCGGAGCTTCAGGCGCAGCGGGCTTCGCTTGCTCGATTCGAGCGCGCTGTGGTTGTGCACGTCAGCCTTGGCTTCAGCCCTTCTAAACCACTCTTACGTACCTTATTCGCATTGCTCAGGTTGTTGCGATTCCGATTGCCTTGTCCAACACCATTGTCGAGGTTTGACGCGCCACCAGTCATCTGGGATCCAGCCCCTCCTCGGCGCTTCTTGTTGTCTTTCCCTACTGAAGGAGGCGCGAAGCTTCCAACAGGTGGCATTTTCAACTCGGGCTTGGGTGTCTGCATTTGATTATGGAGGGTACTTAGAGCATAGCCTGGGTCTCCGCGTACGTTGCTCAACATAGCTGCATCTTCTGCTTGCTTCTGCGCTGCAGCTTGAGCTTTTGCTTGAGCTGCCGATTCTGGTAGGAATTGCTTGAAGTCTTCCAGAAGGTCTTGAGCTGAGCTGAAAAGTTGAGTCACTTGAGCATACACATCCTGGATTGGCTTGGATTCTCTTTGATAGGTCTGCAGGATTTCGAGGAATTGTTTGTAGATTTCTGGTTGAGAAGCGAATCGATTCTTCAGAGAGTCAGCTAAGCTCAGTGAGGGCGCCCTTACAACACCTACCTTGATCTTGTTGACATAGCCAATAGCATGATTGAACTCCACCGGACCTCGTTTCTCCAATGCCGACAAATGCGGCATGTCTGCAGGCACTACTTGACTTTCCCGGTCGAGCTGTCCGTCGTATAGAGGGGTGCGCTCGGTGCTTACATGAGGTTGTCCGGCAAACAGATGCATGGCACCTTGCCTACCTGCGGCGTACTGAGCTTCTTGTTGTTCAAGCTCCTGCTGCTGTGCCTGCCAGTCGCCATTCTGATGGGCATCACTGTAGAATGGACGGGGATTCTCCAGGGCGTTCACGCCGTTCAACCCAAGCCGATTCTGTACTGACGGCATCTGAGACACGGTCGTTCCCATTGGCGTTGTGACCCGAATTGAATTTGGGTCATCGGTCACTCCGCACTCGATCTTGTAGCCAGGAGGTAAGAATGTGTTGAAGCCTTGGATGAGTTCTGGATGGCCAGCAAATAGCGTTGAAACCCGTTCGATGACACCTGGGGTATCAATGGCCTGACTCTTGAAATCTTTCATGATGTCTAGGAATTTGTTGTAGACATCAGGTTGCTCCTGGAAGCGAACTTTGACCTGGTCAAGATAGCTTAGAGCGTCATTCAGGATTGGCTGTTGGCCTTGGTTCAATGCGCCTGCGCCGTTTGAAAGCTGAGGGGCAGCAGCATTTGTGAGATTCAGGAGCTGCTGCTGCGAGGAGAGGTTGTGGTTGATATGTGGACCGAAAGGTCGGAGTGCAGTGTCATTTGGAGGTGGCACATTGCTACCAAAGACATTACCAGGACCACTGGGAGCTCCCAGAGGCTGAGCTGGCTGCCCATTTGCGGGGCTGGGAAGATTTTGTTCGTGCAGTATCCCGTTAGGGCCGTGAAGTGTTGCAGGTACCCTTGAGGCCACTGGCTGCTGCAAAGGAATCGTACCAGCGTGATTCTCACGAGGCGACTGTAGAATCTCGCGCTGCTGCTGCTGCTGCTCACGTGCCTGAAGCTCACGAGCTTGTCGTTCACGCTGCTCGTTGAGCATACTCTCTTGCTCGTATCGCTGCTGCTGTAGGAGCTCATGTCGCATCTGCTCCCGCCGCATTTGCTCTCGGTGTTCCTGCTCTAGGAACAGGTCCCTTTCTCTTTCAACTTGCATAGCAGCCTGTGGGGACTGTTGTGAGATCTGCGGACCGAGAGTGGGAAGGCCGTAATGAGCTTGTGGGGGGGGATGCGGTAAGCTGGGAGGAGATTGCTGCTGAGCGTGCTGAGGGGGAGGCGGGACACGTGTAGACTGCATTGGAGAGGCTTGTGGAGGGAGGTTTTGCGGATTTGGGAGCGCGTGGCCGTTGGGCTGATTAGAAAAGAAGGAGGCTATCGCGCAAGGGCATTAGCAAGGCAGTTGCGGAGAGAATGGAATCGTTTTCCACTGACTCGGTTGCTGTAGAAGAGGTGGACCATTCATTTGGTGTTGTGGACCTTGTTGCATTGACATTGCCGGCCTGTTGACGCTTGATCAGCTGGGAGGGTTTGGGCGCTCGGGCGACTGGATGGAAGAGCAAATCGCAAGTGTGCAATAAGGAATTGATACTTACCCAAAAGTACCCGAAGGTCTTTGCTGAATCGACTGCGGCTCTTGAGGTCCCTGTGGTGGACCTGGACCTGGGCCTCCTCCTGGAGCCCAGCCATTTACAGGGTGAGAGTTCATCGCGTGGGTTGAGCCCCTTGGAGATGGTCAAAGAGTGCTGACTGCTCGCCCAGATGATATAGAAATCTTATACGACGGCCAAGTTTACACGACGGCGAAGGCCAGACTGGATGATAAGCTGCGAGCTTGTCGTCGTCCGAGAAATGAGATTGAGCCCCTGCCACTCCGAGTAAGCTGAGGCGTCGTCCTTCGCGTGAAGACTTTTCCAAGGAAGGAAAAGCGGCGGAAGGAAAACAAAGATGAGTACCAGAGCTGCCTCGATAATCAAGTGACTATGTCATCGGTAGTGAAGATGATGGAGAACTGTAGGGAATAGCAATGAGCGTGCGCAACAAAATGAAGACCCAAAATGCAGGAGCGAGAGAGAGAGACAAGCGTCACAGGGACAGATCCTTGCACTATTGGCACGCCAGCCTCTCCGTAGTCCGGTCGAGCTAAATCCGTTATCGATAAGGGTCTGCGCTCACCCAGCCGAGCCAGCCTGGTGGGCTCTCAAGGCTCTTCATGCACTATGCAGCTCCATGTAGTGAAAGAGTGCTTGAGAGTAAATGAAGACAGCATGAATATACATTCAATGAGCAAAGAAGGATGTCGAATGCTTCAGCAAGATTCGCAAATTCTCGATAGAGAGGCAGCGACCTTTCAGTCTAGACTGGCTGCCGAGAGTGGATGATACAATTGAGCGACCATTGATCGTAAATGTCATCAAGATCATTACGCTACACGTGAACGGATATACGAGGTTTCACTTGGTGCAGTAGCACAAAAGCCCAGTAGTAGATTCGATCAAGCATAATTCATGCAGCCCTTGATCACCCAGACCTCGCCGTTCGAGACTTGCTCAGCAACGCTCGAGACCTCAATATCCCCCGGTTGAATCTGACGTGCGTCAGCCATATGATCCAACACGATAGATCTGGCATGCGGGCTGTCCAGCGGCGACTCACTATTTTCTTCCCTTCCCTGCTCTCCCACCACACTTTCTCTCCTCTCATCGAGTCGACCTTCTCTCCCTCCTTCCACGGGCTGGCCGGAATGGTATGTGCTTCGACGAATCTCCGCAAATTCCTTGTGGCGCGCTTCTCCCCGTCATTGCCCTCATATGCTTCTGTCCCTAGATTCTCGTAATCCTCTGGATCTTCCCACGGCTTCCTTGGCAGCTTTTGAAGTTGTGAGTTGAGGGGAGCAAGAACAGTCGTGCGTTTTGCCTGGTCCTCAAGACGCGTTGAAACACTGTCGACATCTCCTGAACGAGCATATTAGAGACCTGGATGCTCCGACCCGAAGACTGGAAGCTTACGTGTGAATCCGGCGAAGATGTTTATGCTGCGCTCCTTCCCTATGACATCTGAAATGATGACATCACCAGATGACTTGTCATTATTATCGTTGGAGCTACCCGGGAGAGGTATCGGGATATTCATGATCGGGATTTGATGAGGAGCTGCCGCCGGCGACGCTGATTCGACCTGCTTGGACAGGAAACTCGAGAGCAAGCCTTGACCACTAATGGGATGGGATTGAAGTATGGATGTAAAGAGTAGCAGATGTGCCATAGACTTCATTTTGTACTGTGAATGTATATTGACTTGATATGCAGGTTGTCGCAGCCTGTAGACAGTAATCCGTAGATGGGAGCTGACTTGCCGGAGTGTCGGCTTTACGGCTTTACTCAGATATGAGCGGGTGATGATACCTTCGCGTACACAGGGTAGACTTGATACTGATAGCGATTCTACCCCTGTCATAGAGTTCAACAGCGCTTCATGCCTTCATGCAGATGACATGTTTGCCTCGGGTATTTCATACACTACCAGATCGAATGTCAAGATCAGATGAGCAGCATCTTCACAGCCCGCTTCGTGACACTGGTCCAAACTTGACAGCAGGCTTGACGAGCCAATTGGAACACGTGCAATACAAAGGCGGAGCAGAAGAACAATTATCCGGACCGAGGCATCAGGTCTACGCCACGGGACAGTCACCATGGTGGGCGAGGTGGGTCTCAATCTATAGTCCATCCTCTCCCCACAAAGACATGTACTTTCATTCTTCTCCATAACTTGTGACAACTATCCTGTAGCTCCTCCATCACCGCTCTCTACAAGCGATTCATTCCCTCACAATCATGGCACCCCGAGTTATTGTCGTTGGCGGTGGCCGTGAGTCCCCCTCAGTGCTCCTCTTCCCCGGATACATAGAGCTGACAATGGTGTAGTGTCTGGTTTGAGTGCTGCACATACTATCTACTTGGCTGGCGGTAACGTCCTCTTACTCGACAAGAACAGTATGCCTCCAGGATCTTCCCAGTAGCCTGCTCGTGACTGACACTATGTCCAGACTTCTTTGGCGGCAATTCCACAAAGGCAACATCAGGAATCAACGGTTCTTTGACGCGGACACAAGTCGATGAAAAGATCGGCGACAGTGTCAAGCAATTCTATGAAGACACACTCAAATCAGCCAGAGACAAGGCGAGGCCAGACCTCATCAAAGTCCTCACTTACAAGTCCGCTTCTGCCGTTGAATGGCTGCAAGATGTGTTCAATCTCGATCTCACACTCGTCTCACGCTTGGGGTATGCTTGAATGCCTTCTCCTCCTCGAGATATTTGACATCATACTGATAGTTTTCAGTGGCCACTCACAGCCAAGAACACACCGTGGCCACGATGCCAAATTCCCAGGAATGGCCATCACATACGCCCTCATGCAGCGTTTAGAGGAGCTGGTGGAGACTGATCCAGAGAGAGTACAAATAATCAAAAAAGCTCGCGTCACAAGGATCAACAAAGAAGGCAACAAGGTCACCGGTGTCACATATGAATTTGGCGGCGAGGAAAGCTCAATAGATGGGGTCGTCGTCCTCGCAACAGGAGGCTATGCCGCCGACTTCGGCAACAGCTCGCTCCTGAAGAAGCACAGGCCCGACACCTTCGACCTAGCCAGCACCAACGGTACACACGCCACAGGCGACGGCTTGAAGATGCTGATGGACATCGGTGGCAATGGCATCGATCTCGACAAAGTCCAAGTCCACCCCACAGGTCTCGTTGACCCCAAAGACCCCGGCTCAAAATGGAAATTCCTAGCCGCTGAGGCCCTTCGAGGCGAGGGCGGTCTCCTTCTGAACTCCCAAGGCCAACGCTTCGCCGACGAGCTCGGCCATCGCGACTACGTCTCCGGCGAAATGTGGAAGCAGAAGGACTCCTCCAAATGGCCCATCCGCCTCGTCCTCAACTCCAAAGCCTCCAACGTGCTCGACTTCCACACCCGCCACTACTCCGGCCGCGGCCTCATGAAGAAGATGTCTGGTGCCCAACTCGCCAAGGACATCGGCTGCTCGGAATCCGACCTCCAATCCACCTTCACGACTTACAACGCCATCGCCGACGGCAAGGAAAAGGACCCTTTCGGCAAAAAATTCTTCCACAACCTCCCCTTCGACATCAACGACACCTTCCATGTCGCCATCATGGAACCCGTGCTCCATTTCACCATGGGCGGTATCGAGATCAACGATAGGGCCCAGGTCCTCAACGCCGAGACCAACCAACCCTTCGAAGCCCTCTACGCCTGTGGAGAACTTGCCGGCGGCGTCCATGGCGCCAATCGCCTGGGCGGTTCCTCCCTCTTGGGCTGCGTCGTCTACGGCCGCGTGGCAGGCGACTCGGCCTCCGAATACCTCTTCAAGAAGGTCATCACAGGCGGCATCTCCACCGCATCCCAGCGTCTAGGCCAAATCTCTCTGCACATCGACCCCGCCACCCCCGGTAAGATCTCTGTCGAGTGGGCCGACTCCTCCAGCTCCTCCTCGGACGCATCCATCTCCCCCGCAGCGGGCGGCAAGACGCAAGCCCAGCAATCCCAACAATCCGCCGGCCCCGTCATGTCCTCCACCGCCGACAGCGCCGACGCAGGCAAAGTCTCCAAACCGACCGACCCCGTCGACTTCAAGGTCCCCAACAAATCCTTCAGCATGGAGGAGGTCGCCAAACACAACAAAAAGGACGACTTGTGGATCGTGGTCAAGGGCGTGGTCCTCGATGTGACGAACTGGCTGGACGAGCACCCCGGTGGACCGCAGGCGCTGTTCAGTCACATGGGCAAGGATGCGAGTGAGGAGTTTGAGATGTTGCACGATGATGAGGTGATCCCGAAGTATGCGGCCGGGATCGTGATTGGGAGCGTCGAGGGCCAGGAGGTCAGTTTGCAGATATGATGCCAAGCTGGTTGGTGTATGGTGATGCACGTGGAGGCACGCTTGTTGAAGGTCTTTTTTTTTTTCCTGAATGGATCGCGTGCTGCACTTGTACCCTATGTATATGCCCCCCAGCAAATGAAACCCCCCCGACATGAAATCATTGCATCACACGTCAGCGTGATCAGACTCGCGACTTGTGTTCCCATTAAGGGCATCGATAGAGCTGGAACGGGGAAAACCCCATCAAAGCCACGGCTGGCTGACCGTAGTGAAAAAGCTATGCATCAATGACTGTTTTCGCTACCTATACAAAACAAACTTTGATGACCCAGACGACGCCATCGCTCGGCTCTTAATTCAGAAAAGAAGAGGGGGGGGGGAAATGCTCTCGTCAATAATAACCATAGTAATGCTTGGTTCGGCCGTCCTCTCGGATCCAAAGCTCCGCTCATTTTTCCAAACGCCCAAAATGTCTGTTCCCAACAACACACAACTTAACTGGTACGCTGGAACCCAACGGCTGCAGAGGACCCTTTGATTTTTCACTTCCCCTTCGCGGCCACCACTTCCTTAGCAGGGACCTCAAACCTCCCATCGCCACCCCTCGCCCCGACGCTGACCCAGACCATTTTCACCTTCTCGCTACCAGCCGCCTCCTTCATCCCCTCCCACATCATCGGTCTCCCATCCTTGACCTCCTCGAACTCACCCGGCTCCGCAGCCATCCTTCCCAGCCCCCCGTGCTCTAGCCACTTGCCCACCACATCCCGCATGAACGCCAATTTCTCGCTCATCTGATTCGCCGCTACTGCATCCCCCCAACTCTTGTCCTTCCACTCCCCCTTCAATAGTACATCAGACGGGTAGGACAACACAGCCCTCTGCGCCAGATCCACGCCCCTCAATTTCTGGCCCCGCTGGATGCGGTCGGCGCCAATGAGGGGCAAGTGGTAGAAGTCGACCCACTCCCCAGCACTCGAGACGAGGACTTTGGTGTGGTCCGGGAAGTTGAATTGGAGGGAAGTGTCGGAGAAGGCCCAGATGCCGGTGTTGCCGAGGCGTTCGTAGAAGGTGATGAATGGTGCGGTGACTTTGCTGCTGTTGGTTGGAGGGTTATCGAGGGGCGGCTCGGCGTCGTGATCTTCCTTGGTGAGCGTCTGGGTCATGTATTTCCCAAATTTATCCCACAGGCAGAGTTTCTTGCGGCGTTCGTAGTCAAACGAGTCGACACCCGGGCCGAGACGGCCCTCTGCGCCGGTATCGCTGGGTTCGGTGTGATAGGTGGAGGCTGGGATGATGACACGCTTCAAACCGTCAAGACTGCAGTTTTCGACGAATTCGACGGCTGGACCGCAGCGTGGGACGAGCTGGGTTCTCTCCGGGTAGGAGGATGTACCTGCTTTGCGTTGTCTAACGTGATTCTCGGCACCCGGTACGACGATGCAGGTGGGGTTGGATAATCGGTCTCCAGAGGAGGAGCCCTTAAAAACACAGCCCACGGTGCCGTTGGCAAGAATGTAGCCGATGCCGAATTTGTTGGAGTAGTCAACCCACTTGACGACGACAGGGCGGGATTTGGTAGATCGGGATTTCGCTTCGATTTCCGTAGCCGTAAGGCGTGATTTTCGAGACGGTACGTTATTAAGATGGTTGGAGAGATTCCTATGGAAAGCTCGAAGACCTATGAGGACGTCGTCGGGTTTGCTCAAGGGAAGCTGCTCATGAGGCTCATCGGGGTTGATGAGATTTTGAATCGAAGGAGTGGAGCTGGAATCTTTGCCTGAGCGTGTAGGCTCTGAGCTGAAAGACGAGATCTTAGATGGTATTGGTTCTCCACTCATTTCCCTCTGAATGTTGGACGCTATTCGTGCTCGTGTTCTGGCGGCCATCTTACTTCGTTTCTCATCGGGATTTGGGCTTGTCGCGTCAATATACTCATCCTTGGTCATCGATCGTGGCGCTTGTGCTTCTGCGGGTGGCTCATCCTCTTCAAGGTTGATGACTTTCCTCGATCGAGTCGCCCTTGATCTGGCTTCTTTCGCAGCATCCTGCTGTGCTTTCAATGCAGCAGACGAATTATTGGTCGGCCGTAGCGGCAGCTCGTTCAGAAGTCCACGCCGTGCTCGTGTAGGCCCTGCAAAGTGTTGCGCAGGTATTTCAGGTATCTGTTCAGCGTCCAGAAGGCGCGGGTCAATCCTCGAGCTGGCGGCCCTGCCACCAGCCTGAGCAGCTCGTAAAGTGGCCGCGTGACTTTGAACCGGCGCACGCTGACCACTGGCTTTCCTTGCATGCTGAGCCGGGATCTCTTGGCTCGCCTTTGGGGGTGCGATATTCTCCTTGACGAACTCAACATCTGGCTCAAATTCGACCTTCTTTGCTGGTTGGGTAGGCCAGTTTCGAAGTGAATGCTTTGAGATGTAGACTACATCATTGGGGAGAGGAACAATTGGTCCTAAACCGGCAGCTTCCTCAGCAGCGCACTCTCTGTAGAGTGAGAGATCTATGTCAGCTCCGACAGCTGCTTCTGGAGCCAGGCCGCCAGGTAAATGGCCTACACCGCATTTCTTTGCCAGGAGTCTCAGACTCAGTCGTTCGGTCCCTTTCACCATCACATCTCCACGAGGACGGGCCTTTTGGTCCAAGAAGCGAGGTGTTGCTTCCCGAAAATAGTCTTCCATCTTTGCCGGTATTGCGTCGCCTCCATACATGGAGAAGAAGGAGTGGCCGACTATTTGATCAGGATCTGGCCGTCTTTCTGCGTCGACTTTCAATAGCCTCGCCACAAGATCCTTGGCTTCGTCTGGGATGTCATTAGAGTGTTTACCTTCCTGCGGCCAAGAATAATCGACGTTCCTCGCTCGGTCGTAGATCTCTCTCTGGGAAGATGACTGGAACGGCGGCTGTCCAGCAATCATAGCAAATCTATATCAGTCAGCATTGACACAGCTGGAATGTAAAAGGCACCTACAATATCACGCCAATGGCCCATATGTCCACCTTATGATCATGACCACCCTTTCCCATTTCCAAAATCTCGGGAGCAATGTAGTTTGGGGTTCCACATAATGTTGTTCTTCTCGACTTTGCAAAGTCCAACATGCCTTCGATTTCGTTTTTGCTCACCAGAACGGCAGCCAATCCAAAATCTCCAATCTTCAGGTTCATGTCATGGTCGAGGAAGAGATTACCCATCTTCAGGTCTCTGTGAATCACGCTCCTCGCATGCATGTATTTGATAGCCCCACACAGTTGCACTGTCAGTCTCCTGACTTCTGGAAGCGTCAGATGTCTTCTCTTTTTGACCAAGTCCATTACCGATCCATTCGAGCACATCTCCAAAACCACATATGTTGCCTCCTTGTATGTGAATGCTCGGTGAAATTCCACAATGTTGGGATGTCGCATCTTTGCATGTATCTGCAGCTCGGTGCGAAACTTCACATCTTGTCAGCGATGCCTGCTTCGGAGCAAAATCCTGGGGTATCAGACCTTGTCCTCCATTTTCTTCTGGCTCATCTTCGCTCGTACAACTTTGAGTGCATATATACTGCTCTTCGACTTGGAGCCTTTTCCACGAAGCTCCCCCTCGTAAGCTATTGCAAAGCCTCCCTTTCCCAATAGCCGTCCAGTGTGGAACTTCTCCGCCAGTGCGCCCTCGTAATAAGGGGGCTGAACTACCCATTCAGGCGGTACAGGTGCATATTCTTTCTCCTTTGCGGCCTTCCGTGCTGCTTCAGCCTTTCGCGCTTCTTCTTCCTCTTCCATTCCTGCAATCTCCTTGGCAGCCTTTTTACTTTTGGTTTTAATTGGAATATTTGCTGAGCGAGGAGATAGGGGCTCTATGTCTTGTCGTTGTAGTCGTGCAAATGCCATTATCTTGTTGAGATGGTTCTGTTAACCCTTGGTGGAAAACCGGATTTTCAGAGAGCCTGTTAGCTAGACAATAAAGACCCAACAACAACAAGCCGAGTTCACGCCCGTATGGTGTCCATGTGCAAGCTGTACTGGTTCAGCTGTGTACTGTCCAGCTAATCATCAGAAAAGCAAAGTCCCATCGATTCATCCAACCTCAGAGATCGTCAATAGAGCTAGAACAGCTGACCATAAAGTGTGAAGAAGCTGCGAAGATGGATTGGCGCCGTGGCCATATACCAATATTCCAATATTTACTTTGCGGCCTCATCAAGTTAGCCAAAAATACGTTAGCGCCTTCGCGGGGGAGAATGCATATCCGAAGTATTTCCGAGGGCACCTTCGAACATCTGACTCGACCACGGTAGAAACGTAATATCTCTCCTTTTCTTTTCGTGTATAGACTGTTCGATCTCGTGCTGGGGGCATGATTGTCTCTATACTTACCCTCATGGGTTCACTCTTGATCCAACTGCGGCAATGAAAGCACCGCCTCGACTACTCTCCCGCCATGTCCAGCGTAGTCATTAAGATTGGCTCTTTGGTCATAAAATCACTTTCCAAACCCATTGCTGCAAGTCTGGAGTTTTTCTATCTATCTCTGCGTTTACTCATATGTCTCAGAACAGGATCAAGCAACAAGCTCGCGAACATGACCGTTTCCGTCGCTACTGCGTTAAGCTCGCTCAAGGCATCCATCAATGGGACATGCGATTCCGACTTGGCCTACTACAGGACGCCGCCGCTATTGACAAGCAATTGGCCCGCGACGCAGCCGAACGAAAGGCAGAAGAGGCAGAGAAGCGAAAGTCGCACGGTCCGAAGACGGAAGCACAGACGAAAGCTGACGAGAGAGCCAAGGAAAAGGGACATGAAAAACATAAAGAGGAAGATAAACCCAAGCCAAGGCCGAGAATCCGACCTCTGTCCGAAGCAAAAGCTATTGATAGCGGTGCCAACTTTGTGAGCGAAACGTTCTTGCTAGTGGTTGCCATTGGGACCTTGTTCGGTGAAAGGTACTACAGTAGTAGAAAGGAGAATAGTAGACGAGAAGATGTGGCCGAGAGGATTGAGGGATTAGAGGAGTATGAAAGGAATGTGAGGAAGGGCATGTTAGAGCTGGAGAAGGAGGTCCTGAGACTGAAGGGAGAGAAGGCTGGGCTGTTGTCGAAGGCTCCTGCAAGAATCCTTCCAAGGGAAGTATACGAGCTGGAGGGGAAGGAGGAAAGTGACGAAAAGCAGCCAAAAGGCTGGCTTAGCTGGTTCAAAACCATTGGTGTCATAGACCAAGAGCATCAACCGGAGCCGACGACGAAAGCTGCAGAGGAGCATGTTCAAGTTGCCGATGCTAAGCCACAAGTTGAGACGAAGACGCTTTACGATCGGATCCTCCATCCCACGGCTACAGCCTCGCCAAAAGAAGTTCGAGAGGCGCATCCGTCCTCGCCACCGTCATCTCTACAGTCCAGTGGCGAAGTCAAAGCCTCGTCGCCTCCAACGAGACCGGCGACTTGACAAAGCATGATCAGGACGGCCCGAAACATGTTCGTAGAGTATGTCATTGGGGAAAGGATAGTAGACGAGCCAACGGTTTGTACATTACATGTTTAAGAGGCGTTGTCGGAAGATACCCACAGAGCATGAATCTCTACTCGTTTTGGGATTTACATCCTTAGAGAAGAAAATCCACTTACGCGGTTCGACTCCAATCTCCATCCTTCACTTTCTTTCGTATTCTCGCTCCACGTTTGTCACAGACCAATCCTCCGATAAGGGGGCAGACACTTTATCGCAAATTCGAGAATCAATCTCCAGGCGTTTGTCATGTTTTGTGCCTCCCTACGTCGTCGCCCTTCCCTTGATGGGTTGACTCCGCACCTCACATCCGCCATCAAATCGCCATTACGAGGCAAGTCCTGTACTCTCTCTTCACTCGGCCCCATCCCAATCCCTCCAACTGTAGACCTCTGATGCCACCTAAATAGAGTCCAACCTCAACACCCACGACCTCTCTCTCCCCCTCCAGCAAGGTCCGACCCCTCGCCAAATCTCAACAAGCCGCAACAATAACCTATTCCTCATCCTCACTCCATCCGCACTGCTGCCCGCAAACCAGTCATCAACACTGGCCCGCGTTGATCGTTTCAGCCACCTCGTCGCCGATCCTACACCTGCAATAGCGTTTCTGCTCAGCACGCCTCCTGCCCCTGGACATACAGCCAATGGCTTAGCTGCGTTGATGCAGCTTCAGATGCTGTAGGTCTTCTCTACTTTCGTCAGACAATATAATCATCATGCTATTCATCACTCCTCCTATCTTTTCAATCGCAATCCATCCCCTATCCATGACCGTTTCAGCCTCGTATACCCCAGCTATAGCCCCATTAAACCCCCTTCCATAACCCCCCTTTCACATCACATTTCCTTTTCCTCTCCATTTCCCCTCTCCACTTAGCCCCTCCATTTCCCCTCCCCCTGAATTTCGTACTCTACTCGCTTCCCCCTTCCCCAATCCCTACTCACATTACCGTATCAACCACCCTCTCCACCTCCCACCTATCCCTCCCCCCACGACTCCCAACCACAGCCCAGCTAACCCCTCCCCTCCCTTTCTCCCCTTAGCCTCCCTCATCCCTCCCCGCCCCTCCTCCCCATCCCCCACCCCGCCGCCCTCCTACCCGTCCTAACATCCTACACCACCGCCCTCGTCACACCCAACCCCCACCATAACCACCACCTCACGACCCACCCGCCTCGCACGCAGGCTCTGGGATTACTACGCCACACCACCACCTCCGACGCCGGAGTGAGCGAGCACGGCGTCCACATCCTCAGCGACCTCTGCGGCTCCATGACCGAAGTCGTGGAAATGGCGAGGGGAAGAAGAAGAAGGAGGGGTGATGAGATGGTGCGATGGTTGGGACGCGGAGAGGCGGGTGGGGTGAAGGGGTTTTGGATGGCTGGCGGGGAGGGAGGGGGGGACGGTGCTTGTGATGGCGGTGGCGAAGGAGAGGTGCGAGAGGGGGGTGGTGTTGTGGACCAGGAGCAGGAGGAGGAGGAGGTGATGATGATGTTGGATGAGGATGTGGGAGGGGAGGGGAGGAGTGGGATGGTGGTGGATGAAGGTGTGGAAGGGGGAGGGGGATCGGGGGATGGGATGGGAAGGGGGTATGTGCTGCGGGAGGATGTTGGGTATGATACTACTACTACTGGTAGGGGGATCAAAGGTGGGTATCGAAGCACGTGGCGAGGCAACGAAGGGTTGGAGGAAATCGATCGATTGTTGGGACTTTCGAGATGATGCCAGCCAGGTCGAGCTTACTTAGCTTGTCCCTCATTTTGTAAGTGCTTTGCTGCTGCTGCTGTAGCCATTTCGGCAACCACAAGCGAGGACTCATGCTTCCGAGAGAAATACCTACATATACATTCACACATTTCGATACTCCTGTGACACCACCATACGTCACACATCACCGCGCAGCGGTTCGCGGGTCGGGAAGCGGCAAGACCTTAGATCCCGGGCTTTAGTCGCAAAGAAACTTTTATACAAGGTCCAACGCTGGAGGAGCTGGTTTCCCGGATCAGGAATGGTGCGTGGGGAAGTGTCATCACCGCGCCATGGTGGTGGTGGTGGTGGTGGTGGCGATGGTGGCGGTGCCTCGGTTAGATAGCTCTCGGAAACGGGCGTGTTTGGGAGAACCTGATGATTTGGATCTTTTGGAGGATTGCAGAGCGCAATTTGTGAAGCGGGATGCAGATGTTGTTGAATGAGTATGGTTTGTAGTGGTTCAGAGGTATGTGCTAGCTTTCTACGTCTAGAAAACATTTCCTGAAAGTAGTCTCTTTGAGGTCCGACAGCCATCGACAGTGCCAAATCTGCATTTTCTCTAGCCATCAGCCAACAGGAATTTTGAAGCAAAATCCGTCTAGCTCTCTCTATATGCGAAGAAGCTATGTATAACCCATATGCTGATGTGCCGACAATACGCACCAATGCCAAAAGAAAGCTACGGAAGCCACTTTATATATTTCCCAATGACATAGCCTTCCCAACCCCCTCAGCAACATCTACATCAACTCGTTCAGCTTTACCGTTCTGAGAAATCAACATTTGAACCAACTCCTCCACGGCCTCTTGCCAATATTCGACCTCACTATCATTGCACATTGCAAAGGCTGACCTTTCCTCGTCGTTACTATCGGCACCACGAGTATTTCTTTGCATCTCCCGCTCAATGTCACGAATGGACAGGGGAATCGTCAACAGCAAGTCCGTCACAGCGTCTTCAGCCCTCACAGTCTCTAGAGGAAGCTGTGCCAAACGTGGAGACTTGCCGCGGTTGCCTCCATTGCCTTCGGCCTCAAATTGCGCTTGCTGGTGACGAATGAGGCAGGCGCGTGGATCATAAGGATCAAAGACTGTGGACTGGGGATTGGGAGAATGTAGTGCTGCAATAGCATTACGTTGGCGGTTCATATGTGGGGAAGGTTTGGAGTGTGGGAGTGAGACCCGTGGTGAACAGAGAGAGGTTGGTGAGAGCGGGCTGTCGAGGTGGGCCGCTGCTGCTGCTTGCTGTTTTCGTTGCCGAAGAACTTCGCGGCGTTGCACTTTTTGTGATAGCTTGTAGTCGGCTGTTGCGCGTGTTTTGCGGGCCTCGTAGTCCATGCTCAGAGCAAGATCTGGATGGGCAGGCGAGGAGGAAAGTAAGGGGGAACTGGCTGGAGCTCGCTCAGACCTTTCGTCATCGCGAAGATCCAGGGCATGAACACTGGTGGTAGTATAGCCGTTCGTATTGCTAGCCCCGCAAATCCGAGATTGCTTTCTTTGAGGCTGTGACCCAGTCTTGAACCAGACGTCTTGTAAATTGTTGACGGGAGGAGTCAAGGCTTTGTGGAGCGACTTGGAGTCTTGTTTGCGAGCGGACCTATCCCCTTGAGGTCGCTCGCTGATGTCGCGAATGTTACTCAGGGCTGTCCCTTGAGGAAGCGCAGCAGCGGTTGTAAAGCCGTTGGATTGCTCAGAGCAAGGCTCAGTCCTACCAGGGTCAATCGTAATGCCCAGATGTTGCCCAGGTTTCTCAAAGTTTTGCCTGCGTGAGCTTTTGATATAGCGATCAAGGCCGCCGATGCATTGTGATGGACTTTCATTTCTCGGTGGTAAGGGCTGTTCATCCTTCTGGTGACGTTTTGGCCGAGCGCTCAGTGGGTACGGGAAACGAGGAGGCGAAGATTGGTCAGGTGATAATAAGCCGTCATTGAGAGGACCAAGTTTAATTGGAGTCAGATGTGTTTGAGTTTGCTCTCGCCCAGGTGTTGGCAATTGAACATCCTCGTCATGACCAACATTCTCACTTCGCTTGGGCTTTGGCTCGCGCATGGTTGAATTGAACTTGGCGAAGGCCCAGGGATTTGAAATGCTGACATCGTTTTCCAGACTGTCTTCCTCTGGAAGTATCCTATGAATCCTACTCTCCCCAGCAAGAGATGGCTCCGGTTCGGATTCGATTGGAGAGGATGCTGCAGGAGGGGAGACTAGTGGTGTGAGAGCTGTTTGTTCGGAATCTGAACGCAAGAGACGTCGCGGCTTTTGGGCGAGCATTAGGTCCTCGAAGGATACATTTGGATCAGTCCACTTTGCATTCACAGGCTGATCAGCTACATCTAATTCTCCGTACACAGACTTGAAGAACGCCGCGGCAGAATCCAGAACAGCACTTGGGCTAGCGAAAAGAACGTCGTCTTTCGCG
Organism: Niebla homalea; assembly: GCA_019925105.1. Lineage (NCBI taxonomy): Eukaryota > Fungi > Ascomycota > Lecanoromycetes > Lecanorales > Ramalinaceae > Niebla > Niebla homalea. Next base: position 924,336 of record JAHGAU010000024.1, read on the forward strand.
GGCTCAATATTTGCATCATAAGACCCTCTCGGACATATCATATTGAGACACATTATCGGATCGACCTTCTGCCCTCTTGCGAATGTAGTAGCCGCAGACTTAAAATACTTCTTGAAGATGCTGGCAATCTGCTTCATCGTCCCCCTACTGCCAGACAAGGGTCTTGAATCGATAGAGAAGAAGTACCGGGGAGGAATGGTTTGAGAAGAATCAAAAGTCGATTCTGGTTTCGGTAAATATCCTTGGAAGACGTAGCCTTGCTGGTTGAGCGATTGCGAGAGACCCGTACTTATATCAGCAGACCTCTGAGATTCTGATGAGGTACCGCTTTTCCAGCAAACGTACTTGTAATGCTCACTGATCTTGACTCCGAAGATCTTGATTGCGGCATCTTCCATCGAGGGTGGGTCAGGCTGGCTCCCGAGGTGCATATGCTTGGGCGCGTAGGTAAAGTCTTGAGCATTCTTCTTCGCTTTGAGAACTTTCAGGCTCATTCTTATCGAAGGATGAGCTAGAACATAGCTTTGCATCAAACGTTTCACCCTGGCAAGCTGCGAAGCATGCTGTTTCAAAGCACTCTGCCTCCTCACAGGCATAGCCTTAAGAAAGTCTACAAGCACTACCGTGGTCCCAGGAGGGTGTGAGACACGCTTTTCACTACCCCATGTCAGCGACTTTACACAGACGCATGATTATACCTACCCTACACGTGACCCATGAGGACTATAAGACATCTCAGTCGCTGTCTCTTCCCCGTCGACTCTTGTCGCGATCTTCAAAAGTGCACTCATGGTGGCAGTACTATGGAGAGCCTCTCCTCGGAAACCTAGAGACCGCCCTCCAAGACGCTCAAGATCTTCGAGATTTCGAATTTTACTCGTACAAGAGCTCTGGCAAAGTAGGTTGCGATCTTCAGGCGCAACACCGTGACCGTTATCCTTAACTTGAATCTTGTCGAGCCCATTAGCAGAAACTTCAACCATGATAGACGTAGCTCTTGCGTCTATTGCGTTCTCCATCAATTCTTTGACTAACGAATGAGTGTCTGTCAAACATTGCGAAGACCCAATGATCTGGATCGTGTTTTGCGGGAGTGCTTCGATAGGCATTTCTTTATCCTACGTATCTGTTCGACGTTCGTATATGGGGAGATACAGGACCTCGAGACCGTTCACGTCAAGACACGCTTTGGAAGGCATGGTCGGATGAGCGATCATCAGACTTGCTGATTCCGGTGATTTACCGAACACACACCAAACTTATGATTGCAAAGACTCTTCATAACCTTGATGACTGCGGATTTTCGATAGATGATGCAGATAAGTATACGCGCTTACATGCTGAAGCATATGGTACAACATGACCTTCTGGATGTGGAGTCCATCATTGGCACCGCCAAGACCAAAGATCTAATCACGTAATCAATTTTTAGCCTGACATTCATCGTCTCAATTTCTCTCATCCTTCCCTCCTACTGCACTTTGGTAATGTAGGATCAGCTTTCGGTGGGCCAGTAGCCATGACAAAGACGGCGTTGGGTCTTATGACCCTACCAGCTGTCGTTACATTAATTGCTTTTCTCTCCTACGGTTCCCAGCTACTATTTCAAAAACTTGAACCTCATCCCCTTGAGGCTCAGCAGAAGATTATTTTCAACATATTGATCATCTGCATATGGATTTCATACCTTCGGGCATGCTTTGTCGATCCTGGGCGGGTGCCTCAGCGCTCCAATGAAAAGTCAATGTATCTGAGTACTGGACTTGCCGCAGATACTAAGCCGAGATGGTGTCGCAAGTGTGATGCATACAAGACCCCTCGCGCTCACCATTGCAAATCATGCTCAAGGTCTCACGTACGATCTCATGGCAACTCAACACAATCTAATTATTTGTGGTAGATGCGTGCCCAAAATGGATCATCATTGTCCATGGACAGTTAACTGCGTTTCTCATCGGACGTTCCCTCACTTCTTTCGCTTCTTATTTTACTCATTTGTGGCGATGGTATACCTCGAATATTTTGTTTGCATCAGAGGCGCTGTGCTTTGGGCTGGTCGGGACCGTGCCAGCGTTCGTCTCACGTTCCTGTTTTATTGAATTGTCAATTAACGGGCTTGCAACAGTATCTTGGGCCAAGTGCACCACACATCGGCGTACTTTTTGTGCTTTTCATGGCAAACTCGCTAGCCCTCTTTGTCATCGGGCTACTTTTGGTTCGCAATATCTGGACCTTAGGATCCAATATTACCACCATCGAAAGCTGGGAAATCGAGAGACACGATAGCCTCGTACGGCGCGCCAAAAGGAATGGTGGCTACGTCGATGGTCCAAACGGAGTCAGAGTTCGGATACGGCATCAAGAATTTCCATTTGACATAGGCCTTTTGAAAAACATCTGTCAGGGCATGGGAGGATCCCCTCTGCTGTGGCTATGGCCGCTGGCACCAACGCCTTCTAACCACTCCGGCCTGTGCTTCGAGACCAATGGATTTGATGGTGCTGTACTCCGCCAAAGTCAAATATGGTTTCCGCTGATCGTCTTTAGACGGCCCCTGGCCTCCGATGGATCCGGACCGAATGCCTAGACAAACATGGGCAGGGCAAGCAACCGATGGCTTCATGTTCGATAGAGCAGGTAGCACCCCTGATCAGCAAATCGATGCTTTTCGTAAAAGGCAGCAGCATGATTTGAAACGATTTGGCATGGAATCCCACGAAGCCAGACAGCCTCTTCCTGATACTCGCACAGGGCACGACCAGTATAGATCACATGGACACGAATGGCGTGATGCTGATGGGGACAGGCTTGATGATTTTGGAGTCGACGAGGAGATCGACTTCTACGAGGATGACACCCCTTTACGAGAAATTATGCGAAGACAGAAAGAGAAGATAAAATGAACCAGATTTGTTACACCACCTCACACCACGTTCACTCCGAACGGATATGGCCTTGACTCGCTCGCTATTACTGAATCAGGTTACTCCATCGACAAACCTGCTGTTAAAGTATCGGCTCACGACATGCGCGACAAAGCGCCCACCCAACCAATTTCATGTACTTGCCCGCCCTCCATTCTCTAGTTTGCGGGGTAAGGCCGGATCGTGAGTCTGGATCTCGATGCACCGGGGCTGCCACGCGACGGTGACTTTAATGCAAGTCATCACGGGTCGGGTCCCTCTAGTCAGATGATACAGCGTTAGGCTTCTTGATCTGCGCTGTGCATCAACAGGCGGAAACATAGAACGATTCCCTCAATGTTATTCCTGACAGAGCCTCTGGGTCGCTGGGCGATGAAGAGCAAATGACTTTAGGTTGGCAGGGTCGGTATCACCAAATCATTGCAAACGTCTTTTCATGGCCTTTCCAGGAGAGGCCGAGATCCTATGTTCCAGCCACTGGTTCGTATTTGGAGTTGGTTCAATAAATACTACGAAGATAGACCTTACGATGTAGGCCGAAGAAGCGTGTTGCAAACCTTTTGTTGCTATGGGATGTAATGGAAAGAGGACAGCGAGAGCCAGAAATATCCTCCCATAATGGCTGAGGATTCGGCAATGTTGGCGGCAGTACGGTCCGTTTGGAACTACTGCAGCTGGCCTGTGGAGAATCTGCCTCGGTCCAGAGGGAGGATCCTCATGTTCACATGTTGTCGGGTGTGCGATGTGATCATCATTACCAACGTCGGGTGCTTTGCTTTGCTTGGGGTTCGCAGAGGGTACAGGTGGCGTTCAAGAAGAGTACTGCTGTACTACGAGGAGAACTAGAAAAACCCAGGCGAGTATGGGGCTCCACCGACCATAAACGGCGGTTATCCCCGCCACGACCCCCACGCTTAGAAAGCCGTTCCACCAAACGCTTTCGACGCCGAAATTCCAGGCTATGCCTCTCAGCAGATAATCGGAACCCATATCTGCAAGCCACGTTGTCAAAGATTGCCGAATGGGTCGGATCCAGGAACGCCAGGGTTTCGATGCATTATGGCCGAGATCGGTAGCCTGCTTGACCGTTGACGACCAATGTGGCAATGTCTGCATTCATCCGTTTCAAAAGCCTTCAGATCCTCCACGCCCAGAAAAGACCGCGCACGCGCCATCTTACGAAATCGGAAGTGACTGATTGGCATGAATTTCCCCGGCCGTAGAGTTCCAGTCCCGTAAAGCTTCCCGGAGACATGCTTGTACATGTCGCCTAGCCACTTGAGGACCATTCGTCCATTCTCCTCATGGCAATCGGAAGCGAACCTCACATCTTCTTGAAGTCTTGTCTCGTGACGCTACATGACTCTACAAGCTGAGGATGCATGCATGTAGCATATTTTTGACGAATGGCACCGTGGATGGAGAGGGGTATGGCAGCTTGTACGAATACATGAAACCATCGTCGTTGCCTCCGCAGTGATGCCATATGACCCCTCGGCTGAAAAGTGAAAGTCTTTATTCGTTGCTCCACTGATTGACGTGGGCTATTAAAATTTCCGGAGGCAGTGCTTGACCCCCACACGTAAACCTTCTTCTATTCTTTGTCGTGCTCGGGCCTCCGTTGATCACAGTCAGTTCAAGGCGTACAGACTTCCTCTACCATTATTTAAAAGTGGAGTGGTGGCTGTCTCTCATGGCTTTTTCTTTCATGAACGCCGAATCCCAAATTCTGTTACCTATTCCTTCCCTCGTCATTCCGGATACTTGGTTGAGGACCACCATCACAAGTTTACGGATCCTTCCATCAAACCATTCGTATCATCATGACATCTCACCACGGCTCCCCCCTGACCAGTACCTTCCATGCCAACCTGCCTTCACGTCAAGATTCCAATCCGACGAGCCCAAGTACGACCGCTTCTGTCTACTCGCAGGCAAACTACACGGATGCATCTGACATCACTTCTCTTTCCTCGAGCGATGACCTTCGTCACCACAGCAGACCCTTGAGACCCGGCGTCTATGTGCCGACAGTGACCTTCTTCAATCCAGAAAATGAGGATCTTGATCTCCCAACCATCATCAAGCACGCTGTCAGACTTGCGAGAGCAGGCGTTGCAGGCATCACCACCCAAGGCTCTAATGGCGAGGCAGTTCACCTTTCGCCACAGGAGCGGAAGCAGGTCACCAAGACCACCCGCAAGGCGCTAGATGGCGCGGGTTTTACTACCATGCCCATCATTGTCGGATGTGGCGCCCAGTCAACCCGTGAAGCAATCGAGCTATGTCACGACGCAATGGCTTCAGGAGGCGACTATGCTCTGGTCCTGCCTCCATCTTACTACAAAGCCATGCTGGGCCAAGACTCGCTGCTCGACTTCTTCCACGATGTTGCTGATGTTTCTCCCATCCCGATCTTGATTTACAATTATCCCGCTGCGGTCGGCGGCATTGATTTTACTTCCGATACCATCAACACCCTGTCCAAGCACCCCAACATAGTTGGCTGTAAGCTCACGTGTGGCAACACTGGGAAGTTGGCAAGGATCGCGGCGGCAACCAACGCCGCTACTCCCAGCCATGCTGGCTCAGGCTTCATGTGCATGGGCGGCTCTGCCGACTTCACCCTCCAGACTCTTATCGTGGGCGGATCGGGGGTCATTTGCGGGATGGGGAACATCGCGCCCAAAGCGGCGGTGAAGGTGATTGAGCTTTACGCCAGAGGCAAGATTTCCGAGGCGCAGAAGTTGCAAGCCGTTGTGGCTCGAGGCGACTGGGCTGCCATCTCGAGTGGTATCATTGGCACGAAGAGCGCCCTGGAGACATATTTCGGGTATGGAGGGTATGGACGCAAGCCTTTGCCTCGAGTGGGCAAAGAGGAAGCGGCTCAGTACGGTGAAGCTTTCAAGGAGTTGGTGAACCTGGAAATGTCCCTGGCTTGATCAGTGCAATCATGGGAGGTATTATGTTCTTCATAAGTAAGCGCAAAGCGTGCGAAGCGTGCTGTATGGCGTGTGGAGTATGATGTTGTACCTAAAAGCTCTGAGTGGGAAAGTGCTGGTGTTGAGATCAAAAGCTCTGGGCACGGACGTGACACCAAATATGACATGTTGTTCCGTACATTAGGAAACATTGCAGATGGTACGAAATACAACGGAATACAAGCTGCAAAGATTATGCACTCATTTGCTGGATTTTGAGCCTGACCAATCATAACCCGGAAGGCCATAGGGCTGGGCAGCCATGTCTTCTATGCAAGCGGAGAAAACTCCTTTTCATGCGACTTGCAACAGCCTTCCAGCCACTTCATCTGCACGGTTGCACCTTCCGCATTGCCGCGCGCCGCATTGATACCCCTTTGAAAGAGAGATCTGGCCAGAAGCTTGAACTCGTGTCTTTCGCCATGATGTCTGTATATCATTATAGCGAACGATGACGAGTTCCCACCCCAACGGCTTTCAATCGCATTCAAACTTCCGCAACAGCTCGAACGGCGCGCCATTGATCAGCAACGCCAGGAACAAGCGTCGTCTTTCCGATGAACTTCCTTCCTACCTCGGCTCCTATATACCCACGCTCTCTGATAATGACCGCCGCCGGGCGGTGACGAACATCGGCAGTGACTGGGATTATTACTATAGCCAAGCACGTACCTACATACATATCCTACCGATGCAGCTTCAAAACTTTCAACGACTCCGAATCAGGGATCTGTTGGATGTGAGGATACTTCTGGTATTCATCTGGGCGTTGGTCCTTTGGTGGGGCGAAAGAGCTGTCTTCGACCGCAAGGTCTCGAAATGCACCTGGGCCAATTGGGAGGAATGGCCCGAGGGTGCCAATCCACATCATATGCTTCTGGTGGCAGACCCGCAACTAGTAGACCCTCATACCTACCCTGGACGACCATGGCCGCTGAGCAGCTTGACCGTGGCCTATACAGATTCATACATGCGCAAAAGCTTCCAACAACTGACTAGTACCCTTGCGCCAGACTCTGTCATGTTTCTAGGAGACCTTTTTGACGGAGGGCGAGAATGGTCGCCACCAAATTATGAGAATGATCAAGAGGTGGACAAGCGGTGGTGGGGGTACGGTCAAAAGCAATGGTTCAAAGAGTACAAGCGTTTTGGACGCATCTTCTTCAATGCGTGGATGCGGCTTGCACAAACGGGGGAAAGTAGAAAAATCATAGCTGGCCTTCCAGGAAACCATGACCTTGGTCTTGGGGACGGCATCAGGCTGCCCGTACGTGCGCGCTTCAATGCCTATTTCGGTGATGGCAATCGACTTGATGTCATTGGGAACCACTCCTTTGTATCTATAGACAGTGTGTCGCTCTCAGCCAAGGGACAAGTCGACCCTGTGACAGGTCTCCCTAGTATCAAGAAGTGGATCTGGGAGCCGACTGAACATTTTTTGAATCAACTTGGCGCAACGAAATCTCGAGCGATCAAGAGACACCTACGAAGACTGAGTGGTGAGGGGCTCATCGAATCGATGCCGCATAAAGTTTATGACCTCGAAGAGCCAGCTGCTTATACCATTGAGGCCGAAAGCAAGATCGATACCGATATCCCTTCGGTCGTCCTGTCTCATGTCCCATTCTACCGCCCCGCTGGTACTCCATGCGGTCCTCTCCGCGAGCACTTTCCACCTTCATCTCCTTTACCCGATGATGGAAAAGACGAAAGGAATGCGATCCGCATCACTGCGGGAGTGCAATATCAGAATGTGCTGCTCCCAGCTGTTACGAACGAGATTGTGGATCTCGTTGGAGATGTAAGCCACGTATTCAGTGGAGATGATCACGACTACTGCGACATTGTACATAGGGAATTCACGAGCAATCATGGTGGAGGCATTCAGGAAATCACCGTCAAGAGCGTTAGCTGGGCGATGGGCGTGCGGCATCCCGGTGTGGTCTTGGTCAGTCTGTGGAACCCGGTCGATAGAAATGGGAAGGCAGTGAGCTCGCAGAAGACGACTGTGCAAACGCAGCTTTGCATCTTACCTGATCAGCTTGCAATCTTTCTCAAATATGCCTGGATGCTAGCATTCACCCTGTTGGTCTTGTTGGTCAGAGCCGTAAGTGTCGTCCACAAGAGTCAGGGCGACTCTGCTGCTGGATATCAACTTTTACCCACCTCATCCCCCAGCGTCATGAAGAAGCAAAGGGAGGACGACTCCTCGGACACGCAACACTCGTCAAGTTCGTCAACTACCTCGGACCATGGGCTTGCGAGTGGTGGACTCCGCGCTACAGGAAAACAGCCAAGATCCAATGGCTATGGTTACACACCGCCTTCTACATCTTCTAGCCATGAGAATCTGGCCAAGGGAACAGGGTGGCAAGACGTCGACCTTGACATTGGAACGGGAGGTCGGAGAAGAGGGAAGGAGACAGGCGTGATGGGCATGCTGAGAGAGATGGATAGGGGAGTCTTGACCGTTGCGGCCCCTGTGCTGGTTTGGTATATTTGGCTCTCATGCACCAGCTAGGCCGGAGCAGGAGCGTTCAAAAATGGCACAGCATTGTACATAGCTTCGTATATTAACACCCGGATGCATGAAATAACCCCTGGCGTTGCCCAGTAATCTTATCAACGGCCACTTTCATGAGGCTCTTTTTAGCTCCTAGTGGGGAAGGCAAGGATGTCACGCCAAGGGAATTCAGAAATGCCATCCATTTTCCACCCAAAAATGATTGATCCGTAAATCTAGACCCAACCGCCCGTCTACAGAACTCTAATTATCTTGCCTGGCGTGTTTGGAAGGTCTTGATGGCGTTGCAGCTTCCATTCCTGACTTTATCAGTTCCCATCATCATTTTCACATGTCTCAAGACTTCGCCCATGTAATATTTAATGATCCCCCCCAAGTATGAAGCGCCAATGCCCCGCATGCAACGGTCGGCATCTTCTCCAGTTTTAAGACCCCTGAAAGGCCCCACGACCACCAATGAGCTGTCATGACCACATCGCTCTTGACTCATGTATTAATTGAATCAAGGTGATAACGTTGACGAAAAGTCCTCCCTCCTTCAGGAATCGACAATGTCGGCCATTCGACCCAATGGCTGGAGAAGTCCCTCCGCTGGTCCTGACGACCTTATCGGCTTCCCATCCCTTAAAAAAGCCCTCTCGGCCTCGTCTAACAGCGATCTGAATGCTGCTAGTCGAGCAATCAGCCCAAGCAAGGCTCGCAGCCAATCATCGCAGGCGAGGCTTGCGGAAGAGACAGCCCAGGATGGCGAGGAGTCATTAACGATTTCCAAACTCGACCATGCTGGACCACTCAACATCACCATCCCGAAAATTCCGCGAGCCGCAGAAGCTGCCCTTACAGCACTCAAATATCTGCCGACCCCGCTCATTGTGCTGTCTAGTATGAAGACAGTGCTGCTCGCCAATGAGGCCATGGGTCGTTTGATGGGCTTGGAAAGTGTGGACAAGGCGGACGGAGCAGGGGATACCGAAGAGAGCACGACCGATGAAGATGCTCCGAATACGGATATGCTGAGGGGACAGTCACTGTCACAGTTGGGGATCGATATGGTTGCGGATGGCGCACGGTCTTGGGTCAGCTGGGAGATACTTCTAGAAGATCTTGCTAATAAGCATGATCCCAAGCTGCAGCGTGCAAACACCTCGCCCAACGAGAAGAAACCTGATGCGACCAATGATTCCGTCTCGCTAACTTCACCTCCAAGGAAACCCCCGGACTCCTTCACCAATATCAAGACGGGGAAGCACTTCAATTCCGCCAAGACGAAGAGTCGTAGCCTTGTCCATGATGCTGTTGTCCCTGTCATCTTATCAAGCCCCTACATCGAGTCTGGCAGTGTTTCCTCAACAAAGAGTACCAAATCTTCAGGCTCGGAAAGCCAAATCGCTGCCAAAATGATTATCTCGATCTGGACCTTGGATGGACAACGATATTTCACCTTGTCCTTCACCCACAGCGCCAACATCAACATGCCCGTACACTCAAGGCAGACCCATTCTCGCACCTCCTCTCGCACTCCTATACTCTCTCCCACCTCTCAGCGCTCTCATCCGCCGTCACCCAATAGCCCAGGCATCTGTCCCTCCTGTGGTTCAATACCTTCCTCCTCGGTCACTTCCTCACCAAGTAGCTACCCTATGACTGTCTCGCCTTTCCCGCCCATGGGACCTCCGGGTAAAGCAGATGCTTCTGCCGCGCCAGCCATAATACACAAATTGTCACGCATGAAGGACGCAATCATCAATTCGATGGATATTCCCCTGCTCGCGATGTGGAAGGATGAGAGCGTCTCCATTCCCAATGAAGCAGCCAGAAAGTTGATGTATAAAAGGAGCGATCCTACTAGTGAAGACAGCTACGACGCAATCTCGCGATTTCGAGTGTTTGACGAAAACTTTGAGCGTGAGCTTGAGCCGGACGAATATCCTGTCATCCAGCTTGTCAGAAAACAGCAAACGTTCAAAGGATGGAAAATCGGCATGCTGGGACGAAAAGGCGAGAGGAGCACCTGGGAAGCAAGTGGCCAATGTATTCATGACGAGAAGACCGGCGAGTTTCTGGCAGGCATCGTAGCACTCAAAGATGTGACCAAATATGATGAGATGATCAAGACGCAGAATGAGGAAAGCGAGCAGCAATTCCAGCTGATTTGCGAGACAATGCCGCAAATGCTTTGGACCACGACGCCCGATGGATTGCACGATTGGTTCTCCAAGCGCTGGTACGAGTACACAGGCCTGACTGTGGAATCATCCATAGGAAGGGGTTGGCAGAACCCTTTCCATTCAGAGGATATGGAAATTACCGAGAAACGGTGGGCCCACTCGCTTGCCACTGGAGATGAATACGTGACTGAGTACCGCTGCCGACGATATGACGGTGAATGGCGGTGGATGTTGGGTCGTGCGCTTCCTCTGAAAGACCACAAGACCGGAAAGATCTTGAAGTGGTTCGGATCGTGTACTGACATTCATGAGCTCGTAGAAGCTCGCCGCTCCGCGAAAGAAACCAGAGAGCAGCTGTTGAATGTCATCAAGCACGCAAAGGTCACTGTTTGGGCGATCGACAATACCAGGACACTTACATTTTTGGAGGGCAAGCTAATGTCGGATGAAGATCCTAATGCAGCTGATGATCGAAATGCTGTTGGACAAAATGTCTATGAAGTCTTCGCGCACACCGATGCCGACTTGAGCGCGTACAAGACGGCCATTGAGAAAATCCTGAATGGAGAAGTGAAGGAGCAGGAAAGCGAGCATCACGTTGAAAGCAAGAACTGTTGGTTCCGCACCCGCTTCATCCCTATCCTGGGTAGGAAAGGCGATGGTGGGGCCATGGATGCTCATTGGACTGCTGGCGTCATCGGTATCAGTTTCGATACGACCGAGATGAAGGAGAGAGAGATTGCTTTGGACTTGCGAAAGAAGGAAAACGTGAGACTCTTGTCGGCAGAGTCTGCCGCAAAGGAGGCTTCTCAGCTGAAAAGCCAGTTTCTTGCCAACATGTCCCACGAGATTCGAACGCCAATCGCTGGAGTCATTGGCATGTCAGAGCTCCTCATCGACACCGACTTGGATTATGAGCAGAAGGAATGCGCCGAGAATATTCAAAGATCTGCAAATGGACTTTTGACCGTCATCAACGACATCCTCGATCTGTCCAAGGTGGAATCGGGCCGATTAGATATCGAAGAAGTCCAGTTCAGTCTCACTGTCGTGATCAATGATGTTTGCAAGATGCTGTCCTTCGCAGCCGAGCGTAAAAACCTGGATTTCAAGAATGATGTTGGAACGGGCTTCGAAAATGATCTCATTGTGCTGGGTGATCCTGGAAGAGTCAGACAGATATTGACCAATTTGCTCACCAACAGCATCAAATTCACCTCCGAAGGTTTTGTCAGATTGGCAGTCAAGGTGAAGGAAGAGAGCAATGAGAGCATATCAATTGTCTTTGCTGTCGAAGACACCGGCATAGGTATTGAAGAAGATGTCCGTCGTCGTCTGTTCAAGCCATTCAGCCAGGCCGATTCAAGCACTGCACGAAGGTTCGGCGGTACTGGACTTGGGCTGACGATTTGCAAGAATGTGAGTATCGGTGCATCAGATGCAGATGTGGACATACTTACTGAGACCCTCTAGCTCGTAGACCTAATGCATGGGCAAATCACTCTCGAATCTGAGCTGGGTCGTGGGACCAAGGCGACCTTTTGGATCCCATTTAATAAGCCGCAATTCACAGGGAGAACTTCTCCGCTCGTCGATCTCGGAGCAATTCCTGAGCGACTGCAGTCGGAGCTGTCAGTGTCTGGTTGCCCTTCCGACATTCGCAGCGTGGGTGGTACCACTCCACCAATGAGTCCTATGGATCAGGCCGGCCTTTCCTCTGGTAATATTCGGCGTCGGCAGAACTCCACATTGAGCAATGCGGCATCTCCTTTGACTGACGTTTCTGAGCTCGATCGGAAGAGCATCCATGTCCTTGTGGTTGAGGACAAGTGAGTTTCCGGAAAATGTGTTCTGAGGGTTAGTTCTGACAAGCATCCCAGCGCAATCAATCAGCAGATCGCCATCAAAACGATTCGTAAATTTGGATTTTCCGTCTCCGCCGTCTGGAATGGCCGCGAAGCCCTTGACTACCTCCTTCTCCCCGCCTCTTCTTCTAATACAAAACCCGACATCATACTCATGGATGTCCAAATGCCTATTCTGGACGGATATCGGGCCACGCATCTGATCAGACACCATTCTCCCTACTCCTCCATTGCCAGTATCCGCAACCTACCTATCGTCGCCATGACCGCTTCCGCCATCCAAGGGGACAAGGAGAAATGTAGACAAGCCGGCATGGATGACTACCTCGCCAAACCTGTCAAAGGTAAGACACTGGAGAACATGCTTCTGAAATGGGCTGTTGAAGGCAAGCGCAAATCTCGCGTCGACCAGCCTGTTGACGCACATGGAGGCAAGGATCACGACCTCAATTGCGCAGACGATGACATCCCTCCCTTGTCCAAAACACCCAGCAGTACCAATGATGGCCAGATACCCATCACCACCGTCAAGCCTGCCACAGGTATCAGTAGGACTGGCTCACAAGACCCCAGATTTGCTAGAAGCTCGGATTCTACCTCTTCCTCAGGGCAGCAGCAGAAGCGTGATGATGCCGCCAAGGCTAATCTACCCGGTACTGGGAATGAGGGTGATAGGGGCCTGCAGCGCGTCGAGGCCGAGGAAAAGGCGACGTCTTTGCGTGACGACAAACTGCTCGCTGCGTCTGAATCACCTCGGTTTACTGCCCACCATCATCATCAGCAGCAGCAGCAGCCGCCCTCGCGGACTACTTCTCCGATCCTCCCCAGGGCGTTGTTGACAGAGGAGAATATCACGCGCTTAGGCCAGCAGAACGATCGCCCCAGTATATTTGCCGATGCGAGTATCAACCACAATAATTTGCATGGGGATCCTCACAACGACAGCGAAGACGAAGGAGGCAGCCTCGTGGTCGGCGCTAGTGGTCTTCATTCTAGGCAAAGCAGCACCGATCTGGACACCGTGGGGAGTCTGCGTTCACTTGCGGTGGATGGCGAGATGCCTAGGGCGAGTGGTGGGAGGAGGAGCATGAGAGGTTGGTTGGCAAGGCATGAGAGTGATCGGAGTCAGGTCACTGTGAGGCAGGGGGATATTGGTGGGCATGGTGGTAGGGCGGGGTTGAGCGATGGGGGCAGGACGATCAGTGGGGGCAGTGGTGGAGGGGCAAGGGTTCACGGTGGTGGTGATGGCGATGGGGCGATAGAAGAGGATGGAGAAGATGATGGAGAAGAGGGAGTGGTTGATGAAGAGTGTGGAGAGGAGGTGGTTGATACTTGACCTTATGATGAATGATGAGGTTTAATGCATGCATGGACGGCGTCTTCCCGAGTTGAGCTCTCAGGTACGGCTCAACCTGGCGTTCTTCGCGAGAGGGGTCTTCACCTCGCGATGCCGTCTCCTTCACGGCCGGAATCGGGAATGCAGTTGGTGCACGGCGCAAGAGGGCATAGCAAGCAAGGTCTCTACAGGTTCGAACCCACGGCAGCAGTCCGGCATCCCCCTTGGCAAGAAGGCCGGGTATTGTTGACTTAGCGAGCCCAGCATGTCGTTCATAGAAATTCATTCAAACTCTGATTCCATTTATGATCTGTTGGTCCGTTCGGTACACATCTCCCCCCTCCAACTGACTTGTTACTCTGCGTGATTATTATGGGAGAAGAGGACTCCTCGAGACAAGCCCGGGGGGGAAAAGGGGGGGGGGAGGGGCAGTCATATATAGATACATATATACGCTCCGTACCTTATTGCGTGATTAACAAGCCGGGGGGCCCTCTCAACGTGTCTAAGCTTTCTTAACCATTCGAAGAACGTCAGAACAGTGTAATTTGAAGTGAAGATACTCGTATGTCAAGTAAGCTTTCTTGAATTGGTGGTTCTACAAGTAAAGTCGTATCTATACAGAGAAAGTTCGGAGTGCCAAGAGATTCGCAATTATTCGGGGCATGAAAGAGCAAGCAAGCCCCTTTTACGGCGATGACGTATGTCGGGTTTCCGCCATCAACGCCTTTTGGGTCAATATGTTCCTATCATACATGATTGGCAATAACATCCAACATTTGCATTCTGGACCACGTAAGTTGGACATTCTCTAGACCACTGCTATGTTCTAGCTCCGGCCACCTCGTTGAATTGGGTGTAAGCTTACGAACCTCCCCTAATGACTCTAGAAGGGATCTTACATGATTCCTAATCCCATTCAACCCGATTGGATATATACATGCATATTTGACCTTCTAAAAGCCCCTTTCTAAAAGCCCCTTTCATAAAACTGCGCTCCATCACCCATCTCCTATTCAATCAGTTCAAACATTGACCCAACCCCTACAATTCCCTCATTAGAAAAACAATCCGGCCTTGCGATAGACATTCGCAAAGGAAACGAAGCAACAAACAAGCATACTTACACACCCGTAGCCCTTAAAAGCAAGAAGAAGAAGCAGAAGAAGATGGCAGCCCAACACCACCGTACCATCGCCAACCCCCCCACCATCCCACCCCCCGCCGCGCCCACCTATTCGCACATCGCGTCCTACCCCATCTCCGCGACGCACAAATTGGTCACTATAGCGGGCCAGTGCGGGATCGCGGTGGACCAAAAAGGCACCCAATCGATCCCTCCGGATTTCCGCGCCCAGCTGCAACTCGCGCTGGCGAATCTGGATCGTTGTCTCGAGCACGCTGGGGTGGGCAAGGGGGAGATCATGCGGTTGGGGGTGTTCATCGTGGGGGATGGACCGGATGCTGGGATGGAATCTGTACGGTGAGTGCATGGGGATCCATGTGTGAATGAGCACATTACTCTTTGGCATGTTGGGAGGCCATTCTACTCCCATTATGCGGGGAAGGGGGAAGGCGAGCCTGTTTTTTTCTTTCTTTTTGTTCTTTTCGGGCGGCAGGGGGGTTACATGATTGGAGGGGGACAAAAGCTGACTGTGGGAGTAGGAAGGAGCTGCTTGGGCGGTGGTTCAGTGATGCGGAGGAGGGGAAGGGGGTAGAGCCGCCACCGGATACGTTGCTCTATGTGCCGAGCTTGGCGCATAAGGCGTTGCTGATTGAGATTGATTGTATGGCGGTTGCGAAGATTTGAGAGAGGTGGAGCGAGGAAAGATGTAGGGCGTGGTGGTGGGTGATGTATTTTCAGCGTAGATCGCTCAGGGAGGTGGGAAAGAGAGGGGGGAAAAGAGTTGCCGTCAGTGAGATTGAAGCCATTTGCAATCGCTATGGTGTTTGTGTGTGTATAGCAATGTCTCAGCGGCTTGCTCCAACTCGATCAAGGGTTGAATACAATTTTGCCGGTTGTTTGCAAAACGTCCTTTGGGGAGGCAGGGAAGTGCGGGACTGCGGTGGTGTAAGCCACTATCCATAAAGCGTGCGCTATTCATGAGTCGTATGCTCCTGTATGAATAGCCTCTTACCATCTATCAAGATACGTACTAGTCGCCACATTGGAGGAGTAAGGATGCTGCCCTTGTCCATATGAGTTTGGCCGTGTACTTCTCATTATGCTGGTGGATCTTTACCGCTCTCCAGGTTACCCCCAGATCCTCATTCACTATATGGCACCCATCACTCTCGTTACTACCTTCATTAACATCACCCTTCCCCCGAACCCCTATTTCACTTTGCCATTGTTTGGCGATTTTTGGATGACTCCAAAGGTGCTGATGCACGGGGGTATTCCGCGGTTGTCTTGGCAGCCCCTGCATTGGAGACCCTGTCGCATAAAGGCCTACCAGACGGCCTTTTATTAACGGTATTACAGGTGCACCGGTGCATAAGGTACGGTAAGTATACGGTTTGATTGATTGATTGATTTATACTACGGGTCTAGCTAAGCTAATTCCGGCGTTCCTTAATACGCGGCCTTTTGGCCTTATTGATAACCGTAAAAACCTGATACTTATAACGTTAAAGTAAAAACCGGCGTCTACCAGGCTTTTACCCTTTATCCTTTAAGGTAAAGGATATTAACGGTTATTTAAAGAATAATAATTTATTTATATATTTTTTATATTTTAATTCCCTTAAGAAAATCCGTAATATTATGATTATATCCTTATAAAGGTTATCCTTAAGCTTATTATTCTTCCGTTCCTTTATATATTTATATTACCTTAATTTTATATAATATTTTTAAATATCTTTATTAATATTTATGTATTTAATATATATTTTTCTTATATTATTATTGTTATTAATTCCTTTAAAGACTTTTAATAAGCGTTTATTATTATATTTTTATAATTATAAAAGATGCTTTCCGGTTTATATAATTAACGTAATTAATTTCTATTTTTCTTTTTCTTCTTTAATTAATAATAAGCCTTTTTTATAAGATTTTCGGTAATTTTATTTATTTTTATAATAAAGTTAAATTATAATAATAATCCGATAAATATTATAAATTTAATAATTATCCGGATACTTTACTTTATAAATAATATTTAACGGTAATTATAAGTATTAACTTTTATAATAAGTTTTAATTTAATTTCCGTAAATAAAGGATAAGAAATAAGGACGTATATAACGTTTTATTTTTTTTATCCATATTTATATCCGGCATTTATTTAACCCTTAATATATATAATAAATAAGAAATAAGTTAAATTATTTTTACCTATTTAAAGTTAAATTATTAATACGTTATTACCCTTCTTTATAATATTATAACGGCGGAAATATTTATTAATAATCTTTTTATTATTAAAAGTTAAATAATAATAACTTTAAAATATAAAGTCCTTATATCTCCGTTAACGTTCGATTTATTTTATTATAGCTTATAAGGTAATTATTATAGTTTTCGCTTTTTAAATCCTTTTAATTTCAGTTTCTTTTACGCTTAATAGGAGTTTATACCTATTTAAATTAATTTCCGGGATATTAATAAAATTAATTTCCTTTTTTATTTATTCCTACTTTATTTTAATAAGAAAAAAAATAAATATCTTTAATTTACTTTTTTTAACTTTAAGCTTATTAAGATTCTGGCGGATCCGCCCGTTTCCTACTATTATAATTAAGTATATATATTTTTTTAGTTTTATTTAAGTAATTATTTAATTTAATAAGATTTTAATTAATAATATAAAAACCTTAAACTTTAATATTAAGATAAAGGTTACTTTATAAATATTATTAATTACTCTTAAATACCGATTCTAGACTTTCTATAATATTTAAATAAGTT
The DNA here is from genome assembly GCA_019925105.1 of Niebla homalea. Lineage (NCBI taxonomy): Eukaryota > Fungi > Ascomycota > Lecanoromycetes > Lecanorales > Ramalinaceae > Niebla > Niebla homalea. The sequence continues at coordinate 942,050 of JAHGAU010000024.1, forward strand.
TTTTCCTATATCCCGGAATATTTTTAAATATATATTAAATAACCGTAATATATATTATAGTTAACTTTATTATAGCCTAATAAATAATCCGGGCTTTTTATAATATAGCTTTTTATATTAATATAACGAGATAAATAAGGCTTTTTTTTTATAAAATTATTTTTTTTTAAACTTTTTTTATATAATTTTTTTAATTAAGCTTTTTATTTATTTAAAGGTTAAAGACTTTAATATTAATATCCGGCTTTACCGTAATTTTATCCAAGTTTACTATAATTATTATATTGTATAATTTTAGGTTCTTAATTATATAAATAAATTTATATTTATATGGTATAAATTAAACTTTATAGATTCTTATTTACTGAAAATAGACTTTATAAGTTTATTTTAATTTTAAATAATTTATATATATAAAAATATTATAAGTTAAAAAGTAAATATTATTAATAAAGTTTCCAACTTAAATTTTTTATTTTAATTTAATAAGCTTTTTAATTAATAAACCGTTAAAGAATAAAAATAATATAAAAGAAATAAGCGATTTTTAAGGAATCCCTATTATAATAAGCTTTATTAAGCTTATTTTTTATCTTAAGTTAATTAATATAATTTAATTACTTAAGAAATTCTTTATTTATTTAATTAAAAAAAGTAATATTCTTTTCTTTTTTAAGTTATATAATAACCTTTAATAATTTACCTTATTAAAGGCATTTATAATATTAAGAGAAAAAAGATTTATTATATATTTTTTCCCGTAACCTTATACCGTATATACGTTATTAATTAATCCTTTAAGGGCTATTTTTATTAACCGATTTCTCCTTATTTTTATTTATTAATCGGGGAGAAGTCCGTAATTCTTTATATAATTATTAAGGATCTTTATTATTATTATTTTTAAGGCTTTCTTTAACGTATATAAAAATATAATAAGTTTATAAGATTTTACCTTAAAATAATCCAGCTTAATAAACTTCTTAAGGATAATTGTTTTTATTTCTTTAAACTTACGTAAATAATAGCCAATATTGAAATATACTTAAAAAAGGTAAGTAAAAACCTTTTTAAAAAATAAAATTATTATTATTAAGAATCTATTAAGAATCCTATTCGGTCCCGGGGCTTTATTTTTCTTTAATTTATTAATTGCTTTAATTATTATATCTTATATTATTACTTTATTTATTAATATAAAATTAAAGTATAAAACGTTATTGATATCGTTTAAATTAACTTTTAACGGAAGAAAGAAAAATGCTTTTTTAAGGATTTTAATTTTATTATTAAAGGTATTAATTAATATATTATTGGGTTTTTTAAAAAGCGGGAATTTAAGGATAAACTTTAATTTTTTATTTTATTCTTTATTATATTTCGTTAACTTTTAAATATTATAAAATAAAACCGTTAAGTTATATACTGTAAATTAAAAATATATTTACTTAACCTTTTTAATAATCTTTTCTTTTTCTTTTTAAGTAATTTTTAATTAATTAAGTATTTCTTGGTTTTTACACTTAAAAGCTTATTTAATTAACTTTTTTACTTTTATAATTACGATTATATATCTTTAATTTTAATAGGTTTTAGTTCTTTAAAAGGATTTTATTATTAAAATAATCTTATTAATTACTTTATTTAATACTTTTATTATTTACTTTATAAAAAGGTTAATTTAATCTTTATTATTTAATTAAAGGAGGTCTATAAACTATATTATTATTTTTTTTACTTTTATATAAACCTTTACTTCCTTAATTATTTTTTACGCTTTCCTTACCGGTAATAATATAATTATATTAACGGTTTAATTTAAAATTATCTATATCGGTATATAATCCGAGTTATATTTTAAGTTTTTTCATAACTTATATATTATAACCGCGTTAATAACCTTTTCCGTATTAAAGGTTAGATTAATTATCGTTTTAAATTTATAACTTTTTTATGTAATAATCTTTTATAATATTAATAATAAGAAATTAATTTAAGCGGTAATTAATAATAAATTATTTAATTTAATATAATTTATTATATACTTTTCCTTATTCTATATATAATAATATAAGTTAAAGTCTTTAAGTAATATATATTTACTTAAAATAATTAAGACCTTTTTAAGTAACGGTATTATAAAAGGTCCTTTTTTATTAACCGGCGGCGGGTTATATACGTTATAGATATTAAGGTTACTTTTTAAGTCTTTTTCTTTTATAATATAAAGTATATAAAGGTTTTTATTATAATAAATAATATCTTAATTATTTATATTAAACCGCTTATTTATAAAGAAGTATATTCTGGTCATTTTATTCCCCTTAAAGGTTAAATAAAACCCCTTCCTTAAATTAATAAATAAATATATATATAAACTATATAATAATTTTTATATTATTATAACGTTAACGTCTTTAACTTCTTTAAACTTAAATATCGATATTATAACTTTAATTCTTTTATTACGGACGTTATATTATATTATTCTTAAAAACGTTAATATATTATATATTAACCTTTATAAAGGCTTTTTCTTTTATATCCGTTTAAATTACAGACTTTTTATTAAAGTTAAGTGTTTTTTAACTTAATATTTTCCCGGTTATTATTAGAAATATAAGATAATTAGCTTTTAAAATTAAAATCGCAAAGAGTTTTTTTTTTTTACCGTTATTTATTTTTTATTATTTAATTAATTAAGCTTATATTTTAAGGTTACCTTTAATTAACTTATTAAACCAATTTTATATATATTATATTATTAGATTTTTATAGTTATTTAAATTTCTTTACGTTTAATCTCTTTAATTCTTATTATATACTTAAAATCTTATATTAAATATCCTTCCTTATTATATCTAATATATTTAAGCGTATTCTTTATAAGCCCTTTAATTATTAACTTTACATACTTATAAGTATTATAATTTTTAACGTAAATTATATATTTTATAATATTAAAGTACTTTATAATAATATATTTATAATTTTAATACTTAAAATATTAATAAATATTAACCGCTTTATTTTATAATTAAGTTATTTTAAGAGATCCTTTTTTAATAATCCTTTTATTTAAGACGTTATTATATATTTTTATTAACGTTATACTTAATATAACGGTAAAATATTTCTTTATACGTTTTAAAAAATTAAGTCTTTTTATTACTGACAGAAGCCTATAATTAACGATCTTAAACCCTAAATAAAGAATTATATTCTCTTTTTCTATACTTTTTATTATAACTTTTTTTTTAACTTTTTTAAAACGTAATAAGTATATCTTATTTATTATAACGGTAAATAATTACCTTAAAATTTTAATTAATTTATACTTTCCTTTATTAACTTAAGTTTTAAACCTTTTTAAGTTTTTTTTCGTTTTTAAAAACATTATATTAAGGAAAATATTTTTATTTTATAATTTATATACCGTAATAATTTATTTTATTAATAGTTCCATTATTATTTTAAAAGCTTTTATTAATTATAATAAGTTTATTTTTACCGTTATATTCTTTTCCTTATTATTAAATAAGCGGATTATTATTATTTTCGTCTTTTTTAATACGGCCGCTTTTTTTTCCGTTATCCCTTTATTCTTTACCGCGGGTACCCTTTTTATTATTTTTATTATTTAGCTCTTTTTTATTTAAGGGGTTATTACCTTTATATTTTCGCCTTATATATTTAACTTTAAGCTGCCGTTTTTACCTTTTATTAATACTTTTGTTCCCGCCCCTTAAGAGCCCCGTAAGTGCTCCGTTTCCTTTAATTTTACCCCTATTTTTATATAAAAGTCCCTTATACTTTTTAATTTAATTTATAATATTAATTAAGTCTTTAATATAATATCCTTTTATTTTATTATAAAGAGTCTTTTTAAAGCCTTTATTACCTCCTTTACCGCCCTTTCGCTTTCCCTTATCGGGCGACGTATTATCTCCGCTTTTTACTTTTGGTCCCTTAAGGTCCCGTTTTCTTTATTAGCTTTATTTCTCTTTTATATATCCTTAATAATACTTTTATTATAGTCTTTTTACCTTTTCCCCCCGTTTATACCCTTTATTATTAATACTGTACCGGCCTTTTTATCTTTTTATTTATTTATTACCTCCGTATTATTATTACGCGTTTTATACGCTTTAATATATATATTCTATTAACCTTAATTCCTTTATTTATTTTAAGCGTTATTCGGCTTATTATTATTATATTACCCGTATACGTTACCGCCGTTTTTATTAATATAGGTTATTTACCCGTTTACTACCTTATTCTTAACCATTACGTTACTTCCACTTATCGCATTTAATATACTCCTTTCACTATCGCTAAAGCTATGTATATACGCATCGTTTTGGACCTCTGGGGTCCCTTTATTCGTCGCCATTCTTCAAGTATACGGTTATTAAACGGTCCTTGGGATGGACATAAATACGGTCGTTATTATAGTATAATTAAATAAGTATAATAATAAATTCAATATAAATAATTTAACTTACCCTTCCCTTTATATGTTATACTTATTTATATATATAATATTAAGTTTTAAGTCCGGTTAATAAGATAATTAATCGTAATATATTATCTAAATAATAATCTTATTTAAGTGATATTTATAACGTTTATATAATTACTTAAGACCGTAAGATAATTATAACTTTAACCTTTAATACCTTAATAAATAATTATAATTATAAAAATATTAAAGAAAATAGCTTAACGTAATAATACTTACTTTATTAAGCGTAATATATATTTTATACTTCCGGTAATAATAATATTTAAAATAAAAAAACAACGTTATTATCGCTTAAGGTATTTATTATAAGAATTATTAAATTACCTTTAAATATTTTTAAGGAATCCCTTATAAAGCCGGCTTTATATAAGTTTTTTAAGTTTAATAATAATAACTTCCGTAAGTAAAGTTAGGCTATAAAACGGTTTTTAAGAAATCGTTTATTATAAAGTATTATAAATAACTTAACTTTATACTTTTAAGTCCCGTTTTAAGCTAAGATTTAAACTATATACGCCGACTTTATTACCGGTATATTTATAAATAACGTAATAATAACGTAGAGATTATATATCTTAATAAGTAAGGATATTATACCGTTTTAAATCTACTTAACGTAAAGTAAGATTTATTTTATAAAAAGTAAAAGAAAATTAATCCCCTTATTAATAAAAATCCTTATTATAAAAGCTTAAAAGGATAATAACGTAAATAAGTTCGCCGTATTTATAAAGAAAATAAATAAGTAAATAGGTTAAATTAATAAAGCTATTATATTAAATAATATTTATTTAAACTTTACGATTATAAATTTATTTTAAGAAATATATAAATTTAATTTTACTATATACCAGCTTAAGAACGATAAGGACATCTTTAATAATAAAAAAGTTATTTAAAAACTTAAGGTAATTAAAATTAATACGGTTAAAAAACAGATTATTAATACCGTAATAATAAGGGTAAAAAAAGAAGATATTATTAAACCTTATTACTTAATAAAATACTATAATTATTAAAAAATAAGTTATATAATTAAGGATTATAATAAAGAAAGCGTAAAAGTAAGCGGTAAAGACAATAAAAAGGTTAATAAGGATAAAATTAAGAAAATAAAGAAATTTAAAAAATAAATAACTTAATTTAAATTTAAATAAATTAAAGGGGCTATAATTAAAGATAATAAGGAATTTAAAGAATTAAGCTTTATTACTATCAATAAAAAGGAGAGTAATATTAAAAAGTTAACGTTTATATTTATCAATAATAACGACGATTTTATTATTTTCTTAATAAAAAATAAAACGGCCTTAATAAGCCTTTAAAAAACTATTAAAGTAATAAAAATCTATATAATCCAATTTTATATAAGCTTAATAATAATACCGTTATGGTGGATTTAAGTGATCCCGGTCTTTATAACGGCGATAACGAAGTAAGAAATATTATTATAATAAACGGTATAAGTAATAAAGAGACTTATTTACTTAAAAATAATCTATATAATTAAATAATAAAACGAATACGGAAAAAATGCAACTTTTTCTAAAATAATAAAAGCCCGGACCCCATAAAATCCGTAAATACCGGTAATAATAATTACGCTTTAATAATAATAAAGGGTAACTCCTTTAATAAAATAAGTTAAAATATATTATCCGAGGATAAAGAAACCCTTTAAACGATAGACTCCGGTATTACGAAATATATATATACTTAAAAAGGTATATTTCGGAGTTTTAAAGAAAAGATTATAAGGGTAACGGTAAGGTACAAAGGCTCCTTAAACTTACCTAGATATAGTAACGTAATAATTGAAATAAACGGTTAAAACCGTATTATTTAAGACGTATTATAGGTTCTTTACTTAGGATTTAACCTTTTATTTATTTCGGTTTTAAAGGATAAAAGTATAAATATTACCTTTAATAGACGTAAAATAAGGATTACGCGAAAAGATTAACTTATTACGGTAAAATATTAATATAAAAAGCTTTATTTACTTATATATATCCGGAAAAACGTTACGTTAATAATTAATAAAGAAGATGGAAAGGGGGAGAGCATGGAAGACATTAAACTTGCGGATGGGTGCATGAAGGAATGGAAACACCAAAAGGGCTAACTAAGGGTGGAATCGATTCATATATACTTTGAAAGGAGAAGGGATAATGGATTACGATAATAAGTAACTTATACCTTATTAACTCGTATAGGGGTTACGGCTTATCTTTAATTATACTTTATTATTACCTATTATTTTATTACTTTTACTCTTTCCTTCCTTCTTATCTTTTTTAACGGTTTTAAGAAGGCTTTTATTTACTTATATATATTAAGGAATTCGGTTTAATTATACGATTTAATCGTAAATAATTTACTATGCTTTTTCCTTAATTAACGGTAATAAAAACTATAAAGATATTATAAAAAAGCGACCTTTATTATTATTATATTATATATATATAATAAGAATAATAGGCTATAGATTTATATATATTTATAGAATATTTCCGACTATTATTTATTTATTAGATAAATATTAAAATCGAGAAAAATAAGGGTATTTAAGTAACCCTTTTCTAGGCACCCTTATTCGGATATTCTTATTATCACCCTTAATTAATACGGGGACCCCGTTTATATATATCGGTAAAGTATTATTAATATTTATTAATTAATTATTAATTATTAAAAATCAAAAAGTAAAGGAAAACGATAGCTTTTTAAAAGCGTTTTAATTATAAAAGGATAATAATACCTTTTATATTAATAACGGGCCTAAACTTTAATTTTAAAATAATCATATATACCACCGGATATTCTAAATTATTATTAAGGAAACTACGATTTATATATTAATATAAGCCGCTTTCTTAAAATAAAAGAAATTAAAATAATTAAAGAAAAAAAATAAAAAAAAATTAATTACCCCGAATAACGTAAAATTATTATCTAGTAATTAACGACCGTAATAATTAAAATATAAGATTCGTTAAATTA